>VXAY01001837.1:1044854-1056181 GCA_013399855.1 Oxyruncus cristatus
GTGAGCCAGGACTGCTGGTAAATGATGGAGAGCGGCTTGGCAAGCTCTTCTGCCAGCTCCCTCATCACCCTAGGGGGGATCCCATCTGGTCCCATGGACTTGGGTTGGGTGAGAAGGGTAAAAAAGAGGGGGAGCAGGAGGCAAAGTACAAGGGATGCATTCAGGAGGAGAGCAAACCCTGAAGGTCAGAGTAGCAAGCACATGAGTGGCTAACTAATGTCCTGCAGCAGCACCACGGGGCACAGACACAGGCAGACACGTCCTCGCAAACTGGAAAGCCATAAAAGTCTATTACAGCAAATCAAACAGCAGCCAGCATGACAGCCATTAGCCTGAAATGAATACACGAGAACTTAATGAGCTCTGTCGAGGCCAGCTTGGTGAATTAAGTTGCCAATTCTAGCAGGATTCCCCTTTTCTTTACAGACTTGAAAGCGCCCGTGCTGCCTCGGTGCCTTTTGACAAGCAAATCACGGGGCGCCCTTGCCCAGACGGGGCGGACGATTACACTGGAGCGATAACCCCCTCCCGACACTGGGCCTTCCCTCAGCTGTTCCAGGAAGGTGCCAGGGATGCCATTAAGACACAACGAGCTCAGAGCACCAGTGGCACCAGCCCAGCACTGGAGCAGTCCCTGGTCTGGGGATTCAGAGCCGCTGCGGTGCGGAGGAGCTCGCAGCTAAACTGGGCATTGGCCCAGGCCTCCCCACACCGGAGGGGGATCACAGTCCGCAGCCCATGCCCAAATAAATTCCCATTCTCGCACCAAGCAGACCGCGTAAAACACCGGGATGGGTATTTAGAGGCAGTATTGTTTTTAAAGGTCAGTTTACTTCATGTTCCATTTATTTATGCACACTCTTCTTTTGACTTTCCGAGCGCCACACAACAGCAGCGAGGCTTAAATAGCCTTTCGGTTGCTGCTCCATTAGCTGCGACAACTGCGAATCGATACATCCATTTATCTCAAAATTAAAAAGAGAAAAACCCTCATTAGCTGCCAAATCTGCACAGAGCCAGTCTATTCAAAGCCACACTTTCCTCTTCTCTTTCTCCAGGCTCCAGCCCCTCTTCATTCGTTATCCACAGGCCCTTCCATTTGGGCTGGGTGCTCTTTGAGGCAGGTTTTGGTACCTGCACCCTCGCTGCTCACCCTGAAGCATGGGGTGACCTGGGGATACTGTCACCCCCTATCACGGCTGGTTCCCCTGGGTGTCCCCTGGCATATTTCCACACCACATCACCTTCCAGCCTTGACAAGCAACAGGGAAAAGCCAAGCAGACACCTCCTTGAGAGCCGTGCCACCACTCACAACAGAAGTTTACTGCTGACATCTCCTATGGGCTGTAGCCCTTGGAGGGTCCTCTTTAGGTGGTGGGACCCCATCTCCTGCTCTCACAGTGCCTGGCAAGGCAAGGCTCTCTCCCTGGCAGAAGAACAGAAGCGCCTCCAGGAGCTGGCGGAGCAACGCATTTGTGGCTCATTACCTCTGATCGGTGCCCTTGGTTAAAGATCACGGATAGAAACTGGAAACTGGCACACGCCGCCTTATAATTAGATTAGGCCAAGCTCCAGGAGAGCACAGCTCCGAAGGCCAAGTGCACAGCAGCTGCATGGGGGGAATAACTGGGATTGCTGTACCCTGAACAGCCAGGTGGCCCCGGAGATCCCTCCCAGCAGAACCACATCCCATGTACAAAGCAGTGTGATGTGCCAGAGAGGCGTTCTAAGATTCAGCCTCCCGTTCTTTTATTTACTTTTGCCTGGATCACCTGCCTGAAGCTCCATTTCCTCAGCCAGCGTTTGTTTTCTACATACAAGGGCATGTAGTGACAGACCACAGGGGAATGGCTTTCAACAGAAAGAGAGCAGGTTTAAACGAGATATTGGGAAGACATTATTCCCTGTGAGGTGGTGAGGCCCTGGCCCAGGTTGCTCAGACAAGCTGTGGCTGCCCCATCCCTGGAAGTGTCCAAGGCCAGGTTAGACAGGGCTTGGAGCAACCTGGGCTAGTGGAAGGTGTCCCTGCCCACGGCATGGGGTGGCATGAGATGGGGTTTAAGATCCCTTCCAACCCAAACTATTCTGGGATTACTATGATTCCAAACCAGCACCGGGGCTTAACACAGCCCCAGTTGCCCAGAGGAGACACAGAAACCCATTTCCATCTCTTTCCACCAGGAGAAGGGAGTCCTCTGTGGCAGAGGAACAGCAAAACTGAGATAAATCTGAGGGCAGTAGAGAGGAGAGTGGTCTCCTCCAGTCCTGCTGACATTCCCGTTGCTCTGCAGACCTCTGCAGGCAGAGCAGCACCGGGAGGAGGAGCAGCAAGGCAGGACAGCCCTCCAGCAGCCCCCTGAGGCTTGAGCAGAAGGCGAGAGCGAGGGGCAGCTCGCGTGGGTTTGGACAAGTCGTTTCTGCACCGCTCGTGCCTTAAAGAGCAGAAGAACTGCCTCTGACCCAGTGTCATTCTCACAGGGAGGTTTCAGATGACTTGGCACAAAGATGAGACTGAAACTCCCGGCTCATACATCACAAGAACTCTAATGAAGAAACCTCATCCTCGCAGCAGAGGGACAGGGGGGGATCAAAGCCCAGCACGGCGGGGCAGCAGCAGCTGGCATATTAAATACACTACAGTAACACAATCCTCTGTACCTCTCAATTACCAAAGCTGCTTGATTTCACACACACAACACATATGTGACCTCACCCACACCTCGAGGCACGATCTGGGAAAAACTGGCTCTGCCCTGGTACTGGGGTGCAAGAGGAAGATGTTTCCTCCACTGGAGGATGTCAAATACCCTACTAATCCCCTATTGCAAACAGAGTATTATGACCTTGTCCACCTAGCACCAGCAACCACATCTCTGAAGTCTAGATTCACATCAGACCTGTAAGTTCCTGGCCTTTTACTGCCAAGCCGAGCTGCAGGTGCAGCAGCATTCCCTGATGGATGAGTGGATGTCACCTCCCTTGCAATGGTCAGCACAGAGAGCAACAGAAGGTTGTGGAAGCTCTGTCCTTGGGGGTATCCAACACCTGGCTGGATAAAGCCCTGAGCAACCTGATCTAACATGAAAATTCTCACTGGTTTAGTGGGAGCCTGGACCAGACAATCTTGTGTGGTCCCTTCCAGCCTATTTTATTCCAGGGACATCATGGGACAAGTCCTGCTAAGGAACGGTTAAAGGAAATCACCAGCCAGGGCAGAAGCCTTTAGGCAGTACTCTGACAGAATTCAGGCATTTGGAGAAACAGTTATTCCTGCCACAGGTCACCTCTGTGACAAGAGCTGCACATTCCCCCAGCTCAAAGGAAGAGGAAAAGACACATATTCTCATTTACACCAATTTTCAAGCTTCCCATTTGTCATAAGAAATATGTCGCCAAGGCTGCACAAAGCTCCAAATCTCCTCTTCCACCTGCCTTCCCCCAACACCCACAACACCATCACCTGACTTCTGCCCATTTTCACACAGCAGTAACTTCCAGAGGTTTAATCCTCCTCCAACCCCACAACAGTTCAGTGCAGGAGGACAGCCCTGTACATCGGAGGCCCTCACACACGGTCAGCTCTGTGGTGGCAACCAGACAGCAAGAGTGGCCACTGAGAGAAGAGCCAGGTGCCAGGCTGCAGGGAGAGGCTGTGGTGATCCCTACCTCCGGAATGCGGACGCTGTAGGGCTGGTTGTGGAACTGTGGGGCGTTGTCATTCACATCTCCCACCTGGATGTTGACTGTCCCTTTGATCACCTGCAGTCACAAGGATAAAAGCAGGGTTGTGTGCCAGTTTTACGTGTGCATTTAAAGCCTAAAGCTTGTGGCTGTGTTCTCTGACTTGGCTTTGGACCAAGGGGTGACCCTACTCCCCAGGCCCCACCATGCAGACGGTCCCCCAGTGACCTCCACTCACCCTCCCTGCTCCCCTCTGTCCGTGCCACAGACCATGAAATGGGAAGTCACACTCACCCCTTGGCTGTCACTGACAGAAAATTCAACCGTGAATTCCGACTTAGTCTGAAAGGGAAAGAGAAGAAAAAAACCCACATAATTAAAGACACTGTAGCGTTTATCTGCAGATGGCAGGCTTGGGACTTTTAGCCAATATTATTACGCACAAAATGCTTTCAGGACCTTCCAGAGGAAAAGAGGCGCTTGAGTGCCATTAGCTGAGTTGGGAAGGAAATGCTGAGAAACCTGGATGCCAGTGGGGCTCCTGTGTACTCCACAGGCACAGAGAAATGCTCTGTCCTGGCTCACAGGGATGAAGGGACCAAGGGTCTGACTCCCTGACTAGCAGCCGAGCATTTAAACAGACAACTAGGCTCAAGTAGGTGAGAGGAGCCCACTGTTTAACCTTCTGCAGGCGCAGGAAAGAGGAGAGTGTTCTCCTCCAGTCCTCTCTGCACACCGACCCAGCCCCTGATGCCATGGGCTGACTGCTTGGAGCAGTGAGCAGTAATGAGTGGAAGGGGGAGACAAGCAGTTTTCCACCCAGGGTGTGCTGTGACCCGGCACCATCTTCACCTGCAAGACACAGAGATGATGCAAAAAGAGGAGAAAGTCCGAAGTAAAAGCTCTGCAATTAGCTTTTGTTTGAGATGACAATGCAACACAGTGACAGTGAGGACATCCAAATCTTGCTGCTGCTTTCCCAACTTACCTATAACATTGCTGGGAATACTGGGATAAGTTCGTGGTCTGTAGTAAGAACTGGCTGAAATCCCATGAAGATGTCCATACAGTCCTCTCTGCCCCTTAGTGCTTTAACTACACTACCAGTTTGGTCTGAAATGGGGATGTATTAAAGTCACTGGGGTGAGGGACAAGTGGGAAAGGGGACTATTTTTGTATCGGGGCAGGGGGATATTGCCAGTGGAGGCAGACTTTCTCTTCTTAACCACCAGGAATCATTTCACTCATGTTTTACCAAGGAATCCTGCAGGGATGGCCAGAGGACTCAGGCCACCACACCTACACCTGGTACCTGACCATCAGCTGGTGTTTTGTTCCCCTCCAGTCCTGGCAATCCCTCCCTCCTCCTGCATCCCTTCCCACCTCTGGTGTCCCTGCCCTGCCTGAGCTGCTGGAGCACAGCAACTTGATGTTTCCAAAGCATCGCTCAGGAAAGGCTGGAAAGCAAGCTTGAAATGGCTCTCCCTGCTGCAGCTTTGGTTGATTTATTCCTAATGAGATCACTCAGGGACAGGCAGCAGCCACCAGTGCCCAGAGCTGGAGCTCTGCTTGTGCCAGGGCCGCAGTTCCTCTGAGAGAAGGGTCTGGGGAACAGTTCCCCAGAGTGTGCCCCCCTTCTGCCCCCCTCCATCCAAACAGCCGGGAATCCAAGCCTTTCCCAGCTCCTGCCTCGGGACAATGTTTGTAGGCAGAAGGAGGACCTGAAATCCCGATGGGGAGGAGGCGATCCTCTGCTCCCTGTGACATCCCACCCCGCTGCATCAGAGCCTTTCAGCCCTCTTTTGCTCCCACTCATCCACGAGGGACAATGACAGGGAAGAAAGGAAAAAAAACAGGAGACAGGAAACAACCTGTTGAGCATTTAAATTTTAAAAACTTAACAAAATAATCAGAGAAATCTGGCACTTACTAATTTCTGTCTCAAATTATTTCAACAGATACTTCTTTAGCCTCAGGGTCTGCCTCTTTAAAAAAAAAAATATCTGTTTTCCTTCTAATCTTCCCAGGAGTAAAAAATAATAAAAAAAAAATTAAAATTCATGTTTTGTCTACCCATTCACTCTTTCCTCTTGTTCTCTACTTCCTCTTTTCCTGCATTATTTACCTTCCTGTGACTCCTTCTCTTTTTTCAAGCCTCTCTTTTCTCCCTCATTATTCAAGAACTGACCCCTTGCTTTTCCTTCCCCACCACTTTTCTTGCATGGCTTTCTCTCCCCTGACTTTCTGACCACGTGCATCCAGGCTGCTGGCTCTCTGCTCCCAGCCTGCTGCCCACCTCCATCCACCCCTTCCCTCCCACACCATCCTGCTTCCTCCACCACAAATTGCCATTTACACCTTTCCCATCTCCTTTAGACCTTTCCCATATCCATACCAAGCCATGCACTGGTCTGTCTTCACCATCTTACATGTGTTCTTCTGAATTTGAGCCCCCAGGACGAGCTGATGGGTGCAGGCTCCTCTCCCAGCTGAGCCCACCCACGAATCCGAGCTGTGCTCAGCTCCTTCCCTTCCCAACCTCCATGAAAAGACCCCTAAAATCTATTGATTGCCCTCCCTGGCTCAAGGCTGGCATCATGAGTAGGGGGAAGCAGGAGGCATTTGAATGAGGGAAGATTTATGACTCACGCCAGCAGCTGTTGGCACGGGGAGGTGGAGGGGAGAGGGGTGAAGAAAAACACTTCATTCTCCCAAAGCCTCGCTCTTAACGCTGTGAAATTGGGTTTGCCCTCCCCCTCCTCAGCCTGAGCAGCATCCACCACTGTGCTTCCTCCACATCTCAACCTCTGGCTGGCTCTGACCGGGACCACCAGTGCCTGAGGTGTGTTAATGGGTCTGATCTTCACCACGCTGCTGCTGGCCAAGGAAACTCTGAATACAGACAACGCAGGCACAGGGGAAATTAAGCACCTTGCCCAAGTCACAGAGTATTTTCCCAGTCTTCCCAAGCTCCTGTCCAAGTAAGTGCCTGCCTCCTCGCTCCAGGAATGCAGCAAGGGCCAGGGATTTAGTAAAGCAGGCACCTGGATGGGATCCCATCCTTGCACACCACGGAAAACAGGGGTGTGAAACAGCCTCGAGGCAAGAATCTTGCCAAATTTAGCATCCAGCAGCTTGAATACACAAGAGGATGAAAAGTCTTGATGAGACTGAATAAGCAGGGACACCTCACATCTCTTCACACACTGTTCTACATAGTAAAGGATTTAATTTAAATAAAGCTTTAAAGAGAGAGTCTGTAGATTTCCCTGACTGTAGGAGCATTCTGGCTCTCTGGTAGATCATCTCCATTTATTATTGCCTTTCCTTCCAGAGTCACAGATGTAATTCTGGCATGCAGGAAAACCAGCAAGCCAGATCAAGCCAGAGCTCCCTTCTTATTCCCCATGTCCCCACTGAACCCAAGACAGTGACAGGGTGATAAGGGATGGGGGCACACCTGGATTCCCAACTCAGTGTGGGAACAACACCCATCTCGGCTGCCACACAGGGTGCAGAGCCACCACCTATCTGAGCAGAGGGGGCTTCTCCCTCCCCTCAGCAGAGGGTACTCTCAGCATTACCTCTCTGTCCAAGGGCTGCCGGAGCCACACGACACCGGTGACGCTCTCCACGGCGAAGAACCTGCTGGCCTCCTCCCCGACCACGCCGAACACCAGCGGGTCATTGTCCAGGTCCCGGGCCAGCAGCTGAGTCACTGAGGAACCTGGGAGAGAGGGAGAGGAGAGAAACCATGAGCAAAACTGGGTGGAGAGGGAGAAATCCCAAAGAGGTTCAGCTTGTCAGAGAACGCAGGTCTGTGGAAGACCTGAAACCACCCCCAAACTCTTTTCCCGCGGCGCTACGGTGCCTCAAGGGGAGTCAGGCTGTGACTCTTCTGGCCTGGCACAGATCCTCTCCTTCCTCCTCCTTATCAAAAGAGAAAGTCACCTTAGTCCAGCCCGAGCAAGGCCATTTCTGGCACTAGAGACAGTGGAGGAACCCACACCTCTTCTGGGGGTAAGCACTGACCAGCCTCCCTCACACTCTTCCCTGCCAAGGGGCACCACCAGCACATACAGCAACAAAAGCAAAGCACAGCCATCACCCCTTCGTTTCAGACCCAGAAGAACCTCCTTGAACCATTTTGGGCCTCTCCATGACACCTCTGAGCATGTTTAAAGCCTGCCCTGTCTGGCTCACCACGGGTGGCTGCCTGTTGCCCACCCAGCCACTCGCTCTCTGTGCCCTCCTCAGCAAGATGGGGGAGAAAATAGGAGGAAAAATGCTGGTGGACAAGGATGGAAGATCCCCTTGGCCACCTGGCCTTGAGGATGGGGAGAGAAGGACGGGAGATCTCCTTGGCCACACAGCCTCGAGGATGGGGGCACATGCTCTGCATGAGCCATCTCTGGCAGTACAAGAGCACTCAGATCACCTGGCCAAGCAGAACAGACGCCCAAATTTCACCCAACTGGGAAGCGCAGGGAGGCTCCAGCAGACCAGAGGGCAAAAGCAGCAATGCAGCCTTGGAGAGCAGAGAGAGGCCGGGCAACTACAGACCGACCAGCCCGACATCAGTCACGGGGGAAATAATGGAAAAAGCTGATACGAGATTGCATTAATAAAGAATTATACGATAGGAACACAATTAATACCAGTCAACATGATTTTATGGAAAATAGACCTTGTCAAACAAACCTGATTTTATTCTTTGATGAGATTACGATTTTGGCAGATAAAGGTAACTGCAAAGAAATAATAGACTCCTATAAGGCATTTGACTTCACCTGCCATGGCTTTCTGATTAAAAATTTAGCGCTCTACAACACTGATGAAGCACATTTGAGTGAGGACCCAGCTGCCTGGCAGGTCCCAAGGCCACCCACCTCACTGGGTGCCATGTAAAATTATTGCTGTTGGTACAAATTCAGGTGACAGAATGGCAAGTAACAGGGAGGACCAAGTAGCCGGGTGAAGCCCCTGGTAACTGGGGCTTCTTTGGTAAGTATTTGCTTTTATGACCCTGCTCCAAACACCCTCAAAGAAGGCTGGTGGGCCACAGCTGCAGGGGAGAACATCCCAAAGCCATTCTGGCAGGTATGGGGGTCCAAGCATACAAGGTGCACGGAGCTCCTTCCATGCCCTGCCTGGCAGAGCCACAATGCTCCCTGGGCACGCAGGAGTAACTTTCAAAGAGCTGGTTCTGCCAAGGCTGCAATTCTACAAGCTGCTGGGCTGGGTGGATCTTCGTGACTGGGTGCAAGAGGAAGCCACAAACTTTCAAGAGCTAGCAAAAGTGCTTTTCCTTTAAAAAAGGCTTTAAAAGCTTGAACTGCCTCATCTCTGACTAAGAAGAGTGAGATGACTCAGGTCGTCTCAAGGACAAAATGTAACACTTAGCAATGACTCTTCCATGAAAGCACAGTAAGACTCAATGCCCAGACCCAGACAAATTCCTCTTTGGAGAAGGAAAAGCAGTTGTCCTAAAAAAGAGCAGCTAGAATTAACCACTGGGAAAAAAAAAATTCCTTCCACCAACATGGGTGCAAGTGAGTGATGGGTCACAATCAAAGACATTTTGGACAAAGACAAAATCCAAACCTGTGATCAAACTGCTCATCTGCAACACTCCCATTTCTTCAGTGCAGCCAACAGCCTAGAAATAAAGACCCTACACTTTCTCAAACCCTGGAACCTCATTTTAAAACAAGGTACTAGCTTGGTTTTATGCTGGAGGACATCCAAAGTCATCCTTAGCAAAGGTTCCTTTCCCTCAAGGAACAAGAAGACTGTGTCAGTCCCCACAGCAATGAAAGCCAGTAGTGAGGACAAAGTAAATCCAGGGTCATGCCTCTTTATTCTGCCCAATTTGCCTTGCCCCCTTTACAACCCATTCAAGCCCCCCCAGATCAACAGGCTATCTGCAATTCCCTCCAGAATGGCAACTACTACAGACTCCAAACAGTCTTGACTGAATCTCTGGAAGAGAAATGATCTTAAAATTCCTGCTGAATAGGAAAACCATGTTCCACACCCAGTTCCGATTATAGCTGTGCTTATGGTTTGTGTGTTGCAAACCCAGTTGTACAGTCAGTCAATCAATCAATAGCAAATAAATATTTAACTCTTCCCTCTTTGCGTTACAGCCACTACCCACTGCCATGGAATTTAGCCCCTAAATTCAGGATAACCTGGAGAGGGAGGCAAGGCATTTCTGGGCAGAGCACATCATCCCACCTCCAGTTCCCACTCCCGCCCGTCTGTGGAGTCAGATCCCTGTGAAACAGCACCCTGAGATCAACACCCCTCTGCTCCCAGAGGAGCAAAACTAAGGACTGATTCAGTGGTTAAAGGAGGAAAGGGAAACACAGCAGGAACATGTTCAACTTTTCTTCCAGGAACTTCACTGGGACACAGATGGGGCAGCTCAGAACTTTAAAGTGTGAGCTGCGCTGTAACAGAGGAAAATTCCACCCTAAACAACTCCCCACAAGTGAGGCACCAAATTGTAAGAGCTCTTTCTCCCATCCCCTTACCCCTCCATCAGGCAAGTAATCACCGTCCCACCTTCAGAGCACCTCCAGCTCATTACAGGAAAATAAAAAACAAAACCCAAAAGGATTACAAATGTATAAAATATGGATCAAAATAACAAATTAAATAGAAGATAATAAGAAACAGAGCCCTGAAATAAGAAATGAGACTTCACAATTACTTTGCCCCATGTTTTCTAGCAAGTTTTACCCCAAGGGAATGCTAAGTTTAGGAGTGTGGTATTAAACCTTCACCACTTCCACCACCACGACAGAAGTTTGTGTGAACTGCCTTCCGCGGATTTCTTGAGCACCAATTAATTGTATTTATTTCTTTTATCCTGGTTTCCCCTGCCTCTTCATTTCCTGCACCAATAGAAAGTGAACAGACTGGTCGGACAGCACAAGGTGAAGCTCCACAGCTGGAGCATCTGCACCACGGTCACCACTCAGCAGAGCACAAGAACTCCCATTTTCCAGGGTGATCCCAGGGAAGGTGCTGTTGTCCCATCCGGAGGTGAAGCCAGACCAAGGCAAGCCCCAGACCCAGCAATACTCAGCTCCACAGCTGGACTCCACACCCTCTTTCGTGGAAGCAACAGCGGAACTGCTCTGGGTCTCGGCATTCCCCAAACCCTCCAGCACCTGAATCACTGGGAAATCATCGAGAAGCAGAGGGTCCTGCTCAGACAGGCCATGTAGATCCCAAGCTGCACCACATCTGTGAGAAACCCCTCTCAGGGCGGCTCACAAAGTAAAACACCTTCCCATCCATCCCCGGGGTCGTGCTGAGGATGCTGTTCAAGCCTCCTCGAGCCCAAGCACCGTCCTGGCTCCAGCAAGGGCTGAGGAAACAGGGACAAATTATCCTTCTGCAGTGCAAAGTTATAGGCTCCATTTGTTTCCTCTCAGGAATCAGACAGGGCAGTTAAGTGTCTTGATTCCACCAGATAATCAGAATTTATCTCGTCTCCTTTTGCCTCCTTTCTCTCAATCACAGCTACTTGTCCCTCTTTCTCACACATACACAGATTTTCTTCTTTCTCCAAGTCTTGAACTTTGATTGACCTCAGAAGGTTTTTTTGGATTTTCGTTTTCTTTTTTTTTTT
>VXAY01001837.1:1056219-1100414 GCA_013399855.1 Oxyruncus cristatus
TTTTGCTGTTTTTGCCTCTTGTTTTGTTCCTGCTTGGATCTTGTTGTATTTCTTTTAGTTTGGCTGCTTCATGGGGTGTACTTTTCCATCCTACAGAGGAACTCTTGTCTCAGCATCCTGCTTGCAGCTGTGAACCTCTATATTTTTCTTGTCCTTCCACTTTGCCACGGGGGAAAGTGGGAAAAGGGGTTGTGCCTGCCTCAATTCCTCTCCATCAGTTTTTGCTTTCAAGAGGGGGATGAGAAAAGAGAAAAAGCAAACTCACTCTCTGGGAGGATCCTAGAGCTCCCTGAGGGCTTTGGAAGCACTGACTACCAGGGTCAGGGAGGGAGTCTGAGGATGAAAAAGCTGCCCAAGCAAGATGCTGACACGGTCCAGACAGGAATGGGCTGGGGCGGGATGGAGGGCACTGGGATCCAACAGAAAGGGCACGTTTCTAATTAGTTGCTTAATAAGTTTCTCTGTTATAAGGTCTGATTCATACCCAAGTGGAGTTAATAGGAACGTCTCTGCTGACTGCACTGGCTTTTGGGTTCAGGACTTCAGGCATCAGCTACACTTTCATATAAAAAGCATTTTAATCCCTGTTTTTAACAAGGAGTTAAAAACTGCTTCTCCTTGACTCCGGGGCTCTGGGTCATCTCTGTGGGCACAGTCACCACAATGCTTCTTGGCTGCCCATCTCCTGCCACCAGAGCTGCCAGCCAGCACCACAGGCACTCAGGGACCAGGGGCCTTGCAGGATAAAATCCCTGGATCTCCTAAGCAGCAGCAGCAGCAAACGGATCAGAGGCCCCAGACACGCTGGGGAGGGAAGCAGGAGGGAGACGGCCCTGATGCCAAAAGCAGTGTTTGTGGTCCTCCACCAAGGTCAAGAGCTGGCACAGGGGGCCCTCAGCAGCCATTCAGCTAACAAAACCAGCAGAAATTTAGTTAAAAAATCATCTCAGCAACTGCAACCTGCAGCAAGGAGTCCCCTGACACAAAGGCCATGACCACACTTTTGCTCCAAAGTAGTTGCCAGTGCTTTTCCTTGGCTCCCCCTCCTTCCTTGGAAAGCAGATGGGATAACCTGGTCCTGCCTTTCTGCCCCAGTCACCCCAGCATAGGCATCTTCACTTAGCCCAGTTCATCACAGCAGCCTGGCCTCCGATTTGATCCTGGCAGGATTTGATGTATTTGATCTTGAAATTCCAACCCTGTTCTTCTCATTTGTCACCTGCTCCCTTTTTCTTACCTGCAATTCATTTTCTCTTTCAACTTTCAGGAAAAAAACCAACAACAACAACAACAAAAAACACCTAAGGGGTGGGGGGAAGCCCTTTCCCAAAGACTTTGAAAAGAAGAAACACCAATATTTCTGTGCTGCTGAGCAATTTCTGAGCAGCAGGATGGAGAGGAAAGGACAGTGACTCCCTAGCAAAGAAAGTAAAGCAAAAATCTAATTTCAAGCGGGAGGTCACAGCCAGTGGAAGCTTCTTCCATGTTTGGGACGAGGCTTTATCGCTTTCCTGGAAAGGACAAATCCCAGAGTTGGGGACAGAGCGTGCACAGGAGACCTCACCTGATGTGCAGGGGGCAATGCCAGCAGCAGGGGCTGGGGGGGCAACCAAAGCATAGCTGGGATCAGGAAATCTCTTGCAGGTACCAGGGTGTCTCCATGTCCATTCCTGCCCCCCTTGGGCGAACAGCAATAGCAGAACTCCTGCCACACAGCTCTGCTGAGTTTAAACCCTGGCCAATACCACTCAGCTACACTGAGGGGTACCTAAAAGCACATCACAGGTACACAGGCAGCCCACTCATCCACCTCCAGGCCTGTCTCCAAGCTCATTCCCTAAGCACAACCTCAACAGACACTCCCTGACCTCCTTCTCAGAAAGGGCTCAACCCCTTGAGCCAACACTTTCCAGAAGGACTCAGCAAAGAAAGTTTCCACTCCTACAATTCAGGCTGAGCTCAACGCTGCACGTTTCTCTTCCCAGATGCTAATGGGGAGCAGCAGCTTTTCCCTCCACCAAGGTTGCCTCCACTACAATTACCACACTGTGAGTCAAAAAGGGCAGGGAAACACCAGCCCCTAAAAGGGTCTCATAATAAAAAAAACCCCAAACCAACAAACAAAAAACAAACAAAAAAACCCAAACAACCAAAAAAAAAACAAACCCAAGAAAAGTGCAGCTTCTTTAATCAGAAAAACAGGAGCCCTTCACCAATGGTGGCGGGGGGGAAAGCCCTGGAGCAGCTGGTCCAGGAACCATGTGCACGGCTGCCGTCAGGTATGGGAGAGAAAGGAGCCAAACCCAGGGGTAACAGGGAAGAGGGAAAACAAATCTGTGCAGTCAAAACCATTTCTGAGGGAGTTTATCGAGCTGGGAAGTGAAAGGCCCAGCAGAAGAGTTTTTCCTAGTTCCTCAGATGCTCAGAGACAGAGCCTGTAATTCCTCTGCTGTATTTAGTTATTTAAGTGGGGAGTCAGTGTCAAGACAGAATCCGTAATTAGATCTACCAGGTAGTGGTAAACCTCAGAGAGAGGCAGCATCTGCCTTCGGTCCCCCCAGCTCTCACAGACATGTTTACAAGGGGGTTTAAAGCTGTTTAAGGGGAAGGGAGCAGCAGCAGGTAAAAAAGAGCCAAGTGTTTGCAATGAGGGCAGCCATACAGAGGGTTTGTTTGGTTTACTTGGCTGTTTATCGAACACTTGGTTAACTCTGTAAGACAAATAAGAAGTCCAGCTTGGGAAGAGAAGGCTCCACAGAGATCTGAAAGCCCCTTCCAGGGCCTAAAGAGGTTCCAAGAGAGCTGGAGAGGGACTTGGGATAAGAGCCTGGAGTGACAGGACAAAGGGGAATGGCTTCAAACTGACAGCTGGGGGGGATATTGGGAAGAAATTCTTCCTTGGGAGGGTGGTGAGGCTCTGGCACAGGGTGCCCAGACAAGCTGTGGCTGCCCCATCCCTGGAGGTGTCCAAGGCCAGCTTGGATAGGACTTGGAGCACCCTGGGATAGCGGAAGGTTTCCCTGGTGGAACTGGGTGAACTTTAAGGTCCCTGTCGACCCCAGTCATTCCATGATTCTATGGATGGAGGTCACAGCCTTTGCTCACTCACTGGCACCTCCCTGGGCTGGAGACAGGGGTTTATTCATCAGAACTCTCCAACCACGCTGGCATATTGCTGCTAAAGTCACTGATATCTAACCTAAGAATTGCTCTGGAACATCCAAATCTGCCTGGGAAAAAAAGGATTAAAAGAAAATGCTCATCCCTGGGCAAACCCCCTGCCCGCAGCAGTGTCACAGGGGTGCCACGCCTCTCCTTTCTCCCTGCCTGCTCAAGCTACGATCCAGCAATTCCTGCCTTCCATTTCACTACAAAACCCACAAGTTTTCCCTGGCACAAGGGAGAACGTGAAGAATAGGCCAAAAACTGAAAGGACTTTTGTTTCCTTTTGTCTGCCAAGGAATAGGCTGCATCAGCATGAAGGAGGGAAGTAAATACTCTTGCATCAAAAAAAAAACAAAAACAAAACAAAACAAAACAACAAAAAAAAAACAAACAAAAAAACCCAAAAAAAACCCAAAAAAACCCCCCAAAAAAACCCCAAAAAAAAAAAACCAAAAAAAAAAAAAACCACACAAAACAAAACACCCAAACACCCAGGAGAGTAAAATGAGAAGAGAAACACTTGTAAAAGGAGGAGTCTGGGTTTGTTAAGATATTCCCAGTGTGAAAAGGGTCCCCTGCACTTAAAAAAACCCTGTTAAAAATAATTTCCTCTCCAAAATGCCTGGAAGCCTCATAATTACCAACAATGATCACAGACCCATTCATTTCATCCTAAAATCAATACATCATGTTCGGAATGATATCGCATTAATTTATCACAAGATTTATGAAACTTGTACTTTTTTTCCTAATGAGTTTTATGCAAATTCTGCTCCATCCATTGTTTGCACCCTCAAAAAAAATTATATATAAAAAAAAAAAAAAATGTTCCCCTTGCAGAAGCTGCCCTGTCAAAAAGTCTCATTCACTTTTATTGGTATCTCTCCTTCTCTCCTCATCCCCACAACAGGATGGGGAAGGAGGGGAGGTGGTTCCGGCCTGGATGCGATTCTGCTTTCAAGCAGAGCTTTTCAGGTGAGCCAACCATTCAAGGCACTAAGTTTCCAACTAATTTGAAAGGAAATCAGCTGGTGGTTCACTCACACCTTTGTCTGAGAAGGGTCAGAGGACAGGGTGAGCAGCAGGGAATTGGGAAATTAAAGCGTTTACACTTTCCACAGTGGATAGCCCATGTTTGGTAAACCTGGAGAATAAATACACAAGGTGGGGGGGAGGAATAAACACCAAGGGAAGGATAAGCACTGAGCATCCTGGAGTTATAAAGGGGAAATCACATGAAATTAACTCAGTATTTTATGGTGAAGCGTAAATTGAAGAGTGGAATGCACAAGATGTTGAGGAAAGTACTCAGTGCCTTACAAATCCCGAAGCTTCCTTAAGACCAGGGCAATTGTCAGGAGCACAGGCAACACTACAAAACAGGGAAGACCATTTCCAATTCAGCCAGGGCAGGAATATTGGCTTCCTTTCTGAGCACTGCCAACTGGAAATCAGACTGAGATTATGTCCATACCCACCCAGCTCCACCCACAAGACCAGGGAAGGGGATTCTGGAAAACCCCTAAATATCAGGTGCAGCCTCCCTCCTTGGAGCTGCCCTCCCGTGACTACTGGCAAATGTTCATGGGACACACGTAGAGAGGTGGGAGGAGGCAGGATGGAGCAGAAAAGCAAAAGGAGAACATAAATCTGGGGTTTCCAGTAACATCCCAGCAGTGAAATCTACTGAGGTGTTAAATACCGGCAAAAAGCCCCAACATTCCCTTGGGGCTCTTAAAAGTGGTCTGGGAAAAGCTGTCAGCAAACCAGCCCTGGAACAGCAGCACTGACTGGATGAGATCCAAACCCCAGTTTTGGCAGCTCCGGGGAGCTGAGAGGAGGGTGCTCCCCACCTCTGAAGGCAAACCCGTTCCCTCTCCTTGGCCAAAGACCCCCAGGAGCTCTGCTTCACACACCTCCTGCCCATCTCTGAACCGACCTGAACACCCTTCCCACTAACTCCTCCTGGAAAACCTACCTAATGCAGCCTTGATTAACATTTCTGACACAAAGTTTAAACCCTAAATCCACAGCATATCCTTTTCTAATTAATTTTTGAATTCAGAAACGGCACAGAAAGAATAAGGAGTATTTCCTTTGTTCCCTCCTGCCTTGTCTCCCATTCACTCTAAGAAGAAAGAAGTTCAGTTTTTAACTGATTCAAAGCAAACCCTGACACAGGTCTCAGTGTGGAGGGAAACAACACCCAGCCTCCCTGGCAAGTTAGAGCCAAAGATGGGAGAAGGATTTGTACCAAAGAAAACACAGAATTCCTACAAGTTCCACAAAAATTATAGATAAATTAAGGAAAGCCAAGTGCTCCTCCTTAGGGACACGATCCTTCTTCTGCAAAAGACATGGCTGAGAGCTATCCCACAAACACAGAATCCTGGAACAGTTTGGGTTGGAAGGGATCCAAACGACCATCTCATCCCACCCCCTGCCATGGGCAGGGACACCTTCCACTAGCCCAGGCTGCTCCAAGCCCCGTCCAACCTGGCCTTGGACACTTCCAGGGACGGGGCAGCCACAGTTTCTCTGGGTAACCTGTGCCAGGGCCTCACCACCCTCACAGGGAACAGTTTCTTCCTAATATCTAATCTAAACCTCCCATCTTGTAGTCAAAGCCAGCCCTCCTTGTCCTGCCACCCCATCCCTTGTGACAGTCCCCCTCACGACCATGAACCACCTCTCTTGGGACAGCAAAGGGTCCTCATGGACACAGTGAGGAGACCTTCCTCCCAGCAGTTTCACTGACTGCACCCTCCCTTTCTGACCACCCAGAGGTGTCTTGCCAGCTACAGTTAAAGAGCAGCAGGGATGCTGAGCACCCGTAATTCCAGAGGCGTCTGCCAGATGGACACAAAGCCAGTTGAAGCAAGCCATGCGCTCTCACTAGGAAAAGCTGGACAACGAGCATAAATTGAGCCAAAACATGCCATCAAGACAGACAAGACGTTGCCATCCCTCCCAGAAAAAGGGGTCCTGAGGACGTGGAAGACACAGAGTTACCGTACGTCCAGAGAGCACCAACCAGCTCTGCTGACTGAAACCAAATCCTAACGCCAGGGATTAGTTTCTCCTTAGTGGATGCAATAAACCCACAGGAGCTGCACTGGGATCATAGAGGTGGGGGTTACCTCTCCTCAGCTTGGATAAACAGGGGTACATGCCCACTGCCATGTCCCCCTCAGTACAAGAAAGCAGTAGGGCAGAGGAGACCGGAAGGTGAAGGTGACCCACAATCCTCAAGCTTTCCAGAAACGCACCAGGGCCAAGAGAAGAAAAGCAGGACTCCAGAAATCTATTTAATGAGGTGTTTTGCTACTTGGCATAAATAAATGATTTATGAGTAAGGTGACACATGCGGTATTTTGCATCTTAGCCAGACAAGGTAACATAGCTTTGTGTTAATTAGGAAAGAGAAGTTGTTCTGCAATTAATATGAGGTCAGAGATAAAGCTCATTAGGTTGCAATGGTTATGGACCAGGTCCCAGGGCTGCCCCAGCACTGAGCAGGGTTGCAGGACACCCATAGGTTATAAAACACCCCCCGAACAGTAAGGCAGCAACGCTAATGGAGAAGTCACAGAATGGTTTGGGTTGGCAGGGACCTTTAAAGGCCATCTAATCCAACCCCCTACCACGGGCAGGGATGTCTTCAACTTGACCAGGTTGCTCAGAGCCCCGTCCAACCTGAGCTTGAATGGTTCCAGGCATGGGGCCTTTTGTTCCAGTGCTTTACCACCCTCATTGTAAAAAAATTCTTCCTTATATCTAATCTAAATCAACTCGCAGTTTAAAACCATTGCACCTTGCCCTATGGCAACAGGCCCTGCTAAAAGTCACACAAACATCGGTGCTGAACTGCTTTCCTCCACCAGCAACCCTGTCAAGCCTGAGGAGCTGATCAATATGAATGGGGAAAAGAAGAAAGAAAGAAAAAAAAAACCCCAAAACAACAAAACAAACCCGTCAGCAAATTACACTCGCACAAGAGAAGAGAGAGCTGGATTCATTCACGCCTTGTTTGAAATCTCATCTGTGCCTCACAAAAGCTGAAGCATCCCCGAGGCTCTCAGTCTCACAGGGCGTAACAAACCCTTCCGTGCTGCACTTGCCTATGGCCCAGCTGCTCTGCTCTCTGAATGGTTCGGGGAATCAGATCCACAGAGCCCAAGTATCACAGGGTGTTTCGCTCCAGAGCATGCTTTGGTACGTGCCAAGTCCCAAAGCCAAAGGAAATGGAACCAGCGGCCAGGTTTTTGCCTGCAGACTTCAGATCCATACTCAAATCGGCCTTGGACTGCCATCGTAACTCTCTGAGGTTTCAAATCATGTGCTGAGTGATGAATTCTGCCTCGTCATAATGAAGATGCAGCAAAATCCCTTCTTGATTTATCTCTCTGGAGCCAAGTCAGCACCTCTGGATCTCCAAGATACGGCTGCAGTAAAAGCAAGGCTTACAGTAATGGGTCAGGAATTTGAAACCCAAGGCAGACAGTCTTGGAAAGGCTACACTTCCTGCTCCTCTCCCCCCTTGGATCGTAGAGCTGTGGAACCACATGGGTTGGAAGAGACCCTACAGACATTTGGTTCCAACGTCCCTGCCTATGGCAGGGACGCCTTCCATTAGACAGGGTTGCTCCAAGCTCCATCCAACCTGGCCTCGAACACTTCCAGGAATGAGGCAGCCACAACAAAAGCAAACAAAACCTTTAAAAGAACCAAAAGAAACAGCCAGGTGCTTGGAAGTGTCTCCTCAAAGGTGACAGCCCGAGAAACACAACACGTGCAACCCATCGAGCCCTTCATCCATCGGTCCTGGCTCTGGAGCACAACCCAACTCCTCCAAGCACAACCCAACTCCTTGGGGCCAGCAACGACTGTCACAACATGGATGGAGCATTTCCTACCATGCCTCCCTCTTCCTCCCTCTCAAATGCCAAAGAGGAGGTGGGGAGAGACGTGGCAGGTGGTGCCTGGGTATCTGAGGCACAAGCTTATCTGCGTCCCTGCAGTTAATTGCTTGTTGATAAATGAGGCTATTTAGGAGCGAGTGGCGCCAGCGTCGCTGTTATTAATGACACCAACGTGGAGAGACATTTAAGAGCGGCCCCACGTTCCATTGTCCTCTCTCCTGTGAGTAATGGGGCACTTCAGCGACGGGGCTTCGAAACCAGCTTGGGCTGTTCAGCAACAGAAAAAAGACCGAGGGAAATGGATGGAGCTCACTGGGTTGATGACTCCAATATACTGATAAAGCCAAGCCCCTCTGGTAGGAGTTGGGCAAAGCTCCAGTCCTTAGATGAAATTAAACCAGACCCAGCGACCAAAGCTCTTCCACTCGTCCCTGCAAGCTCCTCACACAGCGCCTTGTTCTCTCAATCCATGGTCCTGTGCAGAAAACCCACCCAAATCAAAGGGGAAAGCCAAGCCACGACAGCCTAAACTGGAAGCAGCAGCGGCCCAGCTGCACTTGCAACACGTGGTACACCCCGGAGCACACTGAGGGTGATATTTGTTGAAGCCCGGGAGGCTTTCACAGGGCCATTGCCTCACTCTGGACGTCACAGATGCCTAAGCGTGGCCAAGAGGACAATGAGCAAGAAATAAAGGGGCTGTTTACTGCAAGAGGAAACCTTGGAACAGAGCTCCGCAGTGGCTGGTGGCAGTGCAAGGCAGAGCGTGCAAGCACACAGCTGTAAACTTGTTCCTGAGTTAATATACCCACGAGTGTTTTTCTTTTCCTATGAAAGCACACTCTTCTGCAAACAAACATCTGGAGAGCTTTGTTACAGCTGGACCACTGTCCCCAGTGACTAAAAGCATTCAATTAATTTAGCCTTTCTCATTTGCGAGTTGTCTGCAAATAGACTCAGATTTGCAGGAATTTATTTGTTATTTGAATATATTCAGTGAATGGTTTATTAAAAACATATTTCAGGCAAATGATTTCTCGTAAACGCTCCTACAACTGTCGCTCTGAGTGTTGGCAACTGGCTGCTCACACCATGTAAATGGTCACTGTGGTCAGGTGGGAATGCCTTTGCATCTTGATGGAATGTAAACTATCCCCAGAAAGAGCTTTCCAAGGGTCTGCGGAAGCACCTGCACAAAAACAAATCCTCACACAGGCACACAGCATCCAGCCTGCCTGAATTTCCTCAAAATACCCCAAACCAGCGTGCCTGCAAGTTGTCACAAAGGGAACAAGAGCAGAGTTGAACACCAAAATTAACTGACTTTAGGCAAAACACCAGCAAAGACACCTCTCAGTCACCTCCACAGCACCTTGCAAGAATCGACAGGGCTCCTGATTCAGTATCCTACCTGCCCAGATGCCTTTTGTCTCAAAACCCCAGGAAACACTCACTGCAGGAGTTTCAGCACAGCAGCAAGAGAAACAGGGTGAGAAAGGAAGCAAGTGAAGGGCTCTTTCCAAGACTGATGTTATCCCTTGGGCATGCAACAAGCCCAGACTCCTCCTCGACAGTGTACAGCTGTAGGTCATATAGTACCTGTGACACGTCTGAAATGACAAATCCTGCTACAGGAACAGTTCTGGTCTTCTACTAGACAGGACAAAAAGAAATGGCTTTAAAACTGACACAGGTTAGGAAGAAATTCTCCCCTGTGAGGGTGGGGAGGCCCGGGCACAGGGTGCCCAGAGAAGCTGTGGCTGCCCCATCCCTGGAAGTGTCCAAGGTCAGGTTGGATGGGGTTTGGAGCAACCTGGGCTAGTGGAAGGTGTCCCTGCCCATGGCAGGGGGAGTTGGAATAAAATAGTCTTCAAGGTCCCTTCCAACCCAAACCACTCCAGGATTCCATGATTCCCCCCCCAAGGT
Source organism: Oxyruncus cristatus (assembly GCA_013399855.1). NCBI lineage: Eukaryota > Metazoa > Chordata > Aves > Passeriformes > Cotingidae > Oxyruncus > Oxyruncus cristatus. The sequence goes on from VXAY01001837.1 coordinate 1,066,233, forward strand.
GACCTGTGACAAGTGACCTTTCTGCAAGCTGGGTCAGAGCTGCAAGGGGTGGCTGAGCCCACAAACCCCTCACCTGGGGTGTCCAGACCAGCCAGGGCTCAAAAAAAACCTTTCCCTTAGTCACATGTAAAACCAAATAAAACTTTACAATCCAAACTGAAAACAAAACTCCATGTGAAATCCCAGCTGCTGGGTTGTTTGAAGGCAAAAAGAAAGCAATCACTGAGGTTTCACAGACTGTTCTAAAAGTGGAAATTTGTGAAAAGTGATCCAGTAAGTCACAGTTTTAGGCTTTTTTCTTTCAATTGCTCAGGGTAAAGACTTTCAAAGCTCCTCTTTCTCCCTGATTGAGGGAGAAATGGGTATTGACCACCAAATTCAGCATCTCCTTGCTACTTGTAAACAGCAGAGACCCCTCTGCCCTGGCAGCTGCATCATGTACCTTTTTTTTTTTCCCCAACCCCTTCAGAGCACCAGCCTCCAACTTACGTAAATCCAGCTGAAATCCTTCACAGCATCTCAGGAAACTCCTGCCCACAGCCAGACGTTTGGCCCCTTGGCTCTGCAGAAGGACCTCACGGATCCCCGTGACTGAGTCTCAGTGCATCAGACCTGAGAGGATGAGCAACCCTGCAGCCCTGGGGACACGGCCCCAGAGGCTGGAAATCTCCACTGCACGAGACACAGTTGAAAAACCTCAAAACAACACCCTCAAAATAAACTCAGTCCACCAATCCAACCATGCCACAGAGGCATGCAAGAAATGCACTTCTTTTCCCCCCTTCCCATTGTAACACAGCCATTCTTCTTCTCTCCCTTCTTTGGTTATCCTTTATCCTAGCCCTTGTCCTTGGCAGGATGCAGAGAGCACCCTGGCCTAGGCAGCTCCCATAAATTCTGCAAATTTGGGCTGAGATTATATCCGTGGTTATTAAAGAGTGCTAATAAACCTTATCAACCAAGAGCGAATGTAAAAGGAATAAGGGAAGGATTTTCCTAGGTCTGAAAGTGTAAGAAATTCATAACTAACTTAATACCTGTTCCAATAAGAGATAACCATGGAAAATCTATTTTAAAACCAGTCTGATGCTTTCCATAAGCCAAAAAAAAAAAAAAAAAAAGGAAGAAGAAATGACAGCACCAAAGGGAATGGCCTGACATTGTGTCAGGGGAGGTTTAGGTTGGATAGTCGAGAAAGGTTCTTCCCCCAGAGGGTGGTTGGGCACTGAACAGGCTCCCCAGGGCAGTGGGCACAGCACCAAGCCTGACAGAGCTCAAGGAGTGTTTGGATGGTCCTTTGGAGCACGGGGTGTCACTCTTGGGGATGGCCCTGTGCAGGGCTAAGGGTAGGACTGGATGAGACTTGTGGGTCCCTTCCAGTTCTGCATATTCTGTGAAAAAAAACGGATGCTGGAGGTCTCAGCCATTCCCCAGAGATGACACTTCAAGGCTCCAGACCTGCACCTCCTCACCCCAGGCATTTTTGAGCAGTCGTGCAAACCACCTCCTTCTCTTCCATCCCTTGCCCATGACGTAACCCCAGGCTTCTCGAGCTTTGGGATGCCTGTGCATGCTCTCAGCTGGGGATGTTGCAACCCCTCACAACCTCCTCCAGCCTCCCCTGCCCACCCCGCAGCAACAGCCCCCGACACCCCCATGAAATGACTGATGAGTCTGCTCCTTGTTTCGGAGCAGCTCACGTGCCTCCCCTGCACGCAGGATGACAGACCTTGGGAACCCAGGCATTAATCTGGAGATTTATAGTCAGATCTGTCACTGCTGGGGAAGCTTCACCCCCCCTCCCTCCCCCAGCCCCACCAAGAACTCAGCCTGAAGGTCGCCAAGAAACTTTCTCAGCCACCTCGGCCTCCAGCAAAGGGCACGAGGGAGGGCAGGGGAGGGGGACAGCCACCAGGGAACGGGCCCGGCCTCAGGCTGCTCAGGCAGTCCCACAGATCCCATCTGCTCGGTGGGAAAGTGTGTTACGCCAGCAGAGCCCTCCCTGCAGTCTCTCACCCTGCAGGTTTGAGAGCCCCCCCCCACCCCAAACTCCTCCCCATATCCCACATCCTCAACACACAGGGTAAAGATACACAGACACAGCCAAAGACCACTCTCCAGCCCAGCCCAGCAAGCCCCACCCGTGCACGTATGGGAACGGCCAGAGGTTTGCAAAGCAGTCTCCTCCCAGCCCTTCCCGTTCAAGGATCCATCGCCACGAGAGGTTTGATGCATGAGGCGACATCTCCCCGCGCACAAACACCATCCCGCAGTTCGTGGACGCTGCTGTTTGCTTCTATTTCACTGTCAGCACCACACTGTTAGTTCTGTATCATGGCTGGTACTGCAGCTCCAACAGCCAACAGGTGCCACTGAAATCAGGATAAAACCCGGGAAACACAACTTCACCCAGCGCTTTAACAAAAATCCCACGTATTTGTCATCCGAAGGCAGCGCAGCCACGCTGTGTAACTGCTTTAGGATGGGATTTCCCCCCCTAAGATTACCCAAATGTGCCTCTAGTGTTGAAAACACACCAGCAACCTGTGTCTTCTTGTTTAAAACAAGGTCAATCAGTGGAACAAGTGCCCCAACAACTGACGACAGACATGGGAGGAGCTGGTGAGGAATGAGAAGCCAAGGCATTTGTGGGTGCAGCGAGTCTTGGAGCAGGGAGAGGCAAAACACCTGCCAGGAGCTGCCACAGGCTGAGTGGCAATTTCACAGATCAACAGCTCAAAAAAAAAAACATCAAATAAGTCGACCCAAGCCAGGACTAGCTGGGCAGCTGGATATGGACTGGCAGCAAAAACAACTCAGTGGGCTGCCAGAGGCAAAGCCCACCATTCATATGGATAAAAGCCAGGACCATAAGCAATTACCACCTGAGCCTCACAGGATGCCCCAAAAAGGATGCTCTGGGTGAGATGGTTTCCAAGAGAGGCTCCTTCCCTGCACATCACTCTCCTTGGGCGAGTTTCTCTGGACACACCTAAAAGCCAAACGCTGCTCTCAAGGCCTCAGACACCTCAAACAGGAGGGTGTCTGTTAGGAAAGATGCCTCGGACAAGGCAACAGCCCTTCTGTCCTCCTACAGTGTGTGTTAGGATGGGCTGATGGTGCACGTGCTGCCTGCTCGCTTTGCCAGCAGAACAGATCAATTCCGACAAGGAAGACTCCTGAGGTTTATAGTCAGGGCAACGCGAATAAAACCAATGAATCATTTATTCAGTCAATTTTAGCTACCCCCAACAATGAGCTCTCTGACAGCAGACCACAAATTTCTCCAATGTATTCTTATTTAAAGCAATAATCCCTGTGGATAATTCCTAGACTGCGGCTTGTTTAGAAAGCACAGACTATAAAGATGTTTCAGAGGGATACGATGATCGCTGTACCCTTTCTTCCCTTGCCTGAGCCGTCAGATCAACTTTACAGGCCAGACAGAGATAATTCCAAATCAGTACTGCTGGCAACGTCCATGGAATGCTCCTGCCTGCAACCTGTGCGGGAAAACGATCTGCAAAGCTCCAAGGTACCTGCTTACAAAAATTCATCCCGCAAATGTTCGCAACACTTGTCACGAAATCAGAGACCCACAGCAGTGATACATCAGAGAGAGAGACTCCCTAAGTGAGTCAGAAAACTGTGTGAATAGTGACAGACTAACTACTTCATCATTTGGTGCTCAGGGTGCTTTCCAGACTGGCTTGTGCGGATAAAAGGCATGGAAGAGAACAGGGATAAAAGGTACATTAAAGGCTTTTGAAATTAATTTAAGAGTTTCAAGAGCAAACCTGTGCTAGTACAACTTCCCCTTCAGGACAACAGGCATCCTCTTCTTCCCCCAAATTTTCCTTGCACATCCTTCCAAGCTCTTTTTTTTCCTCCAGGCTCAGCTCCTGCAGCTCCCCCGTGCAGCCAGTGGGTCTCCTGCCCGCCTACCCCCTGGCACCAGCCCACGCTGCCAGCTGGGCCACGTCAGGATGCCGACTGCTCTCCTCCTCACCTCATCAGTCACTCGCCTGCTCATCCCTTTCGGGCTGGAGCAGCCAACACCTGTTCCTTCCCTGCCTTCTCAAAGCATTCCCACAGCCCGAGGAAGGCAGGGGAGAACCACACACACCCCCCCACGTCCCCACAGACAAGAAGCCACCCAGGTGACAAATGCATGTTGGGCTGAGAGAGCAGGGGGGAGCAGAGAGGTGGCAGATCTGCAGGCTCTGATCCCGGGCGACTGATCCCCTCCTCTCCCTCGTTATGGATGAGGTAAATTAGCTGTGACACTCATTAGCTGCAGCTCCTAATTAGTGAAAATTAATATTGGTTTTGATAGAAGTGTTGGCTGAAGCTCTCCCAGGCAAAGGCATTATTGACCTTGTTATCCCGTTTAATAGCAAGTTACATCACAGAAACAACTTTTTTTTGTGGAGTTGACGGATTGCAGCCACCTCCCACCCTCCACAGCTCCCTTCCCCTTCCCTACTGCTCTGGGACACAGCCCCAGCCCCATGGGCAACTGCACCCATCCCTGGCTGCATCCCAAACCTCATCTCAAGTCCTCTCATTCCCAGCTGCATCCCAAGCCTCCCCATCCCCAGCAGCAGCCATTTCCCATGATCAGCCCTTTTTTCTCCCCCACTGTAAGGCATTTGGATAATTTTCTCCCTTTTGGCCAGGCAATGGGAAATGGTGCAAACCTATACCCAGCTTCTAGGGCCGTAATAATCTGTCCCTGGAGCAGTGCCAGCCAACCCTCCCTGCCCATGCAGAGTGCTCCTTCCAACTAGCCTTAGATGGTCCCTAGCCCCCCGTGTCCCATTCCATTACCCCTCCCACCGTCACAAAAAACTCCAGACTCACCAGAGGAGTTGCTTGCCACCACCTCTACTCACAGTTCAAAAGAAGTCAAGAGGAATAAGTGCAATGCAATGGCAATTACCCTTTAATAGGGACAGGAATTGGAGCAGCATCCCCTGACCTTAGGGATCTCTGCCCTTGGAGCCTGGGAATCCGAGGGTGGCAAAGTAACAGACACCACCAAACAAAAGGAAAACATTTGCTAGCAAAGCCATGCATAAAAACCCACCACACTCTATTATTCACCCATTAATAACAATAAAGATGTCAAACTGCCAGATAAGAAGTTAATCTCGTTCCGAGCACAATTAAGGATGCCATTATCCAACCACCTGGGGCCACTTCCACTTGCACGAGGCAGTGGGTTTCATGGACAACAGGGATGAGCCTACGTCTGGTGAAGCGGGTCCCCCCAGCCACCCCTTGTCCCCAGCCCACAGCACCCTCCAGCCAGGGCACCTAAATACTGATGTTCCATCTTGTTCAAAGGAGGCTGAATGCTGATCCGGGATACGACACCATTCCTTCATTTCTGGGATCAACATCCCAGCAAAACCTGTCCCTCTGCTCGCCTGGATCATGCCACTGGATACAGGATGCAGGATACACAAAGGGCAAGCCCCAACCCTCTGCAGTATTGCTGGTCACTGGAGTGAGCTTAAATTTCTGGGGGATGGGGAATACCGACACTGGAAAATAACTTCTCCAACAGATTCCAATTGATTTTACAGCAGGATGCCCACCAAGCACAGCAATTTCGGCTTTCAATATGAATTAACCAGCTCTCTGTGAACCCTTGAGCCTTCTCTCCCACTCTGCTGCTGCTGCTGCTATTTAGGAAGCTGAAGCCAGGAAGGCCAGGCACTCACTGCTGAGCATAAAGACACAACCAGCAAAATCTGTCCCTTGTGGAAAAGGCACTGGAAGAGGAGAAACTTTTGAAGAAAGAAACCCTCCCTTGATGTCTGTAATGAAGATATCTCTGGCTGTGTCAGCCCCAGCACTGCCCTGTACCGCCTGAAGGATCAGTATTTTTAATTTAGCCATGAAGGACAAGGTTAAAAAAACAGTCAAGGGCCGAGAGCAGGAAATTATTCTCCAGGATATTAATTGCATTCAAGCCTCTGCTACACACATCCCATGCAAGCCCCTCGCAGGGTTTCCTTCTGCACAGCATGAGATAGGGGGCTCTGTGCCATGGCATGGAGGTAAGACCCAGCAGAAGCAAGGCAGGAGACAGAGCCCTCATCCCTCCCCAAGCTGGATCTCTCAAAGCTGCTCCCCAAGAACCAGAGGTGCTGCCCCAAGGGCCACAAAAAAGCAAAGGTTAAAACAATGGGAATAGAGACATGAAATGCCAGGGGCAGCTACTGAATCACTCACTCCAAAAACTCCCAGAGCCAACTGAGGGTTTTTGAGTGACGCTGAAAGAACACAGGGTTTTGGTTTTTTTTAACAACAAAAAACCACGAAGGAAATCAGCAGATTGCATTTAAATGCTCTCCACTCCACACCTCGCAAGCCTGCTCTGCAACAGGATGTTGTCTCTTCTTCCTCAAGGTGTGAAACAAGCAGCGTGCAAAGCAAAACCAAAGAAATACACCTCCAACTTACAACCTGGAATGCAAAAATCAAGCTCCTGGCTTAAAATCCAGCAAGGCAGGAGCCTCCCCTCTCTCCTAGGAGACACCTTTTCTACTTGTATCTGCCAAAAGCCGGCTGCAGAGCGTCCCAGCCCTGGCGAGGCTCACCCTGCTGCCAGCACTGGGTCCTGCCAGTTGTTATGGCTCCTTGAGATCACCCTGTTGCAGCATGATGATATCAGCTTGGAATTCTTCTTCCCCTTGCCCTCTCCAACACAGGGTCTTAATTAGGACTGTTTCCCCCACCTCACCGAAGTACGTGGGCAGTGGCTCCTGCTCTCTGCAGGCTGTCCCGGCCCACCCCGCACCTGATGGCACTGCAGGGGTTTTTCCAAGAGAAAGAAGAACTCGCAAATCCAAGGACATGTTTTCTTCCCCACGCTCTATGCCCCTAGAAAAGCTGCCCCAGGGCTGGTGGGAGAGATGCTGAGGCAGGACGGCACCTTCTGTGTGGTCCCTTCGCTTCTTGGGCCTTACCACCCCACTACACCCAGTTGGACATCCGTGCTCCTCTGTGAAGGAATGTTGTTTTATCCGGCAGGATGTGTTTAATTCGACCCTGCTGTCATGTGGGAAAAGGTGCGTTTCCAGAGTCAAGGTTTTCCGCAGTGCTGTTACTTATTTTACAGTCCTCTGCCGCATCTTATTTCTTCCCCTCTATTTCCCAAAATCATCAGGAACAGCCATCAATCTCTGCCTGGGAGGATGCTCCTCGCTCCTCCCCACACCCCAAATTGTTAAGTCCCCCTCGGACTTTCCACATTTTAAAATCTTTTTCCCCCCCTCTAATTTTCAAATTAACTGCTTGAGACCAACACAGCGGAGCAAGAAACGCCACGGCATCACCTTTTATGAGAGGATATTACATTCCATAACACCAGCTCTCACCTCAAAGCTAATAATCAATTAGAAAGGAAAAAGAAAGAGGCTTCTCCGCATTCAGGCACCGAATCACCCCCCTAATTGCACACAGGCAGCGAGACAACCTCCGTGATACAATCCCAGAGCCTCAGCGGAGCAGGCACCTGACAAACCCATGCAGATGAATGGAATAAAATTGAGTTACTAACCATTAAATGTCAAGTGTTTGAAATCTTTCCCCCTCGCGTACCGAGCAATATTAATAAATCTTTAGGAGAGGGAGCGCACGGAGTTTATTCACTGCTCTGACCACCCTGCAAACGGAGCAGATGTTTGCGCTGAGCTGTCCAACAACGCTGTCTCCAGCTTTATTCCCCCCCCNNCCAAATGTTTAATTCAAAAGCCATCAATGTGCCGGAGCAGTTTGACAGGAGGAACCAATTTATTAACTCCCCCTGCCAATCAAGCGCATTAAGCCATTCAGAGGCAGAAAAGGTGCATTAGCACAGAGCGGAGACGAACCGGTTTAAAAGCCGGGAGATGGGGAAGGGATGGATTGGCGCCACAACACTGAGGTGACCCACAGTCCCCAAAACGGTGGGAAAAGTCATAAAAAACAAGCTTGCCCAGAGGTGACCCCACACAGTCAGCACAGCAACATCTCCCACCATCCTGGCCCCAAGCAGAGGATGCTCACGGGGATAAGGGCAGGTTTCCAGCCAGGCACTTCCCAACAGCGGGATTGCCACAATCCCAGTGCCACGGCATCTACCTGCATTTCCAGAAGGGCTCTCTCTCTCTTCTACCTGCTGATTCCAACACTGGAACGTGGTGGTTTTCCATAACGGGGACCCACTAAGTGAATTTCCACCTTTTAATTGCTTAGATAATTTTGACACAGGTGAAAGGAAGATGGATCTGTTTCACCCTTTTTTGTTGTCGGTTTTTTCTTTGGGATTTTTGGCTTGTTTTACACCAGGCGGCAACAACTCCAACTGGCAGCAATGACAAATAGTTTCAATTTTTTATTTCTTAAAGACATGGATTTCCACAGTGACCAGTTATGGTACACTTTATCTAAAAGGTTAATTTTGTACAAGTCTGAAAACTGTGTAAAAAGAGCCATTGAGGTATCATAGAATCAGGGAATGGTTTGGGTTGGAAGTGAGCCTGAAGACCATCTTGTTCCCACCTCCCTGCAATGGGATGGGATACTTTCCATGGTTCCCAGGCTGTTCCAAGCCCCGTCCAGCCTGGCCTTGGACACTTCCAGGGATGGGGCAGCCACAGCTTCTCTGGGCACCCTGTGCCAGGGCCTCACCACCCTCACAGGGAAGACTTTCTTCCCAGTATCCCATCTAACCCTGCCCTCTGGTAGTGGGAAGTCATTCCCCCTCGTGCTGTCCCTCCAGGCCCTTGTCTAAAGTCCCTCTCCAGCTCTCCTGTAGCCCCTTTGGGCACTGGATTGGGCTCTCAGGTCTCCCCGGAGCCTTCTCTTCTCCAGGCTGAACACCCACACCCAGCTCTCCCAGCCTGGCTCCAGAGCAGAGGGGCTCCAGCCCTCTCCCCACCTCACCCGGCTGCCCCTGGAGCTGGCTGTGTGCCTCCACAGCATTCCAGGGACAGACTGGGAACTGTGCAGGCAGTCGGATGCCAGCCCATCTCCAAACCACCTATGCCAGCACCTGGCACTCAACACACCTGCTCCTTGACCCAGCCCCGGGCTGGGTGGCAGAGCACATCGAGCGCAGAGCGCGACGTGTGACGCTCCGTCGCTCCCCTCCAGCCTGGCACGAGCTCCCCCTGAGCGCTGGGGAAGGCCCGGGAATGGCCCTGCCTCCCCTCCCAGCCGCTTGCTTCGCTCCTCAGCGAAGGAAATTAGCCAGAGGGTGGTGGAGCAGATCCAGAATGCAGAGATCTCAGATGCACACGCTGTGTGCAAACACAGAGGTAGGGGGTAATGGAGCGTTGGGGGATTTTTTCCTTCTTCTTTTAAGATCACACAACCCAAATGTATCAAGTTTCTGATAAGCATATTTATCACTGTTTATCGCAACCAGAGCTTTTTTTAAATGAGAGCCCATTGACAGACTTAGGGTGAAGTCACAGCTCAATTTATCCACCAAAAATAAAAATGATGAGTGTATGCAAATACAAGTATTTTCCTACATACTCTTGGCTCATAATACACTCCCTTAAAACATTAATACCTCCACAAAGATACATATATAGAGTCTCCTAACTTGAACACACATAAATCCATACACACATACTTTTCCCCTGACCCTGTGTTTTTGGCTTTCCTGTGCTTGTCTCACATTGTTATCTCTGCTCTATATGTCACCTGTGCTAACGCCTCCAATCAGCCAGGAAAAACACACAATTTAACTGAGCTGGGACAGTATCAACATCCACGCCTGGGCACTCCAGAGTATCAAGGAATGGGGCACAGCCAGCAAGAAGTCAGCCCACAAATGAAGCTCCTACAGACTAATTAGTGCTGCTAAAGTCATCCCAGACATAAAAAAAAAAAATCACCCCAGACCTCATTACCAAACTCACACATCTTTCTCTGTGTCTTTGGAAAGAGCTGAGACCCTGTGCAAGGGCTCAAAAGGTGGTGACATCAAACCTTCAGCTGGTTTGATGAGGCAGTTGCCAGAAGCAAGGTTACCCTGGCATGTTAATGAATCCATATTGCAAATACACTTTCTTCTTTCTCCCTCTCTCTCTTCCTCTTCTTAAACATAAGCATTAACATTATTGCCTATTAGCAAAGCAGATATGAAAACTTAAGTGATTGATGAAGTGATTAATTTAATGACGCAGGGTTAAGGGTTTGGGTGGGAGTGGGGCCTTTTTATTTTTTTTTTTCCCTTCCTTGAGTTTCCCGATGTTGGGAATAACTAAATTTTCCAGCCTTAAGTTTTCATTAAGGATGCTCTACTTTCTGCACCTCAACAAGTGATTTCATCAACAGGTCTTCTAACGACAAGCGGCGGAAAAAAGGGCTTGAGTTTGGAAAGCTGAGATGCCCTTCTTAAGTTCTCCTCAAATACTGCTGTTCATTAGGGTCGTTCCCACACTTAGAAGCAAGTAAGCACTGGAGAATCCTGGCGATTCAGTTTCAAGCGGTAAACAGCCGCTGGATGATTAACATCACTTTCCATCTATACTGAAGACAAAGGTGACAAGGTGACATGCCCACAGCCTCCCTTCCTGAAGGGCAATCTCGGTGATGTCCAGAAAAAAAAAAGTGAGCCAGGTTTCCTATTCAAAAACGCGCAATCCCTCTCGCAGCCAGAGACCGGCATATTCCTCTGGAATTATCTATCCTTTGTAAAAGGCCAGATCGCTTCTGCCGGCTGCACACAGGCACACAGCCCGCAGGGGGGAGGCACAAGGACCTGCCGCACCGCCAGCCCACCCAGCAGGAAAACCAAGGGGGTTTAGGGTCTCCCTGTGCTTGCCAGCCCACCTTCTCTCTGTCAGACAAACAACAACAGCTCTGTGGGGCTTTTACCATTATGAACACCTCGCTCCCTTGTCAGTCCCCAAGCTCTGTAACCAGCCACAGACCAGCTCCCACCACGCACGTGCCCACTTTTGCCCTCCCAGCTGGGGATTATTTATCTGCAGCACTGTGGTTTCACCGGCAGCTGAGCCTGACCCGAGGCAACACCACACAAAGGGAGGGACAGCCTCCCTTGCCCACTTCACAGAATGGTTGGGGTTTGAAGGGACCTTCGAGATGATCTAGTTCCAACCCCACTGCCATGGGCAGGGACACCTTCCACTAGGCCAGGGCTGCTTGAAGCCCCATCCAACCTGGCCTTGGACACTCACAGGGATGGGGCAGCCACAGCTTCTCTGGGCAACCTGTCCCAGGGCCTCCCCACCCACTGGGTAAAGAATTTTCTCCTAATATCCCATCTAACCCTGCCCTCTGCCAGCTTTAAGCCATTTCACCTTGTCCTGTCACTCCACACCCTTGTGCAAAGTCCCCTTCCCGTTATGTTGGAGCCCCTTTAGGCACTGGAAGGAGCCTTCTCTTCTCCAGGTGAACACCCCCAGCTCTCCCAGCTGGATCCACAGCAAAGGGGCTCCAGCCCTCAGAGCATCTCCATGGCCTCCTCTGGACTCTCTCCAACAGCTCCATGTCCTTCCTGTGCTGTTCCCCAGGGCTGGAGCAGCTCTGCAGGGGGGTCTCACCTGAGCAGGGCAGAATCCCCCATTCCCTGCTGCCCACACTGTGGATCAGCCCAGGGCACGGGGGGTTCTGGGTGCCAGCACACACAGCTGGGGCATGTCCAGCTCTCACCCACCAGCACCCCCAAGTCCTTCTCCTTGCACCATCTTGACTCTTGTAAGTCCAGCCCATCTTGTAGTAATCCCACCATCAGCTACACCTGAATGCTGGTGTGGCTGAAAATCAGCTTTGCAGACTAAAAGAAAAACCCTCAACAAACAGATCTCAACATGTAGCACTGGTGTTGCTGGGATGGGAAAAGGTCTCCTGGCTTTGAGCTCTCACCTTCCTCCCACTTGCACATTCCCACCTTGCCTTCCTGACAGGGCATTAGCTTTCCTGTGGAGCATTTCTGGAGCTGTTCCAGCAAAAACTAACACACAGATACAGGGATAGTTTTCCTGCTACCAGCTCAGCGCAGCCCTGGCAGTGGGGAGGGCACTGACACCTGGCTGGAGCTGGTGAGGCAGTACAGAGGTTTAAACTACTTCACAGGCACTGCTTTAACACACATTTCCTACAATCAAGGAGGCTTTTCCAAGCTCTCCATCCACTCTACTACCAGGGCCACCACATCTTCCACAAGCACCTTCCAACTTGCCAAATTTTGCCAAAAGCCAGCCTACCTTGTATTGTTCACAGAAGCTCTCGCCCTGCCCCACGCTCCCGATGTGCCCTCAGCTGCTTTGCTCCTGGAGGTATTAACCCCAAGCTTTAAAGCCCATCCTCCGTGAGCCCCACCTCCTTGCTACCCAATTAGCGCCTCATTAACAGCATGCCCGGGGTACTTTCTGGTCCTGGCGCTGCGACTTTTAACCCCGCGGTGCCACGGACATTAATTTTTCTCTTTTTAGCTTTAGTACTTAATTTTGAGCAAGAAGGACACAACAGCAGCAACAGCTCTCCCTCTCCAGCAACTGCAGCATATCCCTGCAAGAGCTGGGGGAGGCCAGGAGACACCGAAGGGAAAAGGGTCCCGTGGCTGTGCCGTGTTCAGACAGCCAGTCCATCAAAAGCTGTCCCCAACAGATGGCCCCCAAGCCTCATGCACGGATATCTGAGCTCTGAAACGATTTAATCAGCCCAGAAGGATGCAGAAAGCCAGAGAGCCAGCTTTTTTTTTTTCCCTTTTTCCTTCCCGTGATGCATCAGGCAAGTGCCATGGAGCAGCCTACAGATGCCTACAGCTGTGGGATCAAAGAGGTTTAGCCCGTGCTCAGTACCACACAGATAACCCTATCTTCAGCAGCAGCTTGAGTGGCCCAGCACCCCCCGGGGACCTTCCCTGGGTGCCAAAGCATCTGGCTGTCCAGGACCAGAGCACTGCAGCAAAAGGATGTGCTGGAAGAGAGGATTGCTTTGGAAAGGACAGATAGAGAGTGTGGAGGATGGCAGCCTTCCCCGCCCGGAGAAGGAAAGCCTGGATGGAGAATCGCGAATCCTCGCCTAGGATGGAGAATCAAGTCAAGTCATCCACAAATATCAGAGGGATGTGCTGCCTCAGATCCACGTGAAGAGTCACCAGCCAGAACCCTGCTTGCTAAATACCATGTTCCTCTTCAGTTTTCTTGGGAAATAACTCTCCATCCCAGCAGGCACGAGGTGTCACACGCCAGCCTACACCCTTTAATCACCACCAGCCAACAAAGTACACCTACACCTCAGTGCTACTCCACTATCCCTGGCTCCTCTAAGGCTGCAACAGACTCGGGGGCACACTGAGAGCCACAACTACTTGTGAAAAACCAGGGCACAACTCCATGGGAAATGTCCACTACAGCCGATTTTGAAGTAGGTCTTAAAGCGAGGTTCAGCTCTGCCTTTCCAAATTGAGTGGAGAAACACCCAGAGCCACAGCATTTCTCAGCTCAGCAAAAGCTGCACGTAGCAAAAAGGGGGCAGAAGCGACCCCTGAAATTCCCTGTCAGCCATCCATCCGCCTCGCTTTCCGAGCACGGGGAACCCAGGGATGGAGAGCATGGCCCGTGCCTCCTGGGACAGGCGCGGAGCCAAAGGGAAGGAAAAGGGGGCTCTGAGCAGCAAACACAGCCGCGGTCACTGCACACTGTGCTGAGCCAGCACCGCCCAGGGCTGTCGCTCTCAGCAGCCCTGACCGGGGGACTCGCTGAGCTGGGGGTTCTCCTCGGCCCTGCACTGCCTCGGGTTCACACGTGGGACGAGATGCTGAGGCAGCCAACTTTGGGGGACCCAGGGCTGAGCATCCCACCAGTCACTGGAGGCGTCCCAGTGGGTCACAGGAGAGCATCCCAGTGAGCCGAGAGCCTCAGCTGTGCGCTCTGCTGCCCAGGAATAACTCAGGGAATCAAGGAGCAGCCTTGGAGAAGTCCCAGGAGAACCCAGCCCTCCCACCTGCCAGCTGTCCCAGTGCTGTTAGCAGCTTCACCAGCATCTTTTCATGCTCACGTTGCCCAGGGGATGCTCATCCCAGTGGGTTTTCCCATGTTATGCACTGCTCAGGCTTTACAGAGGACTCCAGTCCTTCACAGAAACACAGAATGGTTTGGGTTGGAAGGGACCTTTAAGATCATCATCTCATTCCAACACCCTGCCACAAACAGAAGACACCTCCCACAGGTGCTCACAGCCCATCCAACCTGGCCTAAGATTCAGATTTACTCCAGTTTTGAGCAAGGAGTGTGTTACCAAGGTCTGACGAGCAGGAGGGACACATTGTCCCCAGCCCACCCAGGTGACTGTGTCCCTGACACGACACGCCCGAGAGCAAGGCCAAGTGCATGTTATCACCTCAAGTGCAACGGTTAAAGCGTTTCCCACTCTTTTAAGACAACATTATTCCAGTGATGCTAAAATGTTATCGCCAGGATGAAGGGAAAGTGGAATTGCACTCGTCTGAATGGCCTCTTTTGTCATGCATTTTGCAAGGCGTTGAGGCATGAAAGCTTTCAGAGAAACTCTGGTGAATCCAAGCTAGGTGGTTATAAGGCTAGTTACAGACCTGACATGATGGATCATCTTCATTTTCCCATTCCTGTCCTGCTCACAGCAAATCCATTTGCTGGGCAATTAGACTCCAGTCATTACATTATGCTAAGAAGATGCTCCTTTGGCAGCAGGAGGGACCCCAACCAAGAGAAGCCCAGAGTGCTGCCTGCCCATCCCCACCTGCTGACAAACCCAGGGCTGCAGGTAACCCCAGCGGCAGCAATGCCCTCCCAGCTCACATCACACCTCGCCAGGGCTCTCCAGCAGCTCACCTGGCATCTACAGCCACGTCACTCTCCCCTGTCCACAGCCCTCCAAAGGGTTTGGGATTAAACAAAATGGCCCTTGGAATAATTTTGCTTAAGGCAATGAGCAGCACTATAAAGATGGACAGTCCCTCTCCTTCAAACTCTTCCTCCAAGGTACCCGTTAACCCCGGTACTCCTGCTTCCTGAGTAGAACACACGGAAACTTGGCTGCTGGCAGCTGGCCTGGGCTCTCTCAGGACCTCCTCTTGCCCAGGCCACCACAGCCATCCCTCCTCTTCATCCTTCTCTCCAGGCATCTCCCGCAATTCCCTCCCAGGCACCTTTGCCTGCCAGGAGCTCACAGCTCCGATTGCCTCCACACGTGTGTGTGTTCCCATTACTTCTGGGTGAAATAACTGACTAGAGGGTCAGTCCACCTGAAAATTGCTCTCCCCAGACCTAAATGAAACAGATGGGCATTGATGATGTTTTGGGAGAAATTAATCAGCCTGGACCGGCGGCAGCGCCAGCAGCTCCCTCGGCCCAATCTCGCCTAATGAATTCCGAGCTCTCTGTCTTAATAGCTCCTGACAAGACTAATTTACTCTTGTAAGTGATTAGAGGGGGAATGATCTCTTAATTGTTGCTTAAGATCCCTTTTGGCATAGCAGGCTGCAAGCAGGGAGCTGCTGGGCTGGGTGTGAGGCAGGGCTGAGCCTGGGGATGCTGTGGGGAGGGACAGCACAGGGACGGGCACTTGAACAGACCTCAAAAAAAGGAGGCACCTTTTTTTTTTCTAGGGAACAGGCGCCACATACTGTTCTGCTACTCACACTCGGCATCCAAGAAAGGTGTTTCCAGACAATGCCTATTTTTTTTTTTTTTAAAGTTAATAAGCCTTGACTCAGAAAACACCTACCCACAGCACGACACACAGAAACACTGTTTGTCAACACTTTCCAGGCTGACATTTCTCTCCAGTGCATCTGGAAACCAAATCCCTGGGTGCCAATATTCTTAAGAGTCAACTATATGTATATATATACACACAGTGTAGCACAAAGTTTAAAAAAAAAAAAATAAAATTCAACCCCCAAAGTAATTCCAAAAGCAATTTGACTTGCACAAGGTCTCACTGAAAAGCAGACTGTCAGAAATCTTACCCTATTTTCTGACAAAATAGAAGTTCAGTCCAATTACCATAAGGCATTTCATGCTCAAGTACCTGGAGAGCAAGGTCTTCTGTGAGGAAGTGTTTCCATTAAGCTGTTCCCAACCAGTTCTCCCTCCTTCTCCCTTTCCAGGACTTCTCCTGAAGATGCATCTCTGGGCAGAGCTACCACCCAGGAGCCTCCACCACCTATCCAAACTTGCTACCAAGACTCCATGTCTGCTTGCTCTGACACCACCCTGTATCCCACTCAGCAGGACACCGTGGGCTGCAAATATGCAACCAAGGGGACCCCAAGGTGGGACAGAAGGCTCAGCTGGAAGCCCTGGCTGAGCTGAACAGTCACCAGAGGGGAGACCTCTCCCATATCTTCCAAGCCTCAGTAGCCCTGGGGATGACACGGGTGCAGCAAGAGCCCTTTTTTGGGAGGGTGCTGCTCGGGCTGCATGGCTGGAGGCAGCAGCAGATGTGAGAAGGGGCCCCCAGAGCCTCTATCCCAGCCGCCCTCCGCTCCCAATCGATTCCTCCCACATTAGAAGCCAGTCACAAGCCCTGATTGAAGACCACAAGTTTAATGGACTGAGAGTCTGGAAAGGCGCCGAGAGTGACCGGGTCGATTTCTGCATTTACTAAAAACCAATCCCCAGCTAAAGAAAGAAAGAAAAGCTACATCTGTCAATCAAAACAAAAGCATTCCCTTCAACGTTTTTCCATGGGAGGGGGGCGATGGCAGCAGCAGACACCCCCCTGCCCACGGGTGCATCCTACTTACCCACAGGTGTGTCCTCATTGATCAGCAGGTAGGTGTCAAAGAAGTAGTTGATGAAGTATGGCAGCCGATTGCCCTGACCTGGGGAGGGGACAAAAGCAAGGAGTTATTTCCCTGGCATGGGCCAGCACGGCTGGGAGAGGCTCGGGAATGCACGCAGGGGACCAGGCTCGTGATGGGGGACAGCAGGAGGACAGAAAGCACCATGAGGTCCCCCCGTAGAAGCTGACTGGGGAGTCACTTCCCTCTATAGGCCCTTCTGGTTTTGGTATTTTCCTCTGCATGGTGGAGGCAGAGGGGAAGGGGGAAGCCGACAGCTCAGGGACCAGGAATTACCATCAATTACTGTTTTACTGCCTGATCAATGCCTTCGAGAGCCTTTCGTCTCATCAGCCACCCCAGCAAAGCCCCTGCACCTTCCCTCTCCCATCACCCAGTCGCCCTTCCCTCTAATTGCCTCCTTTCACCTTTAATAACCAGGCTCACTTCCTTCCACTCCCTTTTTATGGAGCTGGAAGCTCCGAGCCTGCCCCCAGACAGCAGCCTCAGTAGGTGACAGAGTCAAGCGCAGAGCACGTAGGAGAGCGACAACTGTAGCCTGAGCCAGAGAAAGAGTCAACCAGGAGAGATCTACAGTTCAAGGGGTGCAGGGAAAAAGGAGGCAGGAGAGAAACACGATGATTTTCCAAGGAGGTTCGGCTGAGTGTGCTCAGCATCTCACTTACAGAAACAAGGACAAGACCGAGTTTCAGCATCTCCTTTTCCTGCCCAAGCTCCCAGCGGAGGGAGGTGCTCCTAAGACCTTTCAAACACAGGTCCCAAGTGTGCATCCAAACAAATCTGCTCAGGGGGACATGGGCACAGGATGAGGGAGCAGCCCAAGCTCCTCCAGGGCTCCCCCCATAACAGGGCAAGGATTTTCAGCGCTGCCCTCTTTCCCGAGGCACCAGGTGAGTTAAACACCTTGAGAGGCGGGAAAGCACTGGAGGCAGTGCTGTTGCAAAGGCACATTTAAATCTCAGCCTCTGGAGTTAAGTATCTGGAAAGAAAACGAGAAGCACCCTGACAAAGCGGGTTATTTTAGAGCTAACGGCATCTCCAGGGGCTCTGGAGCACCCTCATCTCTGGCTGCCACGCTGGGGCCAGCAGGCTCTCTGAAAGGGGCAAATGAGGCTAAAACACCCCAAGCAGCCCTTGGCACAGAGGACTCGCTTCTGCAAACCCCTCTATTTCAAAATACATTTCTTAGCATCATCACTAAAACTAAAAATGAACCGCGCTCTCCAAATCCCAGCTGCAGCAGGTGCTGGGAGGTGTCCGAACCACCCCTCGCACAGGATCTGTGTGGTAAGAGGGGAGAGTGAGTGGCACCTGAGAGCTGGGAAATGCAGAAGGAAGGGCTGGAGGCAGGACACTGCTTTGGGCTGCAAATCCCAGGATAAAGAGCAGGGCTGTCACTGCACTGCCAGAGCTCCAAAGGGCAGCGTGTGATAGGAGGAGATGAAGAGAAAGCATTTGGATGCTACAAAAATGTAGGTCATGTTGATAGATGTGTTCTGGGATGAATGGAAGACAGCCCCCCAAAATAACAAAGGGATGCTGGGGCTGAAGCCACAGCCTCAACACTCACATCCCAACCCTGGCTACTTCCAGCTCCCCCACAGCCCAGACCACTGACAAGGGCTGCATCCATGGAATGCCTGCAGCAACTTCTCCCTGTCTCAGAGGTGGCCACGAGCTCTTATCCCCATATCCTGGGTGCTGCCAGACGGTACTGAGCTGCTCTGCAAAACACAGGGCTCCCAACACGTGTCCCGCTGCCCAGTTTAGGAATGGCCAGGAGTTTTCCTTTCACATTCAACCCAGAGCTATCCACATTCTGTTGTCTTTCTTGACACCTGCCCTCTCACAGAAATTGATTTGGAAATCACAACCACATGCCACAGACCCTAAAAGCAAAGTTCATGCTTTCCCAAAGGCACCACTGTGATCCAGATACCATTTGTGGCTTCATCTAGTGGATCAGCAGCTGGATTTTCCTTCTGGGAGACTACCACAACCACACAGTTACACACCCTGGGGTGTATGAACCCTGTAGTCCTCAACACAAGGAGGGGTCCCCCCAGCACAGGAAGGATGTGGATCTGCTGGAACGAGTCCAGAGGAGGCCATGGAGATGCCTCCATCCCTTCAAGTGTCCACGGTCAGGTTGGATGAGGCTTGGAGCAACCTGGGTTAGTGGAAGGTGTCCCTGCCCATGGCAGGGGGTTGGAAGTTGACAATCTTTAAGGTCCCTTCCAAGCCAAACCACTCTGTGATGCTAACACGGCCCTTTGCACCACAGCAGAAAACCATCACTTCATCACACACACTTGTAACCCTTTACTGCTCCTTCACAAGCTGCCAACAGGCTCCCAGGGATCACAGTCAGTGCTGTTTTGATGTTCTGGGAGATTTTCTTCCCTGCAGGTGTGTGTCTTCCATGCCCGCTCCCACATTACCCCTGGAAAACCTGCTGCTGGCTTTGCCCTCTGGAGTCAGCACTCACATGTTTGACCACTGCTGGTGTGAGCATGGCAGTCCTGGACCGCTCAGTCCCTCCTAACTCGGGGGGATGGATGTCTCTGTTCATCTCCAGGGACTGCAGCGGTAGCCAGGTAGGAGCAGGGAGACCCCACTGCCAAGCCAGAGCTAAACCAGCCTCTTCCAAACACTCCAAGCCCACTCAGGCTGCACTTGTGCATTTACCCAGCCCATGGCTTTGCCAGAAGCTTTGTAAATCTCCTGGGAAGAGGAGCTCCATCACCTGCAGACCCCGGGGAGCATGGCAGGGCATCCACACAATTCTCCCTTCCCCAGCCAGAGGAGCTGTGCCAGCACTTGCTTATCAATGAGATGACAACCAAGCCATGGGCAGGGTTTAGGAGAGAAGGACTGGAACACTGTTCAGCTGCAAGCCTCCGAATCCCTGTTTCCATGTGCTGCCTCTCCAAGGCTTTGCAGGTTGTTATTGCAATGAAGGAGCAAGTCCCCAGCCAGGCAGGCAGAACCCACCACCCCACTTCCAACGGGACACACTGGACACTCGTGGGAAGTGATCTCTCCAGGGGCCAAAGGACTCGCTGAGTTGTCTTTTTTTACTTATTTTTCCCCCTTCCAGAGGAGTGACAGGGCAGTTACCCAGCGAGGCTACACTTGATCCAACACGACACCGGAGGGAGATCGACTGCGCTTGTCAGTCACAGCTAATGTCATCCACTGACTGCTTAATCAGGCTGCCAATCTGGGCAAGCCATCTTGAGGCTTCAGGAGGGGAAGAAAGGGGGAAAAAAACCCTTTATTCCAAAGGGCGCAGTGCTATCAAATGGACACACACTCGCTATTGTTTATCAGCAAGAGCCACACAGCCAAACTCCCGGCCAGCCACCCTCTCCCCCAGCAGCACCCAGGGGTTTTAGGCCATTCATGTAACAATCCCAATTTTCACAGGGCTTTGCTGTACGTTTCCAGTACTTATGCACCCTGTGATATGCCAAAACCTGTCCCAAAAGGCACATTTTCTACACCAAAAGGCTGCTGTCCCACCAGCTCCCTGCCAGAAGCCCCCATGCCAGTGAAGACCCAGAGCAGCAGTGGGAAGAGAGCTGACTGTGGAGGCTCTGCCAGCCCACAGCCCTGCCTTCCCTCCATCTGGAATTAGACAAGAGGTTTTGCAGCTTGGAGAGGAGTTATTTCCCCCTCCAGCATATATTAAAGCACCGTTCAGGTAACAATTCTGCTGCTGAAAGCAGAGGGACAGCCCTGCCAGCAACACCTCTGCTGCTGAACAGCTAACAAGCTTCTGCTTTACATCCTGCCTGGGATCACTCCCTCTAGGTTTCTTTACATTTTATTGACATAAATTGACCGAATGCCAGGTCCACCACCAGCTTTGGCTTGGTGAATCCACACCTTTAAGTTGCCAAGGGCTCTCCACTAAGATACACCAGGAGCACCTGTCACTGCTGGGTTCACCAGCACATCCATCCTCCTCCAAGGCTCTTTCCAGTCCCACCTGCTCTCACCCAGGAAGGGACATCTGATGCATCATCAGTTATGACTGCAAGAAAAGCAGGAGCACGATGTGCAGGTCCCCAGGACTTTGCAGGATGGAGGCAGCGATCTGCTCACCCCCACCAGCCACATGCCTCCTTCACCCCAGCAATGCTGCTTTGCACAGTCATCAGGAGACCACAAACCACAGCAAACTGTTACCTTTGCTCCTTGCAAACACGAGCCCCGAGCAGGGAGAGAGCGCTGGACGGACATCAGGATGACTTACCCGGACAGACCAGCTCCAGGAGCAAGAGGAGGAGCAGCAAGTTGCCGGCGGCAGCGCGACGCTTCATGGTTCCTGCCAAAGAACAAAGGCAGCGTCAAGTCCAGCACTCCAGGGATGTGACCTTGTCTCCCAAAATCAGGCTCGGGGCCCCAGGGGACACTCAGGACACCAACGCTTTGTTTCTCGGGTTGCGCAGCCCCAAATCGAAACCAGGATTAACCTGCGGCAGGTGATCCATTTTTCCTTTTCCACTTTCCAAGGGCTCCTCCGGTGCGAGGGGACGAGCCACAGTGACCTCTGTGGTCAGGACAGGAGGAGCCCCAGCTGAGATGAGCTGCTCCAGCACCGAAAGGAGATGCCGAGGGGAAGGAAGACCTGCTGCAACCCTGGGAGCGACAGAGCAGCGAGCTGTCAGCACCAAGGATTTAAGATGATTTGGCAGAGCGGCGCGGGAAGCTTGACCCAGAATCACTGGAGAGGCATCAGGATTTGGGAGGACAAAGCAGAGCCCCTCAAACCTCTTCAGCCACCTGGGTGGCTGCAGAACAGGCACTGCGGGAGCACGGGAAGCAGAGGGGTTGGCAAACGTCCTTGCATCCCTCTGTGCCTCCCGAATTTCCCCAGCTTCCCATTCAGTACAGCACAAGGCTCCTCACCATGAGGCACCAGAACAAAGCAGCGCCAAGGAGCCGCACACACGACGCCACATCCTCGCTCGGGGTTCAGACCACCGCATCCAAAGCCTTTTCCAAACCGACCCCACGGAACCTCAGCCAAGTCCCGCTTTGAAAGGAAATTCGTACGCGTGGATCTTAAAACATCCCACGCCAGGGGCAAGTATAAATCACATACACTGCACACAGGCACAGGGAAACCCCCGGGCAGCTCGCGCAGAGCCTGAGGCTGACAGGACACCACAGTGACCCACCTGTGAAGCTCTCAAGAGTTTCTGTGGGTGCCGTGCAAGTTGTGGAGGGGTGGAATTCCTCCCCCCCAGCACAGCACATCCACGCAGCAGCAGCCCCAGGGACAGAGAACAGAGGTGACAGCCATCCTTGGGGACAGCGAGCACAGAGATGAACCTGCAGCTAAACACAGAAGCAGCTCCCACTTGAGATCAAGCGCTGGCCAGAGCAGAGAGGGCTGAAACGAGTAATAAATCACTCTTTCCATTCACCAGCTCAAGCAGGGACTTGTTACACTTGCAACTGGTCCTTGGCACAACAAGTCTTGGTTCACCTGGTGCTCGCGGCACTCGGAGGACAGATCACTGCAGCAACAGACCCGAATACGCTGCTGTGACACATGTGATTCCCAGCCGGGGAGCATCCAGACAGACAGCTTGTCCACAAACCCGGGGTTCCACCTTTGCCCACCCCTCATGGAAGCACGGAACGGTTTGGGTTGGAAGGGACCTTAAAGACCATGCAGATCCAACCCCCCTGCCGTGGGCAGGGTCACCTTCCCCTAGACTGGGTTGTTCCAAGCCTCATCCTGCCTGGCCTTGCTTAACTTTTTTCCTCTCCATTTACCCCAAAAGCAGCAGCTCAGCCTTCCCTTGACAGCACCCTGCTCTCTACAGACTCAATACAATGCCACAGGCAGAGTTATCCCAACACATGGCACCGCAGCTGGGAGCCCAGCTAAGGGTGGAGGGTTCTGCACCCCACTGCCCCCCAGGAGATTCATGGGTGCCCTCGTGGATGCTCCTGCAGGAGCTTCAAAGCAACAGCTACACATATTTTAGTGTTACTGATGGATGCGTCAGGGAAGACAGCTCATAACAATTCTGTCACCGCAGAAAGGGCCTGAAATTCTAATTTCTCCAGCTATTTTGCCACGAGAAAACATCTTGGAGAAAAGGTCTGTGCCCAGGCAAGAGAAATGGTGCTGTGGTATATTTTCTGCATCTTTAGGAATTTCAGTGCAAGCCTGAGAAGACATTTAGGGTCGGCAGGGCTCCACTTTTAGGTGTATCATGCCAGCCTCCCCAGGAAACAGGGATAGGGCAGGAGAGTTCAAACCTCCACCCCCCAACAAGCTTCTGATTTCTGAGCACTCAGTATCAGCAGAGCATCCAAAAAAACCAGTTTCTAAACAAAAATCACCACTTCCCCAGGAGCCAGGCATCCTAACAGGCCCTTTAAATCTTTAGATCCAGCCAACAAAAGCAGAATAGATTCTCCTAGCAGAGCAAAACACCAAACATCTCAATTTTCCCCCCTTGTTTTAATAGGTTTTGGGGAGGAGAAAATCTCAGACAACACCCCCATTTCAGACCCTTGCATCCGCCCTGGCCAGCATCAAACCCGGGCTGCAGAGCCCAAGCTCACGGTGCTGCAGCCAGCGAGGATACGATGGAAATGAGTTTCCCTGTCTTCTGCAGTGCCAAAATGCCGCTGAGGAGGACACTAACTTTCTCCTCAAGCAGCACCACTATCAGCCCAAGTGAGCGGAAACATTATTTTCCGGCTTCACAGCCCGCGTTCAAAAAGCAACGGGGCAGTGGAAAAAACAATTTACGTGATGTAGAAATCAAGGCGGCTGACAGCATCCCCTTTCGAGTGTCCTGATAAATCTAAATATTGTATATTCCTAGTCAGTCACTTCATTATGTAAGTAATTGCCTGAAATGTCATTTTGATTTTTCTCTGTCTTCATTAATATTGCAGCTCTTCACTGGTTCCCCGAGATGGTTCACTCGAATACTGCAAATTTAAGGAGCGGGATCGAGAAGTCTCCGGGGAGAACTTAAAAATTGTGACTAAGAGCATATTAAATTGCACCTTCTGCCTGAAAGAGGCTCTTTGGAGGAAGCATTCCGTGTGGTTTCCAGCATAATAATGTCTCTGGGAACTCAACTGTTGCCTCCTGGCTGCCAAAGCACTAATGTGAAACCAGAGGTTTCCCCATCCGCCGGCAGCTGCTCCCTGGGGCACACGGAGCAGCAGAGCCTCAATAAATGGTGATGGACAGGAACCAGAGGAAACACCACAAGTGAGTCCAAGGCGTGAAAGTTTAGGAACCAGCTCAGGTCAGGCAGAGGTTTTTCAGCCCCCTTTTCCCAAAATGCCTCCTTCCCAAGCCCGGGAAGTGGCTTTTTGCTGCTTGAACAGCATCACTGCATCCCTAAATGTGGGGACACGGATGGAACCTGGTCAGCACTGGCTCCAGCCCTTGGCACACCCCCATCCCACCTCCCACCACCTCTCCTCTGTGAAACACCAGAGCTGAGATGCTCCCACTGCTCGAGCCCAGGCCATGGATTGCTCTTGGGGTGCTTAAACATCGGCTTCAGGGCCCTGCACCCGCCCAGCTTATTTTTAAGCGCACTGCTGG
Source organism: Oxyruncus cristatus (assembly GCA_013399855.1). Classification (NCBI taxonomy): domain Eukaryota; kingdom Metazoa; phylum Chordata; class Aves; order Passeriformes; family Cotingidae; genus Oxyruncus; species Oxyruncus cristatus. The sequence continues at coordinate 1,090,658 of VXAY01001837.1, forward strand.
GGCGCTGGATACGAGAGCGGCTCCACACACAGAACACTTCACTGCCTCCAGCGAAGCCACCGTTTCGGAGCTGGGCTGGAAGAGACGCTCCACATTTGAGCCGCTTTAATCATTCCCTGAGCCCCTGGCCCCTCTCCCCCCACCGGCCTTCCCCTCCCCAAAAACAGCACGGCGGCACTTGCTCCTCAGGATTTACAGTGTCAGCCTCCCCCTTTGCCCCGTTCCAGGAGCGTAAAGAAGAAATGAAAAGTGTAAATCAAAGCATCTCCCAAACGGCTTCCAGGAGGAAACCGTGTGCCTTCCCAAGGAGCCCCTTTTCCGGTGATGAGACACAAACGACGCCCCCCCAAAAAAGGGGAGGCCGGCGCTGCCCACCCGCAGGACTCGCTGCCTTGGAGGGGGGTTGGAAGTACCTGAGGTGCCACCAGGATGCCACCGTGCCCGTGGAATCCGTCTGGCTGCTGGAGGACACCCCTCTCTCCCCGGCACCCCATCTGTGCCCGCTCTCCCAAGTTTCCTCCACCACTGTGGAAGAGTGACCAGGAGACGGGTCCAGCCACCAAACACGCAGCCAAGGAAGCACCCCTGGGATGCAAAAGCCCTGGGAAAGCACATCACTTGGCATCATCCCTCACACCAAAAAACCACCACTCCCGCTTTCCCAGCTTTCCCCATCCCTCTGCTCCTTAAAAACAAGCACCACCAGAAATCCACCTTTTCTTGTTACTACTGCCTCCCGGCCAGGGCTTTACAATAAGCAGGATTCAAAAGGGAAAAAAAAAAAAAAAAAAAAAAAAAAAAAATTAATTTTTTTTTTTTTTTTTTTTTTTTTTTTTTTTTTATTCCCACCCCTATATCGGCATGAGCCATACCCAAATCATAATTCCCAAAAATAACAAATTGCAGAACAGGGTAATCAGAAGTAAATTGATATTGATAAATAAGCTTTTCTTTCGTGCGGTAGGTGGTTTATTTTAATCTAATGAGTTTTATATTTTCTGAGCTTTCAGATTCCATGATGAAGAGCCGTCCCCGCTAGAATTACAAAGCACTTTGAAATATTGTAATTTTATGGCTCATTTTGTCAGGACTCTTGAAAATGAGATTTGTTCCCAGTGAAAAAATTTGCCCTTTTTTTCCCCTCCTATTCCCCGCAGCGAGGGGAAATAAAATTTCCTTGTTAAATAAATACAGGCCAGGATATTGGTGTGCACGCGGTGGGGAGGATGGATGCCCACGGGGAATAAAGGGCACAGCTGCTGGTACCTGCCATGACCCACCTAACCCCTGAGGTGGTGCTTGCAGGAGAAAGAGCGTGGAAAACATCCTCTCACCTTCCTTCGTCCCAAAAGTAAAGCTGAGGTCTGAGACAGGGTGTGTGTTTTCTCCCCACAAAGCTCTGCACATCCCAGCCAGCACCAACTGGGGCACTCGAACCTTGTTTCTTCCAGGGAAAAAGCTGGAGCTGACTAACAGCTCGTGACACCAAAGAGTTTCCCACACCTCCAGCAGTTTATTTCCATTTCAAAACCAGGACGTTTTTGTTGGGGCTTCCAGACATTCGCTTTGCCATAGGAAACAAACATTAGCTGCAAGAAACATTAACACATTGTTTAACTAAAAACCCAAGTCCCGGAGAAAACATCTTAGAAGGTCTCAGTCCATGCAGGAAAGCTTTGTCCAGGTTGGAAATGACACTGTTTTTCCAAGTCATTGCCACAAGATAATTCCAACAACTCTGGATAAACAACACGCAACACCCCCCTCGCCTCCCCAGTTCCACCCACAACAGCACAAAACTGTGTGGCATCACCAAGCCAAGTCAAATAACGCATTCAATCCACTTCTGCATCCATGTAATACTACAATAACACCCTGGGAGCTTCAGGAAGGGAATCCCCACTCCCTGCTGCATCAGTCACTGCCACCAATCCCTCCACGGCGAGGGCAACATCTTCCCAATCCATTTAAGTGGGGCAGTGCTGGCTCTACAGAGTCTCCAGCACTGGTTGCTAGTCACCATAGGCATCATAGCAACCATTTTCCATCACAGAACTTCACTTCAGCTGGAAAAGCAGCTCCTGAACTAGGAGGAAGGCTGGGATGGGGCAGGGAGACCAAGCCAACAGGCTGGTCTGGCTCTCCTGGGCTGCACCAACGCGGAGGCAACACGGCAAAGCTGCAGAGCAAATGATGCTAATGTGGGATGAAAAGGTGGAAAAGCAGCCAACAGCAACAGAGCTCGGCTTAAAGAAAAAAAGAGGGAGGAAAAAAAGGAGGAGGGGGAAGAAGGGTGGGAATTCTTGCTTTGGGAGAAAGTAGAAAGCTGAATGCAGTGAAGTGACACACGCAGTCTGGTCTCACAAGACAGGAATCTCTCTCCAGGCTCTTACAAAATACACAGAAATGGACAAAGTGGCAAAAGGAAGGATGCTGAAGGCCTGACTCCAAGCCTGCTCAGGAACAGGATGCCAGACACTTTTCTTCTTGTGCCCTGCCTTCCCTCTGACTGAGGGTGGGCAGCAGCCTGGCTGGACTTCCAAGCACTGCCATCAAAACGACGCGGGAGAAGCGTCCAACATCCTGCAGCTGCCACACGTCACTCGTGAGCACGTCCGTCCCCCTGCCACCGATCCCGGGGCGCTCCTGCCTGCGCCGCCTCAGACGCGCTGGGTTTGGGGGCTCAAAGGGGAAAAAGAAGGGAGGACGTGTGAAGTGGAATTAAAGGGGAAAAAAAAGAAAAATCCAGGCATGTGCTGGCAGGGACTGCCACGGTACCTCCCCCCTTGCCGCGTTCAGGTGCAGCTTTCCAAGCAAGCATCACCTTTTTGCAGCAGGAGGGAGCACGGTCCAAGCTTCGTCCTAAGAGGTCCCCCCATGACAACATGAGCGACACGATAAAGAATTCAACATCAGCCCCAGGAGCAAGTCATCCGCCTCAGAGCCACCAGCTCTTCACAATCAGCCACCAAACTGCCTTTTAAAGCCCTGCCAAAGAGGATGGGTGAGTTATTTAACTCCATCTCCCTTGGTCAACACTCAGCGCAGCAGACAGCACTCCAAGCCCAGGACCTGGCCTGTGTGTCCATCTCCCTGCCTCCAGCTACTCCTAAGCTCCAGGCTGGATGTTTGCATTGCTAAGAAGAAACAACAAGGCTGTTTGCTCGGAATTACGGTGACTGGAATGGCAGATCTTAAAAAGAGAGGGAAATAGGGATGCTTCAGGGGAAAGGGGGGAAAAAAAATATGTAACAAACATAAGAAAACCTACAATAAAACCTTCACACTGAGCAACCGGAGCTGCCAAGGCTCTCAGGCCATTTCTTCCTCATCCAAATCAAGAGGGAAGTGTCCTTGCTGCTTTCACACAAAGCTCACTTAACTTCCAGCGAGAGGCACTTTGCTGCTCCAGACCTTTTCAAGGCCCGCTGGCTGTTCCAGCTGAGAACAGGGAAGCTCTGCCTGATGGAGCAACACCGTGGGCACGCTGAGGCTAATCACTCGCTGCCTGGAATTGCAGGAGCGGGGGAAGAACAAAGTGGGAGAGACAGCACAGGGAAAGGGAGATGGGGATACTTTGGGAGGAATTCCCCAATCCCGAAGAGCAGCCCTGGAGAGCAGAGACTGAACGGAAAGACAAAGGCTTTCAGCAGAGATGGAGTTATTTGGATTAATGGCAGTAGTTCATCACCGGTGACAGGCTTGTTCACGCAAGCCCTCCTGAGACCCCAGATGGGGCTGAGGACCCTGAAAACTGTTCAGTCCCTCTCCTACATGCATTTTCCAAAGGTGCAGCAGCCCATGCTCCAGCATATCCCTATATTTCTATAAGGAATTTGCCCTCAGTGCCTCCCTCTCCCCAGCATACTACAAAGCAGAACTTCTTTCTGCCCCGGAGAGCAGGTGTTATATCAAACACACAGATCAGGGCAAAGCAATTCAGGCTCTGGAAGGGACAACACAGCCCTCCCACACCCAGAGCAGTTTCCACTGCAAGACACATTCCAGCAAGGTCCTTGTTCCCAGGACATGGGTTCAAAGGGATGCTTCTGGCAAAAGAGACCATGCGTGCCCAGGATTGCCCCTCTGGTTGGAAGAGACCTTAAAAACCATCCAGTTCCACCCCCTGCCATGGGCAGGAACACCTTCCCACTAGCCCAGGTTGCTCCAAGCCCCGTCCAACCTGGCCTTGGACACTTCCAGGGATGGAGCAGCCACAGCTTCTCTGGGCAACCTGTGCCAGGGCCCCAGCACCTTCACAGGGAATGATTTCTTCCCAGTATCTCATCTAATTTTCACCTTCACGGACGGAAAGCCACCAGGCTCCACAACCAAGTATTTCCTGCCTGAGTTAGAGCTCAGCGCAGCCCCTGGATAAACGCTATTCCAGCCCCTACCACAGCATCCTAGTGCTTACCAGGCCAGTGGTAAGATCCAGGACACCTGCAAGATTTGGGTGAGTCTTAACCACTGGGATTCCCAGTTTCTCCCCATTTCAGCTGCAGAATCTACACACTGAAATAAGAGTCGGATAACAATGAAGGCAGGAATTGTCTCGTTTGTAGGTCTTGGACCACAAAAGCCCCAAACGAACCCTACTTCTCCTGCAACATTATTAGAAGTCTTACTGGGAGAAGCAGGACATTGTACTGGGAAAAAAAACCACAGAAGTTTAGGTTGCACATGGAACTGTTTATGCACCCAAAGCTCCAGCTCAATTAGCCTGGTTGCAACACCCTGGCTGCGAGCAGCTGGGATGTTTTACACCCTAACAAGAGGTCACAGCCCCTCATCAAGCCAATCCCATATCCTAAAGCTTCTTAAATTCAAAAATAATCTGTGCTCCAGACCATCTGCACAGAACATCTAAGAAACTTCATAAATTAAATCCTTTTTAAGTTAAGAGGTCCTCGCCACCCCGGCTGCTCCAGGGGTGTGCTCGGAAGGGGACTGCAGTGCCCTTTTTCTTTGCATACTCCCATTGGGTCAACAGAGAAACTGCCTTGCCATGGACATTACTCTGGAGATTACTGCAGCTGGGCAGCCAGAAAACGGTTTTGGTGCTGCCTCCATCCCTCCATCTGTATCCAGGGGATGCTCCTGGCAGGGACACACAGACCCTTGGCACATGGGCTGGGTGCCCTTCCCAGGCTCAGCCACAGCAGCCAAGCTCCACAGCTCCCAGCTCTTTCAAACATTGCTGCTCCCACTTATCACCAAAAAAATTTAAAGCGATGGGAGCACATCAATTTTTACAGTTTCCCCACAAAGAGAGTGTTTTACGACCCGGTCTTCAGACAAACCAACGTATATTTTCACTACACGATCCTGACTTGTGCTACAAAACCCGCTCTTTGCCTTCCGAAACAAGAGGCAGGAGGGTGGTGAAGGAAAATGGAACTGCAAGGGGATTTCTCCTCTCCGAGTTCCCCCGCACAGGGGGGGAAAGGAGAGACAGCGGGAAAACCCCCTCTGCCAAAACACCCACCTGGATTTTCACAAATGCCGTTTTCCCATGGGAATACCTTATCCCCCTCATCCCACCCTCCTCCCCCCCCCCCAAAAAAAAAAAAATTAAAACGTTTTTAATGCCCCAGCTCTGTGTCGCGCCGAGGCCACACGCGCGAAGTATCCCAGGCTGCTGCAGGATGCACCGGGAAGATCGGGGGAAGGTGCCCGGCTTGTTGCGCGCTGCCTCCGGCAGCTCCGCCAGCCCTCCTGACCCCCTGGCCACCTCTCCTGCCCAGGGAATCTGCTGCCAGACACGGCTTTGCCCCCAGCACAGAGGGGAAAAAAACCCAAACCCAGATCAATAATAAAAAAAACACGCATCAGCATAGGAAATGTCCCGTTCCAGTATCCCCCTCCTGGAAAACACCGATGGATACGAGAGAAGCAGCGGCTTAGGGAAATGAGAGCGGCTAGAAAGGTGGTCAGGAGAACACGCATTTAAAGAAAAGAGGACTGCAGGGGTTGTGGAGGATGAAGGAAAAGAGCGGCAAGTCAAGAATCGGGGGGGGGGGGGGGAAACAACCCCAAATAAAGTGTTTTCTGAAAGGGTTCAGGGCAGGTTTGGCGTTTTAAACGCTGCTTTCCTATTAAGCAATGTTTTGAGGGGGTTTAAAAATCCCACCGCTCCCATTGCGGCTCGGCCCCCACGCGCGGCTGCGGCGCGGCATTCCCACGTCTGGGAAGAAGTTCAGCCTCGGCTTATCCCAGAAACTTTGCAGCTTCTCAGCAGCCCAAACTCCAAATAGCAGCCGGGGATCGGGGGAGGGAGGGGGGCACCGTGCTTGCCTCCCGCGGGGGCAGGACAGCAGGTACCACCGCATATTTACAGCATTGTTTTTGGGAAAAGGGGAGCAAAAGGTTGGGCTCCCCCTCCTCCTGCCGCTGAAACCACCGCGCTGAGCGACTCCCCTCCCCGCCCCAAAATAACATTAACAATGGCAGGGCTCACCCCCCAAAAAGCTGTCCCCTCGGCGAAAGCAAATCAAGGAGGTCTGGGAAGGGGGGACCCCGCGCAAAGCCTCCCCCCGGCAAAGGCTAAGGGTGATGCCGAAGCCTCGGCGCATCCTCCTCCCTCCCCGCACCCCCCCTCCAGCCTCCCGCACCCCTCCCAAATAAAGAAATACAGGAGGAATAAGGAAAACCGGCGGGCAATTACCTGTGGTGGATGTGTCGGAGCCCGCTACCAGCGGCGACCCCCCATTGCTCCCCCCCCGCCGCCCTGGAGCCGCGTGAGCCGCCGCGGGAGGAGGAGGAGGAGGAGGAGGAGGAGAAGGAGGGGAAGGGAAGGAGCCCGAGAGGAGCTGATGCGGGCGGCGCAGCGCCCCTTGCCCAGGTATCGGGGATTTCAGCGCCGGCTCCACCTCCCACCCCTTCTGACACCTCCCTGGGGACTCCCAGCCCCCCAAATCCCGGGATCGCCCCCCAAAGCCAGGGCTCGCCCCCCCCGACAGCGTTTGTCTCTTCAAATACAACTTCAGCCCGAGGCAGGCGCTGATTACTCAAAGTCCAACTCAGCCTCGGGGGTTTGAATTATCATTTTTTCCCCCCCCTGTTAATATTATTATTATTTATCTGCCCTGTGTGCAGGAGCAGCTGGCAGGGCCCGGAGCACGTAAATCATACATGAGCGGGAAGGCGATCCGGGCACGGCGTGCCAGGAGAGCCACAAAGTCCCTCCCCAGCTCCTCTCCCCCGGGCACCCGAAGCCTCTTCGGTTTCCACAGACACCGTGTTGTATTTGCCGTGCTGCCGATCCACGTTTCCAACTAACGCTTCTTGCCACCACTCCCTCACCATGTCCCCCCCACCATCCCTCCGCCATGGCAGCCTTCCTAAACCAGGCAGGACATTCCTGCCCCAAGTCCTAAGAGCTCCCTACGAGCAGCTCGAGGGAAAGCAGCCAAATCCCACTGCTACACCCCGTTTCTTGCCTTCGCAGAAGCAACAAAACCATAAAAAGCCAACTGCAGTGACAACAACCCTCCCGGCCAAGAGGGAGACTCCACGTCCCTGAATCCCAGGAGCGTCAGGGCTTTGGGTCCTGCCCTGCTGCACACACCACCCTCCCACCACGGGGAACTTGGAGGAGCTTCACCATCCCACCAGACCCCACCACGGGCAGTTAGAAGGCTAAACAAGTGCAGTTTGTGCTGCCAAAGCCCATCTTTCAGCGTTGCCCGGGAATCCCAGAATCCTGTAACGGCCTGGTTTTGAAGTGACATCAAAAAATCATCTCATTCCAACCCCTCCGCCATGGGCAAGGATGTCTTCCACTAGACCAGGTTACTCCAAGCTCCATCCAACCCCGCCTTGAACCCTTCCAGGGATACAGGGAGCCTTCCCCTCCACTCACCTCAGCACCCCTGCTCCCGGAGCATCAGTAGGCAAATGCCTCTGCAGGAGCAGGAGGGGGTAATTATGCCTTTGCCTCTCTTGAGCAGCTTTTGCTAATTATGCAATTAGCTCAGGGCTGATTGGTTCGAACTGGGCAGAGGTCTGGTCCTCGTGCTCTCCCCTCACCCCAGAGCCAGCCCTGGAACACCTGCAGCTGCTTAGGGGTGAAACACCAAACGCCCTGGCAAACAGGTGAGTGCCGGCAGCTCCCTGATGAAGGTGCCAGCACATAATTTCCTCCCATCACATCTGGGCTGCGTTGGGTTTGTTAAGGAGTTGCCCTCTGTAGCTTGCACTCAATTTGGAGGTCACGGGGAGGGCAAAGGGTGCGGCTGTTACCAGCGTGGGGCTTTGAGCATCCTGCTGAGCTGAGCCCACCGCGGTCTGGGGGGTTTATCTCCCGTGGGATCTCCAGCCCTGCCTTGCCCTCTTATCAGCCCGCAGCCAGGGTATTTACACTGTGTTCATCCCAGCCTCGTCCATACAGTCAGGGAACTAATCAGGGCAAGAAATGGCAAAAGAGGGGAGGAACCAAAGCAAAACCGTATGTTAAGCAACTTGAGGACACGTTTCAGGCCCGGTTGGCTGTAGCCGCTCTGACTTTGCACAAGTGATGTCTCACTTAACGACTCTGCTGATAAATTCAGGTCAGGGTTTCTATTTAAATGGAAGCACACCTCTTCTCTGCCTAATCTTTGCCTGGTTCCCGTGCCTTGGCTTCACAGCACAGATTCCCGCTCACATCCTGACTCCTTTGGAGACGCGTCACCTGTTTTACATAAGTCACCTCTAACAAAGCCGAGTTCCCCCAGGCCTGGGGGTCTGGCTTGTGCTCCTGGTCCCATTCCCAGTGGAGTACAGGCTGCACCTTTTCCCATGCAGGGAAAGGTGAGGGGGTACTAGTGAGGTTTCAGTGCCTAAGTTCACAAAACCCACAGGAATTCAGTGTCTTGTGATCTGTTACCTCCCTCTCAAGCCTGGTTTAAATCAGGCAGGGACAGCAATAGCTGTGTGCAGGCTGGACCTCAAACCAGCTCACTGAGCTGATGTTCCCAAGCTCCAATTTGGAGTCTCTCTGAGACCCAGCCCATGGGGAATGTGCTTTTTAACAGCCTCATAGCTGGGAAAAGAGGGGAATAAAGGAAAGCGATGCACTGTGAGCAGAGGGATGCTCCCAGTTGCTACTGGGATAGGAGGCCACTGTAATTAATGCCAACCCTGAAGCAGGAGCTGGAGGGCTGGCATAACCTCCCTGCTATCCCAGCCTTTCTCCATGGGCTCATTACTACTAAACCTGATTTTTTTGGGGGCAAATCCCGTGCCCTCCTCTCTCTACCCTGCCTGCGAACACAGAACAGCTCGGCAGAGCCTTTCACAGCCTCCTGGCACCACTCACTCAACCTTGAAATTGTACTGCAGGGCTTCTCCCCTGCTCATTTTCCATCTAACCACGGAACATTCCTGCACCCAGCTCTCCCCATGGTGTATCACTCCTCTCTCTGCCCTCCCCGGACCTTCTGCTGTGAGGGGTGGGATCACTGTCTCTAAATAGATGAATTATCGCGTGGAAAGCAGGTAAAATACAGACACGTGAAAATCCCGCCCCAGCAAGGTATTGAATTATCTCTGTTTGCCATGGACCATGTACTGCCGTGGACTCCAGGGTCAGCACGGACATCAGCTGCCTGACAACCAGCCCGTGCAATATTGTGCCTTCAGTCATTTCCTCACGCCTCCTTTTTCCCAGGAGTCTCCCACGAGGATCCCTTGATGTGCTTCCCCAAATTGCAGTCCCCCTCCCCCCCCCCCTTTTTTTTTTCCCCCCCCCAAAAAAAAACTCTCGCCAAACCAG
>VXAY01001837.1:1100525-1115626 GCA_013399855.1 Oxyruncus cristatus
TTTTTCCCCCCAGTAAATAAAACCTTCGCGAAAGTGCAGGAGGGTTTTATGCTCAGCATATGCAGCCCATGCCTCCCCCACCGCACCCCCTTTCACTTTTTTGGGGGCCCAAGGTGGTTTTGTGTCCCCAGACCACGAGCCCCATGGGGGTGGTGGTATCCTCCATCTCCCACGTTGTGGTGTGGGTTGGGATGGTGGCATGAGGGGCCAGCTCCCCCCCCGTGCTACCCTCTCACCCGTGTCGCAGAATTAATTTGTACAGCGGTCACAGAGTTTTCTTTCTGACCACCTGTGCTGTGGCTGACAGTGAGCCGGCTTTTCCGGTGTGAAATTAATTTCCAGGTCCATTTCACACAGAATTTTAAGGCCAATAGTAGGATCATGCTGTTTGTTTAGGAATTTATGAGTGGAGGAGGCTGATGAGAAAGCTGAACAAAGTTAAGGGGTTGCTGGAGTTCTCTCTCTGGAGAAGAAAAGCGCTAAAAAAGCAGCTGGTTTTGGCTTTTTGTTTTGTTTTGTTTGTTTGTTTGTTTTCCTCCTTTAAAAGTACTGGGTTTCAAATTGCATCTTTGTAAGGTGGTAGTCCATCTGGAGACAGTAGGAAGGGCGGGAGCTGGGCACACCTTTGTAGCACATGCCTAATTCTGTGGCACCATTCACCAGCTCATCTTTACAGGTGGGTCCGGGTGAGCTACCCCCGGACAAAGCATCCCCAGCTGGGACAGGGCAGTGGGGGCTACACGTGGTGGTAACACATGGCAAGAGGGATCAAGGTGTGAGCCCAAAAAGCCTGGCGGGACCTGGCTGAAGCCCTGAAGCTCTGCCCTTTGCAGAGCCCAAGGCAGCCTGTTTGCAGAATGCATCGTCTGCCTTTGCAGCCCCAAGTCAGAGCCAGCAGGACCCGTCCCCTGTCAAGGGCACTGAGACCACCCTGTGGCCCCAGGCTGGGCTTGTTACGTCCAGAAATGGTTAGTGAGGGCAAAAAACCCCTTTGTTCCAACTCTCCGCGCAGCTGGAAGTGCTTTTCACTGGCTTTTGAAACAGCCCTTGGTGTAATTTCCTACTGCTGGGCAATGTTAGTAGACTCCGAGGACACGAGGGTTCAGTGGTGATCCAGGAGGCCTGGATCGAGGGCAGCGACAGTGAGAGGGGGCAGCTTTGGAGGCTGGGGGATAAGTACCTTGAGTCTCTTCACGCCACACGCTAAAGCATCTTTCTCTTAGCTTTGAGCCCTACCTTACCTGCTCGGGTTTCTTTCTTCCCCTCGGTTTATTCTTTCTTCCTCAGCAGAGCAAAAGGTGCCATCTACAGGCACAGAGAATCCATGTGCAGGCACAGCCTCCTCCTACAGGCACAGCCCTCCACATCTCCCCACCTCAGGCTCCAGTCCTCTGCCGTCATCCCCTCTGCTGGGTCACCTTCCCTGCAGCGTGGTCTCTGAGCTGTGTGTCCAGGTTGTTCCCTGTTTGGGGTCAGGGAGCACCAGAGGGTTCTGCCAGGTAGATGGTGACCTCCCTCCTGGCCAGCATGGGGCACACCTGTGTTTAAACTTGCTGCTGACCCAGCGGAGTAGCAAGATAAAAACTCAAGAGAAGGTGACCACCACCTCCACAACTTGGGGGGAACCAGAAAAGGCGACAGAAAGGAAATTTGGTCACACTGTTGCCTCAAGGGAATCCCGGAGGGCTCCTATGCTGCTTGCCCAGAGTCACCACTTCCAGCCAGGTCTGTCTACCTGAGCTGCTCAGACTGACATTATACTCCTCTTCTGCCTTGTTCTGCTCTTCCAGCTGCCTCTCATTCAGTCCACTTCGGCTGGGTTCACACACCTGTGATTGAAGGAGGTAAGCCAGGAAAATTAGAAACTGTAGGAAGAAGTGCAAATAACACCTAATAAATTCTCCCCTGTGTGAGTACAGAGCAGTGGGGTGACTGTAGTGACCACAGTGAGGGGTGACTCCTGCCCAGCTGGAGGGAGAGTGTGTGCAAGAGCCCACAGGCTCAGCGTGGAGGTAGTTGCAGTTTGGCTGTGAAGAGCTTTTGGTGCTGTTTAAGGGGCAAAACCGAGTCTGACAGGTCTCCAATGTGATGCAGTTAAAACGGGAGCCAGGTCCTGGAGAGGAAGAGTCAATGGGAAGCTCCCGAGGTTGCCCCAGCAGAGCTCTACCCACCTCACCAAGCCAAGGGCTCGCCAGGGCGACAAAGAGAAGGCGATGCTGAAGAGCAGAGTTAATGCCAGGCAGCCACAAGCCCAGGGCTGCTCCTGCTTCCAAGCCCCTTCTCGGGTACCCCCCAGCCTTCTGCCTCATATTGAAAGCATTTGTCACAGCAGACACTCCCTCCTGCACTGCCGGGTACCCCAAGCTGTGCAGTGCAGAGGGAGGGCGGGGGTCACAAAATCCGGGATGGAGGATGAGCTGGGAGGGGGGTCTGCACATCCCATCCATCAGCACGCAGGGATGGCAGGGGGATGGCTCGCTCAGCTTTGCCCAGCCTGCCCCAGGCACGCTGGAGTGCATGCTCAGCCAGCCCCAGCTCCTCCACTCGCCCGCCATGGCGTGATAAATTAGGAGGAAAAGTTTCTCATCTCAGTTTGTTCTCGCAGTGCCGTCCAACAGAGCACAAGCCTGTCTAATCAGGAGCTACAGTCCTTCACCATCTGTTTGGAGCCTAATTACAAATGCAGAAAAATAATGTGCTTTACAATTGCACCAGTAAATGCTGTAAATGATTTAAATGCATGCATATGTTCCCTGCAGAATTCAGCATGCATCTGCGACTTCTTCTGCTCACATTAGGCACACAAATCAAGGGAAAAAATACCCAGATCTGACGAACAGCATGTCCCTAGGACGGTGATTTTTATCCCTTTTTTTTTTCCCCCTGCTGGAATGGCAAGCAGGGCTTTTTTGTAACAATTCATCCAGCAGCGTTTTCTTTGCTTCCATTTTAAAAACTGTTTATCACTGCTGTGTAAATATAGTACAAATTACTCCATAAAACATGTAAAAGGAGAACAGCAGCCGGGCAAGCCTGCAGCTGGCTGGCAAGTTTTCAAAGCCAAGGGTTTTTTTCCTCTGGGGCGCCTATAGAGGGGCAGGATCAAGCTCAGCTCATCTGCTGGGAATGGTGACCCTCCCCGAGCCCCCGCTGAAGAGGATGACCCCTCACATTTCATAGAATCATGGAATGGTTTGGGTTGGAAGTGATCTTAAAGATTATCTTGTTCCAACCCCCCTGCCATGGGCAGGGACACCTTCCACTAGACCAGGCTGCTCCTGGCCTTGGACCCTACACTTGCAGGGATGGGGCAGCCACAGCTTTTCTGGGCAACCTGTTCTGATGCCTCATTACCCAAGGATTTCAAGGCCTTGGATCACATCCATCTCCAGGAAGATGCTTCTCTAACAAAGGGGAAAAAGTGCCAAGGGCTAAATTACCTTGAAAATACCTTTTCCATGGCTGCAGAGGGGTCAGAGAGCACCGCTTGGTCTGGTGTGGGGTGACAGCTCTGCACATGCTGCCCATGTATCACCAGTAGTCCCCATTCCCACAGTCCGTCCAACAAAGGCAATCCGACTTTTGACCTGTCCAAAACACTGAAAGGATGAGTCCTGCCCCAAAGCACATGCAATGGAGCAGCCAAGAGGCAGCAGATCTTCTCTTTGGCCACCACCAAGGTGATGCTGAAGCATAACGAGGTTGTTTCAAAGGTGCTTCTCCCCTCCCAAAGCATAACAGCGCTGCCCCAAAGCCTCTGCAATGCAAAGTCTGGTGTCATAGGGGAGGAGGTGGCAGCATTTCTACCCTGAGGGGCACTCCACTGAGTGAGGACAGGCTGGACAAGGCTTTGGACAAGAGAGAGAATGAGGGAAAGCCACTTGCAATGATGGGAAATGAGTATCCCTCCAAAGCAAAAATTCCCTTTCCTCCTCCAGCACATTTGTTTGCTTTAAAGCCCCAAATACCAACACTTAACTGCTCCAGCTGTGAAGCAAGGAGGGGTAGCTGGCACCACAGAGATGAGAGAGAGGACAAAAAGAGGTCAGGCACAGGCTCAGTGGGTCTCCTTTGAGCCAAAGCTGCAGCAGATGCGTCCCCTCTGCTTTCTGCCCTTTCATCCATTCCCCTCCTGCTCCCCACACCCTCCTGCCTTGCTGCTGCTGTTTTGCCAGTTCCCAGCTTTCATCTCCCCTCAGCCACTTGAATTTAACTCCAGAGGCTGCTGGAAAAGGCAGCATGGGGCAGGGACAGCATTCCTACTGTACCAGGCTGCCAGCCCTCTGCAGCACTGGGGCTCTCCATCCTGCTGCTGGGAATGCCAGCGGTGCCGGCCCCGAGTGCAGGGATCCGTGCCCGTCTTTGATTCACCTCCACATCATGGGCCCACCCTCATGAATTCTGCAATGCCTGCATGGCTCATTTTACAGCCATGAAGGAGATGGGGCCGAGCCCTGCAGAGCACAAGGTCCTTCCTTCCCTGGCCCGCCGGCACCGCCCTCCTCTCTCGGCCTGGAGATGGAGAAAACAGCTACAGCCCTGCTAGTCTCTCTCCAGCAGCTGAGGGGATGCTGTTAATCAAAGGGATAAAGTCTGGGAATGCACTTTTGGGCAGGTAAGGAAGACCACAAAGACATAAGCTGTGGCTGCACTTGGACCGGTGTACCCAAGATACACCACCCTCCATTCCGCCACCACCCTTTCCCTCCTCATCCCACTTTTCCTTACCTTGAGCTCCTCGATATGGCCCACGCTGAGCAGCAGATGTGACTGCACCCAGGTAGTCTAATTACTTCCCTGGTGTTATATGCCATTCCCTATAAATTACCCATCTCCTTTTGCAGGGGGATCACCCAGAGGCTCGTGGCTCAGGCTCCTGGCACCATCCACACCCATCCCACAGCACTCCCTGCTTTATACACAGAGCTCATCCTTGCCCAATTTGATTTTTCCCCTCATTTCTCTAACCTTCCTGAACTGAATACCACCCAAAACCCAGCGGATAAATTTCCTTTTTGCTCACTTCCCCCTGCCAGGAGAATGCTCTCCACACCTACCTGCACGTCATTTGGGGATGGTTCAATTAGAACTAGGAATTCTTTCGTGGCTCCTTCACCTGGCCCTTGCCAGTGATTCCTCAGACTCTGCAATCTAGGCTGGGACAGAGGGATGACCAGGAGGAAAAATGCCAGCTAAAACTCCATGCATCAGTGCATCTCCAAGAGAAATCACTCCAGACACCAGCACTCGCACAGGATCAAGAATTATTTTTATTAGCAACAGTACCACACAATTAAGTTCTGCCCTCAAGAGGTATTTGGTCTGTAACACGAAGGAGAGGAAGAGCAGCGATGCAAAGCTGCAAGAAAACAAGCAGAATGTTGTCATTCCTTGGATGGGAGGAAAAGATACAAGCTGGGGAGAGCAGAGCACAGGGCAGGCTCTCACGTGGGAAGCATAAAGGCCACAAAAGGACTTTCTGGTTGCCAACACAAAGTTGGTTTGGGCTTTTTGACCAACTACTGCATTACTCCAGTGCCCAGGGAGGCGATGGGAGCGCTGACCCCTCTGAGCAGCACCCAGCATCCCTACCCTCAGCGCTTGGGTGGGCCTTCACTGGGGTCACAGCAGTTCCTGGCCAAGTGTTGGGGGCTGAAGGGCTCCAAACCCACCAAAGGGACAGGGTTAAGAGCCCACACGTGCCCAGGCACGTGCCATAAAGCTACTCCTCGCTGCCACACGCCCGGGACGTTTTCCACTTGTGTCTGGACTTTTATGTTTCAATAGAAGTCAGCCATAAAGCAAAGCTCTGTGTGGGTATTGCCAACAGGCCCAAACTAAACACTGGAAAGGATTATTATAAAAAAACCCCAATGTCCACCAGGCCTACATGTCACCCCATGGCAATAACCACCCTAAATCCTGTTGTTCTCCCAGCAAAGCCCCACATCCAGCCCAGCAAGGAGATGCCTGGCAACCCCAACCAGGAGCTCCACCACTACTTGGACAAGCAGGAGATGCTGAGAGAACATCCCACTAATAAGACATCTGCTAATAACCAAGTCTTAAAGGAAGTATTTTCCATAGACAGCACCCCTCAGTCATCACTGCAATGTAAAGCTCTGCCATCACACCCTTGCTTATCAGTTTACCTCTCCTGGGCCATAAATCCAGCCAATTTAAGAAAATAAATACAATGATTGGATTTAGGCCAGGCTGCGCTGGCATATAGGAGCTTAAGTGACTTTAAAAGCCAGTCCTCTTTGGGTGGGCTGTATTTTTGGGTGTCACAGTAGCTCACCCCTCTGAAAACATCTGGAGACCATATGCTGTTTGTCTACACGAATTAAGCAGATTTCTGCTGAGAACATCACACCAGAGCCCCTCTCATACCTCTCCCTGCGTTTCAGGGACCTCTCTCAACACAGACTAAAGCCACCTTAAAAACCTCAGGTTAGGACCACTTTCCTTGGGGGTCAGCCAGGTCAGCTGGTGTCCACAACCAACCACCCCACTGTCACAGCAGGAGAAATGCTCTCAGGTTGGCCCTGACACACAGCCCCAGCACTAAGAGCACCTTGCTGGGATGTGAATGATCCCTCAATCCCATTTTACCTGGAAGAATTAAAGCAAGCAAGAGTCCACGTGGAAAGGTTTCCCTTACATATGTGGTTTTTGTTGTTTTTTTTTTTTTTTTTCCTGGAATGACTGTATGAAATCCGTGCAAAGCTGTGCCCTGATCCCTGGAATGGCTGCTATCTGCTCCCAGAGCCGTGTGAAGGTGCTCCAGGGCTCAAATCCCATTTAGCTCAGCACCATCATCACAGCTTGATGAGGGGGGATGCCCCCTGACACCACTCAATCCCTGCAGGGCCGAACTTGTAACAGCAAGGGAGCAAAACCCAAGACGCCCCCAAAAGTCCTGGGTTCAGCTTAAAACCAGTGTGGTGGCCCCAACAAGCCACCCACTGACACTGGGGTGAGGGCAGTATCCCTGTGCCCCTGCTGCTTCCCTGATTTCCCTGGGGAGGATGAGCCCTTTTTGGTCTGTTTGCTCCCTTAAGCTGGAGGGTGACATGTCCGTCCGGACCTCCCCAAGCACAGGGGACAACCCTTCCCAGAAGGGAGACTTTCCCTCTGCATCCCCCTGGATGCAACCACCTCCCTCCCAAGACAGGCAGCCTGCCTCAAAACCACGGCATGCCTGGCTTTTTTTGGGGGAAAAAAAAAAACCCTGAATATCCAACAGCAGCACCACAAACTGAGGGAGCCCTCCCGCCCCAGCTGCCCCTCTACACAAGGTGGACCACAAAAACGGCGCAGGCAGACCCCACAGCCAGCCCCAGCATGAGGTAGAACGTCATGACCACTCCTGCCGCCTCGGCCAGCTCTCTGGGCACGATTTTGGGGCCATAGACCATGACCAGTGTCCCCAGGTAGCCGTTGCTCAGCCCCAGCAGCGCTGTGAAGACCACCGGGTAGACATCATGGTTGAACAGCACCATCCGGATGTGAGCCCGGGGCTGGTAGTTGCTGAGGATGAAGAGAGGAAGGAAGATGGTTCTGAGGAGGACGAGGGCAGGCAGCAGCTTGCTCTTGGGGCCGGGCACCTGGATCCAGGCCGTGATCTGCCTCCCACACCAGTCGGCAAAGTTGTACAGGAGGAAACTGGTGAGCGGCACAAAGTACTTGGTGCTCCACAGGCTTCCCGAGGCCTTGCTCACTGACTCAATGTTGGAGGAGAGGGAAGGGAAGATGATGATGGAGATGAAGAAGATGTAGAAGAGGCAGAAGCCGAGGAGGGCAGTCTTCTGCAGGATGGGGCGGAGCGGGGGGATGCCAGCGCTTTTTGTGAGGAAGGAGGAATCTGTGGTGCCTCCCGGCTCTGCCTCGTCCTCTGCGGAGCTGTCGGGTGGCACAGCGGCCAGAGGTGGGCTCTCCGTCTGGCTGCTCAGGTAATACCTGGAGAAAGAGAAGGAGGGAGGCTATTAGCCAGTGTGTGTGAGGGAAATACAACCTGAGATTTGGAGAGAGAGAGCAGGAGAGAAGCTGGTGACGCAGGGATGCCCGCTGGACCCAGCAATTCCTCCCACCTCATGCAGAGAGGTGAAACCCTCAGTGACCCACCACCCCCTTTTCCTCGCTATGGGGATCCCATTACACCCTGGATGGTTCACAGAGGGGACCTGCTGCATTGGGGGGCAGGGGGTTTTGAGGATTACAAGCACCAAGGAGACCAACGGGTCACGTGCATCAGTGCAGGATGTGGCAGACACGGATGCCGTGTGGGGCCCTGGCTGGCTGCCTCCAGACCACAGCTCTCAGCTGACTCCACAGATTTTGGGGGCCCCAGAATCAGCACTTGGTGGCCCTGGGGAAGCTTGGCAGAAACTCAGCCAGAAACCCAGTTTTGGTCTGTGGTTTCAGTGAAATGGGGAAGCGCGACTGGAGGCGTCGCCGGAGCGCTCCGAGTGGGATGCTGAGGGGTGACAGGGCAGGGATCAGCGCAGGGAGCATCCCACGGATCCCCCCAGCGACCCTGCTCGGCTCTGATGGCAGCAAACCCTCCCGTGCCCATGGGATGCCCTGGCAGCGGGTGCACACACCTGGAGTACTCGAGCCTGGGCAGCAGCAGGTACACCATGATGCAGACCACGATGAAGATGTCAGCAGTGAGGAAATAGGCCAGGGCGCTGTCGGTGACATCGGCTGCTGCCGCCAGGTCTATCACAGAGGCCACGGCGCTGATGGTGCCGCCCATGGCCTGGCCTGCGTGTGGGAACAGACGGAGCTCAGCGCCGGGGCTGAGCCAGACCAACCCAGGGGGGCACAGGAGAGGGACAGAGAACAGGATGGGGAACCCAGAACCAGCATCCTCCTCTTACTCACACCTTCTGACACGCACAGTTCCCCGGGAGACAGAGCTCACCCCCTGCCCCTCATGCTGGTCCCCAAACTCGGCTCAGGGAGCAGCTGCACACACCACCTCCTCTCCATTTCCACACCTCACTGCAAACATGGGTGTTTGTGGGTCCCATCCTGCATCCCCTTCCAACACAGCCACAGCACACACACGGGTCAGGATGGGACCAACCTGCTGACCTTGCACGTCTCAAGTCCTGCAGAGAAAGTCCAAACCCTTTCCAAAGCCTAAACCTGTCTTTCCAGTGGCACACACATAATCACTTCCCTTCTGCACTCCCCCAGATGGGAATTTGAGCTACCACCAGCAGAAATGTCATCTCAGGAATGTGGTGCTTTCCCCCTCTGGGATAAACTCATTAAAACATTCATGTCGTGGCCCCAGGAAGAATTTCTCCATCCTGAGTTTTTCCCCTTCCCCTCTTGGTTTGTCAACCGTTCCACAGCACATTTATAATGTTATCAAAGCTCCAGGGAGCTCATCACTCACAGCTCCCAACCTGCCCCTCATCGCTCATGGAAATGCATGGAAATGCTGAAAAGAAAGGAGGAGACAAGGCAAAGCTGAAGATCCCTCTGCTGAAAATAGCAGAGCAGAGGGATGTCATCTCCTTACCCCCCTTCTCCCTGCACCCAGCAAACATCCAGGGTCAGTTTATGGATATTTACAGAAACCAAAGCTCATGTGACCAGGCATGTTTCTCCCTCAGCAACTTCCCTTTATCACTAGGCAAAGCCAAGTTTCTAAAACAAACCCCGTGTGACGAAACCCCAGATGCAGGAGAGGGAGAGAGAGAAAACCAGGGGGAAGCCCGAGTCGGGGCCAGGGGTCACCCACCCGAGATCAGGGCCTGCAAGTTCCTCATGGGGAAGCAGCTGCTGAGCCCGAAGACGCTGCTGGAGAAGACGGTGGAGGCGCTGCTGACCACGGCCACGCAGCCCACGGTGAGGGCGAAGAAGGGCGCGGTCCAGGCGGAGGTGTCCACCTTCACCAGCACCGTGATCACCAGGAACACGGCCAGCATGACGAAGAGGGAGCACAGGATCCGCACGCTGGCAGGCACCCTGGGGACAGCAGGGGGGGACGACAGCACACTGCCGCCTTCAAACTGCAACGTGACGACTCCTCTGCCGCCAGAGGGAGCGAAGAAAGTAAAGGGAGGTGGGGGGACAGGAGGAACGCAGGCGGAGAGAGGCAGGGAGCCCGTCCAGCAGCTGGCACCTGGAGATCAGGCACACAAACACGCGCCTGCAAACCCGATCTGGGATAAGGAGGGGTACAAGTGAAGGGATGAGGCCCTTGTAGATTTAAGCCAAGCTTGCAACAAGGTGCAGATGGTCCATTTCTTAACCCAGTTCAGGGGGCTGGTAGGACCGGGACAAGGCATCGCTCCTGCCTCAACGAGCATGGCTTTTGCCAGCTGGTTCCCTGGTGACAACAAGGGTATTTTTAAAAGGGAAAACTTGTTTCCAAGCAATTAACCAAGGACTTTATTAGGAATTGATTTACTCAAGCCAACTGCAGGCATGGGTGCTGTGGTGGGGAGCAAGGTGCTTCACCCTGCTTCATCTCGGCTGGCTGCAACTCAGACAGAGGCAGAGGGGGGAATTCTGGCTGCACAGGGAGGCTGAGCTCAGGATATCATGTAGCTTCCCCTTGTGGGAAGGGCAGGCTGAGCTGGGAATCAAGGCTGAAGCCAGAGAAAGGCAGGAGCAAAACCAGGGAGAGCCACGGCTCAAGGACCCAGGATCAGAGCAACACTTACTTGTTGACAAGCAAGAAGTTTCCAATCAGGCACAGCACCGAGGGCACAGTGGAAGCAATGGAGATGTAGCTCTCAAAGTAGTCCTGCCAGGAGAAAAAAAAAAAAATTAAAAAGAGAGTAAGAATGGTTGGGTGGGGAGGGGAAGAACAACAAATGAATTTCAGGTCCTAAATACAGCACAATAGGGAGTTATGGTGTAGGTGTCCACCTCATTGCATTGTAGCACATGTTGTAAACTGCTCAGGGCAACAGGCCGTGGGAATACTGGAGTTCATCTTCCCATGGCTCTGGGCTATTTCAGGAAATTAGGGACTCAAATTCACAAGGAAAAAACACGAAGGGAATACCTGCCATACCACCACACTGGCCCAATGGGGCAGCACCTGAAATAAGGAGGGCTGGATTTCTCCTGCTGGTTCCAGCACTTTGGACATACTCCCTGACGGTTTTATCGTCCTTGAGGGCTGTTTTTCATAAGCCAGGACACAAAAGTATTAATATTATTATTAGCCAACTGCCTCAAAAGCCTGAGATGGGAATGACCAGGACACCACACGTGAGAACAAGCTCATGACAAAGCAGCCTGAGCAGGGACACAGGAATATGACTTTCCCTCCCCTTCTCCCTCTCTGCACACATGAAACTCGAAGAGAAACTCTATTCAGACTCCACACCCATTAACTCCAGGGACTTGTACATCACCTGAGCAGGTCGGCAGCAGCTCCAGTGAATCCCCACCAGCCCAGAGGTCAGGCTGGGAACACAGAAAGCAATAACCACGGCACAGAGAGAGAGATTTCTTGGCCAAGATTGCAGCCAAACACTTAGATTTTCAACCCATTTTATGTGTCAGAGCGTGCATGCTCCCTCTCCTCCCCTCGAGGTGCTTAATCCCACTTTTTTCTGCAGGAATCTCAGCAAGCAGGTAGGACAAGGATCACAAAGAAGACGATGACCTACATATCCACCCCTATCACAATACAGGCTTTCATTTTCTGCAGTTATGCAGCTACAGAGACAGGGCCACATCATGTCCAAGCGCGAGAAGGCGGTTGGTGCGTTTTCTCTGCAGGTTATGTCATCTTTTTTTACAGCTTTGTATCATTTTAATCAGTTTACAAGCACGTTCATCTATCCTTCCCTATCAGGAGGTTCACTGTAAGCAACAGGAAATGTAATAATCACTCCTAGAGGGTCCAGATAGACAGGGACACAAATACCTGTTACAGCACCGGCTTGGCCAAGCAAGAGGCTCAAAGCTCCGCAGCCACACGATGAATTACAGGGGGAAACACAAAGCTGGCTGCCACAACTTATTTACCAACCCCCAAACAATCCTGGGGACACTCAATGTACTTCCAAGTTCATTTTCCTTTGCTCTTGGGGAGGAAAAATGACTTTGTAACACTTTGCACCCAGCAGAAGTGTACTCAAAGTAAGCCGGCAGAGATGCTGTGTTTTGAGCATCCTAGGGACACATTCATTCATTGCCAACAAATGGGCTCACACCAGCAGTGAGAAGAGAATTGGGCAAATATTACACGTTTTTAATGCAGCAGCAGCAGAATGGTGGGTGGCAAATTTAATCCTTGCCTGGACCGATGGAAAATATCAGGCTCCATACTCATCTCTCCTGCTCGTTTAGTTTTAATCCATCTCCAGTGGTAACTCTTCTCCCAGTGTGGGTATTCCCACTCATCACAGACAGTTTCCAGAGCACATTTTTGGCAGTGCAGGTTGTACCTAGTTCTACTCCCTTTCTGCTGAGCCCAGATGATAATAAGCCCCGAAGCAAAGCTGGCACCTTCCTCCCAGCTCCACCTCTCCCGGGGGAAGGTGTCATCCCTCAGCCATGGAGCTGAGGCACACAATGGCAGTGTTTAAGCTCATATTAACTACAGCACCTCCGAGCACACTGCCTTAAAAAAAACCCCAAACAAGAACAAAGCATTGTGGTGGCAAATTAGTCACAAGATGCTTTTGCAAAGTAGTTTTCCTTCTGCTCCAACCTGGACTTGGCACCTGGGCTCCTGCCAGGCTGGAAAAGGAATCCATGACAGCGGCTGAATGCACTGGGCTGTTACCTGGAGCACAGGGCACGGACCTGGCAGCAGCAAGCAGGTTGGAGTGCACCTTTCCAGAATCAGGCTCCGTGTGCAGGTAAACCCTCCTGCTGCAGCCCCGGGACTCGCCATCCCAGGGCAGAAATGGGGCTGACTGGTTTAATTTTCATCAGGCTCAAGTGCAGGAAAAGCCACGTTGCTCCCCCACGAGAGGGAGGAAAAGGCATCGTCCCACGGCCACGGAGAAAGAGGAGAAAAACCTTTTCAACAAAGAAATGGCTGATCTGACCAGGAATACAGCTGTGCAAGAAGACACTTAGGGATACTTACCCTACTTAAAACCAGCTTTTCCAAGAGTTGCCTCAGATCAGTGCGATGTAGAAGCAATGAAGACTGGGTGGAACACAGGGAATGTGCAAGAATACCCTCACTAGCACAGGGGCAGACAGCTTTGGTCTTCAGGCAGCGCAGGGGCTCGGCCTCCATCAGCTTAATCCACCTTGATTTACACCAGCACACCTGTCCTTCAGCATGCTGGTAGGAGCACCCTGCTTCCTCCCCATCAGAAATGCAGCTGGCTTAATAATTACTCAAATTAAAAGAGCTGTGGGTGCAGTGGGGTGAGAAATCAGAGGGCAAACGTGGGCGTCGCACCCGGCTCTGTGTTTATATGAAAACAAAAAGTGCCCAAACCACCTCAACAAGCTCGGCCTCAGGAGGAGGACGGAATGCAGCCTCATCACTCCAACACTTTTTCCATCCACGAAGACACAAAGCCATAGCTTTGCCGGGGGGGGGCACAGGGAAGCAATCCTGCTGTGGCAGGAGGAGCACGAGAAGGCAGCTTTTTTGGGGAGAAAAAGTGAAGCCATAAACGTGCCCCCTCCAAGGCTGTATCATCAACTGCCCCGTGACAAGCTCCTCGCCCCATATGCCAGAAGCCAGATGTTTATTGCTGCAGGGAGATACTTGTGTCACACCTGCCAGATCTTGAAGGACAAAAAAAAACAACCCACCACGGAGATATTTTTACCTTGCACTGCAGAAATTGCCCTATGAGAGGCAGTCTTGGCCCGATTTTTTAGACACACCTTGAACCTTACCACTCCAAATGCAGGTAAAAGACAAGCCCCCCCGAACGGTTTTAAGCATCTTTCTCGCAAGTATTTGTGCTCCCCAAACAAACCTCTACCTCCGGTTTTGCAGCAGGTGAGACGCCAGGAGATGTTCACTCACCTTCTGGGGAGGTGGAGGGGGGAAGAAGAGCATGTTAGGAAGGGAAGCAGCTTTTTTTTTCCTGCCTTGGAAGCAGGACACTCACCCGCAGGTCTGACACTGCCTGCCCCACCGGGCCGGCCCGGTCCGAGCAGTTCTGCAGCTTGTACATCCAGTAGTGCTTCGCCGTGATGAAAAAATTCCAGGGCAGGAGGGACCCGATGCCCAGGAGGAAGAAGATAACATAGGCCCCGTGGAAGTGGTCGCTCGGCTTGGGCCGGCTGTACCTGTTCCCCAGGGGCTCCTCGATCAGGGGCTCCTGGTCCGGGGGGACGCCGCCGGCTGCCGGCTGCATTGTGCTGGCACGCTGCAAAAACAACCACCCGCGAGGCTGTGATCGCAGCAGGGTTACAAACTGCTGCCCACACGCTGCTGAGCGTGGGCTCCATCCTCCCCTGGCCCCAGCAAGTCGTGGGATCACAGAGCGGTCTGGGTTGGAAGGGACCTGGAAGGTCGTCTCGTTCCAACGCCCCTGGCACAGGGACACCATCCGCTAGACCGGGCTGGAGCAACCTGGCCTTGGACACTCCCAGGGATGGGGCAGCCACAGCTCCTCTGGGCAACCTGTGCACCCCAGTGCCGGAGGAGTGAGCTGAACTGGCTCGGCACGGGGATGGAGAGACATGGGAAAAGCGCCTTGGACGCGGCAGGTTCCACCCCAGCAGCACCCACATTTCCGCCCGCAATTAATAATTAACCCGTGCCCTCGGCCTTGCAGGAGCAGGAAACCTCAGTGAGCTCAGGAGAGGCTCCAAAAAAACCACCAGCCGACGGCGAAGCGGCAGCGCCGCGGGGCTCCGCGGAGCACGGTGTAAACTCCGCAGGAACACCGCCGCGCCTTCCGAAACGACTCGTGAACTGCTGCGGCATCACCCGGGCTGTGCGGGGCGGCTCCTAAACTAAGCGCGACGTCACCCGGGCTGAGCAAAATGACTCATAAAGACACAACAACGTCGCGCGGCTCTGGAAAAGGGCCCGGGAAGGCAGCAGGAGGCTTGGCAGGGGCAGCGGGAACCGCCGGGCGATCGGCACCGACCCCGAGCGGCGTCAGCGAAACCACCCCCTTCCCCCCCCC
>VXAY01001837.1:1115765-1172491 GCA_013399855.1 Oxyruncus cristatus
CTTAACGGCTTAGACACGCCCATTGCAGCTTGGCCACGCCCACTCGTGGATTGAGCACGCCCACCCTGAGGTTGGTCACGCCCCAGCTCAGCCGGGGGTGTGGTCTAACCGTCCTGGCCCCGCCCCCTAAATGGTTGGACCCGCCCCCTCCACCCCAAATTCTGTTCTGCACAGGTGAGACCCACCTGTGTCCAGGTCTGGGGTCTCCAGCACACGAATGATGTGGAGCTGCTGGAGCGAGGCAGGAGGAGGCCATGGAGATGCTGGAGCCCCTCTGCTCTGGAGCTGGGCTGGGAGAGCTGGGGGTGTTCATCTGGAGAGGAGAAGGCTCCAGGAGCCCCTTCCAGGGCCTAAAGGGGCTCCAGGAGAGCTGGAGAGGGACTGGGGACAGGAGGGACAGGACAGGGAGGATGCCTTCCCACTGCCAGAGGGCAGGGTTAGATGGGATATTGGGAAGGAATTGTTCCCTGTGAAGGTGGGGAGGCCCTGGCACAGGGTCCCCAGAGAAGCTGTGGATGCCCCATCCCTGGAAGTGTCTAAGGCCAGGTTGGAGAGGGCTTGGAGCAACCTGGGCTAGTGGAAGGTGTCCCTGCCCATGGCAGGTGTTGCAATGAGATGAACTTTAAGGTCCCTTCCAACAGAAACCATTCTGGGATCCTGTGAAAATCAGTATTAATCACGGTCTGGCTTGATTTTTTTTTTTTGTGGAATGGGGAACATATTCTGTCGGATTTGGGGTCCCTTACCTGAGATCCTCCTTTACTTACTGTGCTTCCTGCGACATCCCATCAGGATGAATTTCACTGTAAAGTCCTCCATTTTCTTCAAACTACACTTTAACACTCACCTTGAGAGCACGGTGTGACTTGAAAGGAAAACACCATTAGCTCTTCTTTCCCTTTTTCCTTCCCTAAAAATTTGTTTGGCTCCTCAGCAGCCATGCAGGGAAATGATAAACGCGTGGGGCCCCAGTTTTGCTGTAACCCCACTGTAACCACCAGACAGGATTTGCCAATTCATTTGTATTTGTGTTGGCAAATAAATTAGAGGAGTTTTACATCATCTGTTTCCTGCTGCCAGCTGTTTGTGTTTAGCCTTCCCCACCTCCAGCCTGTAAGGTAACGATAACCAACCTGTGTCTCTCCCACTGAAGGAAAAAGCCTTTCTTCATCAAAGCAAAATGCCCTCCGCTTTTCTGCAGAAGACCCCAGAATGGTCTAGTCTGGATTTTTTCCCACCTACAGCTGCCTGTGGCAGAAATGCAGAGGGAGCCAGACACCTCCCAGTAGCACCAGTGCCTGCACAGCTTGCCAGCGCCCAGCTCCAGCCTGCGAGCCTGCGAGGAGAGCGGGTCTGGTGGCCTTGGCCACCCCGATGTCAAAATAACCCCAGACACACACAGGCTCTCATGTTTTTTTCCCCTCTTTTGTGAGCAAAACAAGCAGAAGCACACAACCAACCCACCCGCTGGCGACGTGCTGAAACGGAAAGGCTTGAGAGGAGCGCACGGGTTTCTCTCCAGAGGTTTCTCCTTGGGATTTTCATCTGCATTGACATGCCAGGCTGGGAAAGCACCTGAGGAGATGGCACGGCCTATCCGAGTCAGTAGCTCATCAGCTCTGAGGGATTCGCCTGTTTCTGACCTGCTGCCATCCATCACGTCAAAAAACCCACTGCTGGAGCAGAGCCTCGGATCGCATCAGCACAAGGGACCGTGACAGCCCAGCGGGGGGGACAAAGCCAGGCCATGCTGGGCCGGAGCCACCACGGCCCCTCCAGACAACATCACCCACACCCGAGAGACCCCGCACAACAACACAGCCCCCCACGCGGGCTGGGGGCACGCTTTAGGGACACCCCTGTTCTGCTCCGCTGCTCCTGGGTGTCCCCTCTCCTGCAGAATGAATCTGTCAATGCTTAGCAATGGAACAGCTGTCGATTCTGAACCTGTCATGGGGACTGGGGTCAAGGTATCAGCTGCAGGGATTTGGGGCAGCTGAATTTTAAGGGGATCGAGCAAGCTGGGTATTTCCATAGGAGAACAACAGGTGAAATCAGGCACCAGTTGCTCAAAGCTATCCGTGGATTTGAACCCTTGGAAAGATGGTCTAGTGGAAAAGGTGCCCAGGGAAAATAACTTGGGAGACAGAGGTTAAAGGAATTCAGATGCAAAGAAAGGGACAAGGGAGAACGGCTTTAAACTGACAACAGGCAGCATTACTTTGGATAGTAGGAAGAAATTTCTTGGTTGTGCGGGTGGGGAGGCCCTGGCACAGGTTGCCCAGAGAAGCTGTGGCTGCCCCATCCCTGGAAGTGTCCAAGGCCAGGTTGGACAGAGCTTGGAGCAACCTGGGATAGTGGAAGGTGTCCCTTCCCATGGCAGGAGGGAGGAACAAGATGATCTTTAAAGTCCCTTCCAGCCCAGACCGTTCTACGATTCTTTGAAAAGCTTACCCCTTCTGGGAAGGCATCTGCCTCAGCACCGTATCCGGAGCTGGAAAGCCCAGCTGGAAGGGTTTGGCACTTTCGCACGGCTACATTTTAAGCGCTGCCGTGACAGGGCAGCACTTCCCTGCCCTTTTCTTTCACCGGTTGCAGAATCCTCACGCCTGCCCAGAGCAGGGACAACGTTGCCATCTCCTGGTGGTACCTAGTCCCGACGAGCTGGACGAAGTGAGTGGCCCAGGCAGGCTCAGTGGGACCCTCGTACCCCCCTGCAAACCCTTCTGGCTTCGTTTCCTTGCTGGAATTGAATCAGGGGAGCAGCGGTAGTCCCTAAGCAAGGCAGGAAGCAAAGGGGGATGCTGGAGGACAGGGATGTCCAAGCTGCAGATTGCAGCTCCATGCTCTATTCCCCCTTCCCAAATTAGCCACCCTGATCCCGGTCCTTGCTGGAAGGGGCACTGCTTTCTGCAGGGTATCCCTTGGGGAAGGGAATGAGCTGCTGGAGAAGCTGGCTTAGAGAAGACACACGGCTGTAGCGCTCAGCTCCCGCCTTGCAATCACCCATGTGTGTCCAAAACAACCCATCAATCAATCTCCAGCTCATCTCCATCAGGGTCTTGGACAGCAACATCCTCCCACTGGCACGCCTGTGGCATCCCAGCCAAAAACACAAGTTGGAGGGATGCTCACAGGGATCCCCACACTGCCAATGCTGCCAGAGCTGAATCTCTGCTGCTGCTGCTGCTGCTGAACCCCACAGGAACCAGCAGTGAGTGATGAAAAGGAGAGGAGCAGATTGTTTCTTTTTCTTTTTTTTTTTCTTTTTTTTTTTTTATTAGACTAGGAAATATAATTTATTGCATAAAAATTAATTTGTTACAATAGGAATGCTAAACTTTATTTACAGTTCTTTAGTTTACAGAATAAACAGACGCGGTTTCAGAGGATGCCACCAGGCCCATCCCCCGGACATATAAATATGGAAAACAGACTGCGGAGCAAGAGATGGACACTACCAGCACAACACGGACCTCGGGGCTGCCTTTGCCAAAAGGTCTGGCTGGAGAAAGCCCTGGGTGTGGAGGGAGGCCTGGAGGGCTCCTGGGAGCTGCACCCGTGGAAGAGGAGCACAGGTGCTCAGGGGACGGAGGGTGGGGTGCAAACCCTGCCTCCCTCCTGCCCCACTCCCAACACAGGTTCCCTGGTCTGGAAAACGGGGAGAGCCTCCCCAAACACAGCCGGGCCAGGCGGCTGCTGCCTGCCAAAGGGAAAGGGAAGATGAACGCAACGGATGGGGATGGAGACAGAGGCACCGCAGGCGGGATGGATGGACGGGCGGATGGACGGACACACGTGCTGGTGCAGTGATCCCTAAACGAGAGACAGCGAGAATGGGAGCGAGAGAGATTCAGAGGTGACCTGAAGCAGCATCTCATCTCGCAGAGAACACCGTGGAACTGAGAAAGGAGCCCTCTAAAACACCAGCAGTTGGTTTGATCCATCAAGTTTTCATTTCTTTCCAAATTTGCTAATTCCTCCTTAGCTCAGAGACGGGGTCTCAGAAATGCTCAGATGCAACCTACAGGATGGATATAACCCTTCCCATGTGACACAGGAGTTCACCCAGCAGCGGTCTTCCCAACCAGCACAAGTGGAAAAGATCCCTTCTCTCCCACAGCCTTGAAAACCCAGCAACAAGCCCAGAGACCCCGAAACACAACAGGGAGTGGCTCTGTGTGTTTCATCACTGCCCAGAGGAATCCTGTTGTGCCCCAGCAATACTGAAAGCTCTCCCCGAGCTGCCCTGCGCAGATGATGCTCTCCAGGGCTCCCTGAGCGTGCTCCAGTCCCCAGCACACTGTGGGATGACACAGGCACCCCGTGGCACCGGGCCAGGGCTCTGCAGCCAGGACACTGCACGTCGCAGCCCAAAGCGGGACTTGCTCCTAATACTTCAACTGACGGAGAACCCACAGCCTTGCCGTGTGGCCCAGCCTAATCCTGAGCTTACCACCCCCTTCCTATATCTTTTTTCTTTAAAACAGGCAAATTTCTAAGATACAGCACTCGCTGAGTAACTATTTCTATCTTGAGGCAACCTAAATTTTTACCTTCATCACGACACCGTATCTGTGTGAGGAACCTGGTTCCTGCCTACCCCTTGATTACTTTCCATTTACTCCACAATTTCCCCATCATTATAAAAAGCCTGTTAAAAAGGGAAAAACGGGAACTGCAATGAGGGATGGAGACATGATCAGTGCTCATGATGCCGTCCCTCACGTGGAAATGCTCAGCCTGGCTCACGACTTGGGGATGCTGAGGTATCCCTCCCTGAATCCCTGCTGAAACACTGCATCAGAAACCGGGCATGAGCACATGGACCCGAGACGAGGCCACATCCCAGCCCACCAGCCCTCTGCTCTCCCTGGATCCTTCCACAAGTCCCTCCTCACCTCCCTCTGATCCCCGGGCCCAGGTTTGGAGTGTTCACTGCAACATCCTGCTGGGTTTCAAACACCCCCCAACTTTGGCCTCGGGGCCCGGAGGTCGGTGCAGGACCGAAATCTTTGGTTTGTACTGAAGTTATGCAAATGAAGGCGCAGTCATCCTAAAAACCTCCCCCAAACAATGCCAGGGAAGAATTCATTAAAAATACCCATATCTGGATGCACTCTCCCCACCCTGAACCCCAAAGACAGGGCAGCATCCCTCATCCCTCCTCACAGGCGGAAGGGAGTCCCTTGATCCGCTGGGCGCCGCAGCCAGGGAAAGGGGAGTTTGCAAGGAAAAAAACCTTGGGAAGGGTCTGAGCTGGCCCTGAACCAGAGGGGCAGAGAGGCACTTCACCCTACGGACTCCCCGGGGGTCCCAGGACATGTAAACATGTTTTGCTTGACTTGGATCACACGCTTTTCCCTACAAGAGTGTGTCCATTGAAATCTCTCTCTCTCTGCCACCCTGACCACAGCAACGCTCTTGCTCTCACGCACCAAAAACCAAACCAAAACGATTTATAAATCTGCCTTTTTTTTTTCTTTCTTTTCTTTCTTTTTTTTTTTTTTTAATTTTTTTTTTTAAAAAGGACACATCCAAAGATCTGGATAATAAATTATTTGCGTTTCCTAAGAAACTTTTTTTTTTTTTTCCTTTTTTTTTTTTTCCTTTCTTATTTGCCTCTTTAAGCTGCCTGAAGCCTTTGACAGGAGTTAAGCCGTTCGCCTGGATTGAACTCGCCTCTTCAATGCAGAAATGCTATTAAAGGAGGAGGAGGGGAACCCAAAAGAAGAAGGAAAAGGAAAGCCCCCATCCCGACTCAAGAAGCCCTAATTCCTCCCCGTGCCATGAGGAGGAGGAAGAGGAATGCTGCGTAACACTTGGATTGCTTGTAAACGCTGAGGACGGGTCTCTAAGGCTGACAGTGACGTGGGGAGGCAGGAGGAGCGGCGGCCTCCGCCCTTCCTCGCTCAGGATGGACGTGCCTCCTCCCCCAGCCGTCGGGGAAGGACCCCTCCTCACCCCCTGCTTCATCCTCCTGGCCCACCAGCCCTGGGAGCATCAGCAGCAGTCCCCCTCCGTGGCCATGACCACCAGCATCTCACTCTTGCCCATCTCCTCTAAGGCACTGGCCAGGGTGTTGAGGTCACCATCTTCCTGGTGCTCGGCTTCCCACAAGTCCAGGAGCACCCCGGTGGGGCTGGCTTTGGTGGCAAAGTAGTTCAGATACCTGAGGAGGAGAAGCAGAGGAGGACCAGGTTGGTGTGATGCCCTTCAGGGGTGGAAGGAGGGAGGATGCCAGAGCAGCAAACCCGTTTGCAACATGAACCGTGGCAGGAATGCCATAATGCAAATGCCAAAGCCCTCGAGATGCCATCTTTAACTTTTACACAGAGCTGACATTCATGCAAAAGCAATGTAAGCTCTGTTTTGCTGAGATTACCCTCCCTCCCTTCAGTCCAAAGGGTGAACCCAGGCAGGAAGAGCGTAGCCCTGGTCCCAGGGCCATTCCAAGTGCCAAGATACCCACAGATGGATCCCAGAATGGTTTGGGTTGGAAGGGACCTTAAAGACCATCTCATTCCAACCCCCTGCCATGGGCAGGGACACTAGCCCAGATTGCTCCAGCCCGGCCTTGGACACTTCCAGGGATGGGGCAGCCACAGCTTCTCTGGGCAACCTGGGCCAGGGCCTCACCACCCTCACAGGGAAGAATTTCTTCCTAATATCTCATTTAAAGCTCTCCTCTTTTAGTTTAAAACTGCATCCACGGATAGAGATGGATACGACTACGCAGAACTATATCCATACTCATGGGGATACCTACTGAGCTGGACATAACCTCACTGGGACCTGCATCACAGAGGGAGCACACGGTGAAGCCCCCCTGCCTGGGGCACAGCAGTGGAAAACAAAGCACAGGGACACCCACCGGTCCATGGAGAGCTTCTGGGCGAGAAGTCTCCAGTCGTTTCCCCTGGAGCTGGGAGCATCCAGGCTGTTGCAGATCTTCTGCCGGATGGAGAGGGGGATTTTGAAGGCGTAGGGTCCCACCTGGGTGGTGGGGGTGGCACCACTGTGGTGGGAGCGGAGGGTGTCGAAGGAGCTGGAGTGCTGCAAGGGGAAGGAGAGGTGTTGCAGCAGAGAGCTGAAACACCCCAGCGTGTCCCCTCGCTGCTCCCCCCACCTCCCCAGCACTCACCTCTCCCAGCGTGATGTGCAGCTGGAAGATCTGCCCTTCCCCTTCCACCTGCCGGACGCAGATCTTGCAGGTGAGCTCGGTGGAGGCCTGGCTGTACCTCTCCAGGGTGAAGGTGCAGTGCAGGGCTCGCTGGCTGCCGCTCCAGATGTGATAGAAGGGGATTTCCTGCAGGCCACCAAAACGTGGGCTCAGCCAAGGCTCCAGCAGCTCCCCTGGGAGATCCCACCTCCTCCGGCCACCCCAACGAGGGACGAGATGGGACAGCGAGACCCCACTGTGAGCATCCCCCCAAAAAGACCAGAAAACCAGCCCCCCTTCCTCCCCCACCCCTTTGGGAAACAACTCTGGAGATAAAAGCAGGGCAACCCCGACCCTGCGGTGCCTGGCTGAAGGTGGTGCTGCCATTCTGGGCCCCTGGCTGCCCCCGCCTCAGCCCCTCACCTGGTACTTGGCCAGCAGCTTGCTCCTCCACAGGGCGTGGGGGATGTCGTGGATGGAGAGACGCAGGTTGTGGTAGCTGTCCTTGAAGGGCAGGGGCTTGGGCTCCTCCAGCAGGTACCCTCCCAGCGTCCTCTCCAGCTCCAGCACCTCCTGTGGGCAGCGGGACAGGCAGCGTGAGGCCCAGGGGAAGGGCAGGGGCTGCTTCTCTGCCCACCTCCGTGCCCAAAGCCAGGCATGGAGCTGGGAGAGGAGCTGCCAAGAAGAGCCAGCAGCAGCAACAAGCCACGGAGAGCGGCTTTTGCCACCCCAACAGAACTTGCCAACTCATCTCATGCGCCAGCCTCACCTAAAACTTGAATTTTATAATGTGAGCATCCGTAAATGCCTGTGTACTCCTCAGAGAATGCAAAGGTCCAACACAAGGGTCAGGGACTCCTTTGAAGGGTGCCACCCTATTTAACACCATCCCACTATCACACCAGCTTTCAGGAGAAAAAGACAGTCTAGGAGCCAGAGTGCTGCCTACATCCCCATCTAGAGGCACCACAGCAATCCTGACAGGATCCACAGGACAGGTCACAGGGAATCACACAGCCACCACACCAGTGGTCCAGGTAGCCAAAGCACCGTAACTCCAGCTTCCCGTGCTGCACTGGATGGTATCTGTACCACAAAACACTCCCAGGGAGGGGGGAAGACACGGATCCATGCAGGAACAAGAGGATCTATAGAAAACTGAGGTAAATCACAGTTTTCTGTGCAGCAGAGAGAAAACCCACCCACCCATGGGCAGCCCAACCTCTCATGGAATGCCTGCAGGAAGGGGTTCCAGCAGAGGAGACAAGCAACACCCTCACCGTTTCCTTCAGAGAGGGTGCGGAAGGACAGGGAAAGCAGTAAACACCTTATTATTTCACTGTGGTCACTTTGCAGGCAGTTGCATCAGGTTGTCTGCTCCCTGGGGCCAGGCCACCCTGAGAGGCACCAGGCAGCATCTTGCTGCCAGCACCATCACCTTCGGGAAGGTGATCTTTACCTTCAGAGCATCTGGCGTGTCCTCCAAGCAGTAGACCTTGAGGCTGTACTCCAGGGAGGTGCAAACGGTGGGGGCAAAGATGGCCAGCTGGAGCCTCTTGATGGCCGACCTGGAGTAGGACTCTCCCACGAAGACGTAGGTGCCCAGCTGGTCTAGCAAAATGTGGCAGGACTTGGCTTCCAGCTGGCAGTAGCAGGGAGTGTTGAGGGTCTCCTCATCCAGGGTCACAACTTCCTACAGATGGGACATCAAGGCTGGGGGTCAGCCCATGGTCCCGAGGGTTTGTGTCCCTCAATGCTGACGGTCTCTGGTGGCCGCTGGGCTGGGTTCCCACCTTACCTCCCAGTTTCCCTGGTGGGACTGTGTTTTCAGCTGGTAGATCCAATCCGAGGAGCCAACGTCAGCACAGTGGGGAATGGTCAGGACGACGGGGCGGCACAGGAGCAAGCCAGTGGGTCCACAGGTCACTGCCGGGCTCAGCACCGTCTGCGTGCCCTCGGAGGGCAGGCTGGGGAGGGAGAGGGGACACCGGTTGGAAAGGGAACTCCACGGTGGCCAACAAGGAGCAGACACGCGGGCGGCAGGGCGTGACTTACAGGGCGCTCTCCGCCTTGTTGAGGACCAGGTACATCTCGTAGAACTTCCCCTGGGGGATGGCCCCGTGGGGCACCAGCAGGCTCACCCCTGGAATGGAGCACATATAGGTGTTGTTAGGGCGGCCCAGAGAGAAACACTTCCAGATCAGAAAATCATGGAATGTTTTGGGTTGGAAGGGACCCTAAAGATCATTTTGTTCCAACCCCCTTGCCACAGGCAGGAAAACCTTTCACTAGATGAGGTTGCTCAGAGCCCCACTCAGCCTGGCCTTGGACACTTCCAGGGATGGGGCAGCCTCAGCTTCTCTGGGATGGCCCACAGCTACAACCCTTGCAGGGATGAGCCAGGCCAATGCATGAGGAGGAAAATCCTGATCTTTGGATCTTTTTGCAAGGCGCTGGCCCTGGATCAATGGCAGGGAAAGGCCAAGTGAAACCCAAGGAGGCTGTGACCTCCAGCCTGAGATGCCTGGCTTGGGAATGGCTTTCTGCCTTTCTTCCCTGAGCCAGCGTTGGGACAGCAAAAGGCTGCTCGCAGCAGGCCAAGTTTTCTGGCACAAGAGCAACTCCTTGATCGTTCGGCAGCCAAACGGTCCCTCCTCCCAGCCCGGGGCTTACCGGTGCCTGGCACGGTGAGCCTTCCCCCCAGGTAGCCAAACGTGCCGCTGGCGCTGTAGCCGTGCTCCCGGGGCAAGCCGAGGAGGTGCTGGGAGCCCAGGGCTTTGCTCCGCACGTTCCCCAAGTGCCCCTCCCTGGCGGCGTCCCCCGGGTAGGTGCCGGTGGCGGGCACCCCCCCCAGCAGGTCCGTGCCGTCGTGCAGCCCCGGCGAGGAGGAGGCGGTGGAGGAGCTGTACACCTTGATCTTGAGGTTGGGCAGGGGGTCCAGCAGGGGCGAGTTGGTCATGGGGATCTTGTCGGAGGAGTCCTGCAGGGCGTACATGGGGCCGCGGTACAGCCCCGCGCTGGCCGTCAGGTCCGGCTGCATCGAGGGGTGCAGCAGCTGGGGGTTGTCTGGGGGAGCAGGAAACACAGGCGGGATGAGGACAGAGGAGGAAACAAGGGGTTGGGAAAGTACCGCTTGAGCGGAAAAGAGATCACAGAATCCTAAAACGGTTTGGGTTGGAAGGGACCTTCAGGATTACCCAGTTCCAACCCCTCTGCCACGGGCAGGGACACCTTCCACTAGACCAGGCTGCTCAAAGCTTTGCACCGATTCCCCCATCACAGAGCCCTCGGCCTTCAGAAACCAGCACATTCCCCCAGGAAAACGGGGCTGTGGCTCTCACCGTGCCGGGAGGTCTTGAAGTTGACAGGGTGGAATCCTCCGGTGAGAGCGGCTGACGAGTCCGTGATGTCCGTGTCGAAATCCCGGCACCTCCTCCGGTACACCACCACCCCCACAGCCATGAGGATCACGATGAAGACAAAAACGGCCACCACCAGCCCGGCGTACAGGGCCACGTCACCTGTGGCCTCCAGCACTGGGAGGGATTAAAGAAGCGGAGGTGAAAAAAGGAGCACGAGAAATGCACCTCAAGACCCACCAGCGCTCCCCAAACCCTGCCACTGACTCAGGCACGAAGGGGAAGACGAGTATTGGGTCTGCTGGGAAGGCTGACAGGAGCATGGAGGATGTTTTCTAAGAGCAGGAAGTCAAGAGCAAGGCCAGAGAATGAGATGGAGGTGAAGCCCTCAGACCTTTGGAGGACACATGGCCACAGCTCACGCCAACTTCACCTGAGCACCAAGGATCCCAGAAACATTAGATCTATGCAGCTCAGGTTCATGATCAGCCCTCACATCCTAACAGAGACCGACCCTGAGGAGTACACAGGAGTTTTGGGGTGGGCTTTAGTTGCTCCCTCTTCCCACCCTGTCCTTGCCCAGCTGCTGAGGAGCCCAACCACAGATGCGACAGAACAAAACCAAAGAAACAAACAGAAAAACAATGGCCGTGAAATGAGCACTTACGGTGGCTTTTGGGTTCGCTTAGAACTCTTTTATCTGTTAGGAAAACAAAGTTAGAAAAAAAAAATGGTGAAGGTGATGATGGGCATGAGATGAAGCAGAAAGTGGGGGGAAGCCAGCCTGGGGCCATGGGAGATCAGCATTTTTTCCCCAGGGCGTGCCAAAAGCCAGGTAGAAGCACAGTGACAAGGGCATCCCCATGCCCAGCCAGGCCCTGGGACGCATGTCCCTGTCTAACAGGACTTCGGAAATTATCTGGCCGTGGCAGCATTAAATGGGACAGTGGTGTCACACAGCAGCAGGTGGCAGCACTGGCTGCCTTCATCGTGCCGACTCACAGCACAGCAGCACCATTATCTCCATCATTAGTTTGCTTCCTTTAACACCCAGCTCCAGAGCTCCTACCCAGCAACGGCCCAGGGCAGGTACTGTCACGGTGGGGCTGAGAAACCCCTTCTGCTTTGCCCCCGCTAACCACAACCAGCCTTATTTCAGCCGAGACCCCAAACCT
Source organism: Oxyruncus cristatus (assembly GCA_013399855.1). Taxonomy (NCBI): domain Eukaryota; kingdom Metazoa; phylum Chordata; class Aves; order Passeriformes; family Cotingidae; genus Oxyruncus; species Oxyruncus cristatus. The sequence continues at coordinate 1,127,462 of VXAY01001837.1, forward strand.
AGAGGGGTGCCAGGGGTCTCACTGCCACTGGGACATTTAGATCCCACCAAAAATCCCCAGTATTTCTTTCCTCCAGGTAAGAACGGGAGGCCGAGTCTGCTTGAAAACAAACACCTGGTTGAGGACACAACTTTAAACCCCCGGTGCCAGCGGCGCCGCTCCACCGGCACCGCGCGCCTGTGCCCGCCTGCCCGGGTACTCACTCTGCAGGCAGAGCCCGTCGGTGCAGTTTTTGGAGTCCAGGAGCCCCCCGCTGCAGTCCTTGCCGCCGTTGCGGGGGGCCGGGGCGGCGCACTCGCGGCTGCGCCAGTGCGTGCACTCGGTGCTGCACGCCGACCACTTGCTCCACTCCGTCCACGCGCCGTCCACTGCGGGACACCCAACACAGGAGCATCAGTAAAAGCCCTGGCATGGCCCCGGAGGCTCGTTCCCCAGCACAAGGATTGGCGCTGGCAGCACAAAGGGCCTTCCCTCAGGGAGTCTTATCCCAGCGCGTCCAGCCCTGCCGCTGTCTGGGGAGGGTTGCTGTGTCCCTGCAGACACCCCCAGCAACTTGAGACTAAAATAGGGTAGAATCACAGAATGGTTTGGGTTGGAAGAGACATTAAAGATCACCTCTTTCCAACCCCCTGCCGTGGGCAGGGACACCTCCTACTAGCCCAGGTTGCTCCAAGCCCTGTCCAACCTGGCCTTGGACACTTCCAGGGATGGGGCAGCCACAGCTTGTCTGTGCAACCTGTGCCAGGGCCTCCCCACCCATTCCTTCCCAATATCTAATCTAAACCTCCTCTCTGTCGGTGGGAAGCCATTCCCCCTTGCCCTGTCACTCCAGGCCCTTGGAAATAGTCTCTCTCCATCTTCCTTGTCGGCCCCTTCAGGCCCTGAAGGCCACAATTAGATCCCCTCAAAGCATCCTCTTTTCCAGGCTGAACAATCCCAACTCTACCAGCCTTTCCTCACAGGAGAGGTGCTCCCTCCCTCTGATCATCTTGGTGGACTCGTTTCAAGAGGTCAACGTCCCTTCCTGTGCCGGGGACCCCAGAGTACTCCAGGTGGGTGCTTTGGGCTGGGTCTCCCAAGCCCCTGTCTCCTTGGGATGCACTGGGAGCAGAGCTGGGCCATTCCACCCGGGGCATGGGCAGTGTGGGCACACCAGGCTGCGAACCTGCCTCACCTGGGCAGAGGGTGGTGCAGGTGATTTTCTGGAAGGGCTGCCCGTCGCAGAAGGAGCCGCCGTTCAGCGGCGCGGGGTTGGTGCAGGTCCGGGTGCGCTTCTGCCAGCCCCGGCCACAGCGGTTGTTGCAAGGAGACCACTCGGACCAGGTGGACCAGCCACCGTTCACTGCAGGAGGAGATGGACAGTGTTAACACCAGAGCCCAGTTCAGCAGGGACAGCAGCTAAGCCTCGGCTTCTTACATCTGTGACCCCCTCGTACAGCTCCCTCTCATGAAAAGCAAATCACAAGACTCCTTCCCGTATATCCCACCTCACGCCCAAGGTGCTCAGGCCTTTTGGTTGAGCCCTTTGGGACAAAGCTGTGGTCCTTTTTCCACCTGGCAAATATTTTTGTGCCTGGCCCTGAGGAGATCTTTGGTCTCATAGCCAAGTTCAGCCAAACGCAGCTTTTCAGCTGCTTTGAGAGTCAAAGCAATCGGGCTGGGTCCAGCCTCCATCCACCTTCCTAACCAAGAGAAAGCCTGGATATACCTCCCATCCCTACACCTCAGAACCTCCCCTAACAGGCTGTGCAAGCTAAAAGAGGCTCCTGTTCCGCAGATATTGGTTATTACCTAATTTCACGAACTAATTTAATTCACTCCTACCACTCCCAGAAAGCGCCCACGTTCCCCCCTGGCCTGGGGGCATGGCCAGCAGCAAAGGTCCCCTCCCTGGAGCGAGGGCCGGTACCGTAGACGATGACAGCAGCCGTGGTGCTCCGGCGCTTGGCCACGATGTTCTTGGCCATGCAGGTGTAATTAGCAGTGTCCAGGAGCCGGGCCTGCTTGATGATGAGGTTGTGGTCGATGGTGATCAGGAAGTTGGTGTCCTGGGAGGGGTCGATGACGTCCTCGTTCCTCAGCCACTCCACCTGGCAATAAAGGAAGGGGTGGGTGAGGACGGTCACTGAGCCACCACCGAGACCACCGATGTCCTCAGCACCAAGACCACCGACCGGCCAGCCTTGCCTCTGACTGTATTTATTTCTCCTTAAAAAACTTAGAAGTCTGGGGCACATAACTGCTGTTTGGGCCAAGGATGTGGCTACCACCAATGCACAGCTCCCAGGGGCTGACAGAGCTCTGGGCCATGGAAAGCTCCACCACCTTGGCGGGGAAACTCATTCACACTGACCTTCCCAGCCGCCCTCTGCTCCCACTGGTGACTGCTCCCCTTCAGCCAACTCACTGGGCTGAAGACTTCCCCTCTAAAAGGGGTTAAGGGCACCTCAGGGTGAGGGAGGTGCTCTGAGCAGGTGCTGAGCTAACGTGTGTTACTGGATGTCACAGCAAGAGATCCACTGCCCAGAATAAACCTTTCTGCTGCACAGTGAGAGCTGACGGTCTCGGCACGAGGCCATCCATCACAGCCACCAGCCATGTGCAAGGACGTGCCCTGGGAAGGGAGGGGACACCCCAGCCACCAGGCTGGCACTCCTCGGAGCTGCGGAGCTGCTCACCTCTGCCTGTGGGACCCCCTCGGGCGGGCGGCACTGCAGCAGGACCTCGTGCTCCAGAGGGACCTCCTTGCCCAGCGGCTCCTGGTCAAAGTTCTTTCGTAGGTCTGGGAGGGAAAGGAAAAGCCAGGGGTTACCAGCCCTGCTGCAGGAACAGGGCAACCTCCAAAACTTTGGTGGGCGCCTCAGCACCATGCGCCCACGAGTCCAGAAATCCCTCAGCCAGAGCAAAACGTGTCCTGGGAGGAAGGAGCTGGAGAATCAGGCTTTCCAGGATGGATTTGGGCAGCACATGGTGCTCAAGGACAATATCTTTCCTCCTTCACGTTGTTGCACGCTTATACCCCATCCTGTTTTTTCCTTTTGGGGCTAAACCTCAGCTTGACCACTGTTTCTTCATCCCTCCCATTTCCTTCCCCCTCTGGACCTTGTTCCAGGACCCTCTTTTCAGGAAGGGGAAAAATGAGATTTGCACCACATCAGTAGTGAAGAGAATTCCCAGATTTCAGGGCTAAGGGGGTTTGTTGCTCAGCTCTGCCCTAGTTGCTCCTGGCTAAGCCACATTCCCAGACTTGCTGGAAATATGGCCATTGCACTCCAGTGGGGAATGGATGCAGAGGAAAAGCCAGGCTTCCTCAGCAAGGGGCTGGACAGTGTTTTGGGGAAGGAGAGAGATGGGGAAGGAGCAGAGCCCCTCAGGATGTGGAGTACATGGCTGTGTCCTGCTCCAGAGCCTTGGAAGGAGCAGGAGCATCACTAGATGGTGCTCCAACCCTCTGCTACAGCTCCACGCGGCTCCCAAACCCCCACTTCATCTCATCTGCTCTGAAAAAACACCATGTGTTCAAGGCCAGGTTGGATGTGACTTTGAGCAGCCTGGTCTAGTGGAAGGTGTCCTTGCCCATGGCAGGGGGGGTTGGAACGAGATGAGTTTTAAGGTCCCTTTGAACCTAAACCATTCCATGATTCTCTGATCCCATGATTTTCCCTGTTCAGACTAAACCCTTCAGCCGACTCACCAGCCCTCTCTGTTTTGGATAACACATGGGATTATTAGCCCTCTAATAGGAAAATCCGTTTGGGGCTGGGGAATCCTGGATGTTCTCCCATGGCTTTGCCATCTCATTTGCTAATCGAGCAAACTGGGGCGGGAACAGCCCCATTAACCCCCCCTTAGCGAGGCTGACACCCCCAAACAGCAGCTCAGAGAAGTGACATACGACAGCAGGGACTTCGGGGACACCGAGCCGCTGATTCAGGCGGAGTGTGCAAGGTGCTATCCTTGGGTTATTAGGGATAATAAAGCACTGGGAAGAGCTGAGCTGACGGGCACTGCCAACACAGCAACGGTAGTGCCACGGCCTCTCGCCCAGGCACGGAGGGACGACATCGCTCAGAAGCAAAGCCGGAGCTGGGATGGGGAGCGAAGGCCAGGGCCGTCCAGCAGCGCTGGGTCGTTCCCGAGCGATCAAAACGTGGTTTCAACAGGGAGCCTTTGGAGCTTTTGGAGACGGGCAGCCCCGCGGGAGCAAGCGCGGCGCGTCCCGGGCACTTACACGCTATGCGGACGTAGGCGCGGCGGCTCTTGGTGGTGCCCGCCGAGCTCCAGGCCACGCACTGGCACCAGTAATCCTCCAAGCCAAAGAGCTCCTCCACCTGCTGCCGGGACACCTCGATCTGCACCTCCCGCACCAGCATCCCTGGAAGGGGAGAGAGGGACGGCATCAGCTCGGCAGGAGCGTCCCATCGGAGGGGGAAGAGAGGCAGCCCCCGAGAGGGGTGGTGGACGTGCAAAGCTTGGGGACAGGGGCATCTCATCTGGGGACGGCACCTCTGCACGTCAGGGAGACCCTTCCCTCGGGAGCGTGACTTGGATTTAAAGCCAGGGCAATGGATCCCATGGAATTGTCTGGTTTTGTTCCCCCTCCAGTCTGACTGAGCAGGACCAGGACCTCTCCACCATTTCTAGAGGCATCACCCTCCTCCACCAGCTCTCTCCCACGTCACCAACATCCCTGCCCGGACCCTTTCCCCACCCTCCAGGGTTTGAAGGATGCCTCCCAGGCTTTGTTGCAGGGAGAAACCCTCCCTGTCAGTGCCACTTAAACACAAATATAACAAGACATACAGAAGATCTTATGGCAATCACCCTGGCCATGGCAGGGGTGTGGTGACAAAGGTGACACAACCATGTTCAGGACACGCTGAAGCATCAGTGGCCATCACCAAGGGCAGGAGGGACTCAGGGCTTACTTTTCCTTATTTTAAGCAATACCTGCCCTTTTTTTTTTGCAGTTTCTATTTTAAAAAGGCCTCAATTTCACGGCGATCGAGCGCCACACGCTCCCCAGCTGTAATTTTGTTACAGCTTGCTCACAGCGCTGTGAGGAGCAATTACTGTCTCTCTGCCACCTTCCTGCAGAAGAGCTGACAAGGAAATACAATTTATTTTGTCACTATTCAGGGGAAAGAAAAAAAAAAACAACACAGCAACACAAACCAAAGAAAAGGTATTTGGGCCAAGCACTTTTGGGAAACTCAGGGTTTTTAGAAGGACCCAGGATGGAGATGGCTCAAACACATCTTGTCTACCTGGAAAGTTCCAGTGGGGTGGGTTGAGCAGCCTTGGAAAGATGGGGAGCATCCTGCAAACGCCCTATTTCTGTCCCCCTGAAAGCAATGACTGCCCAAAACTGTAGGCTGAGCTCAAGGCTCACAGGAGTGACTACGTAAGGGCTCCCAGGCATCCAAACCCCTCCGCTCTTCCCTCCCGGCCCTTCTCGCCCAGCTGAGTTATCCTCCCTGACTTGGCCTATTTTTGCTTTCTTCCACATGAAATGTTTTGGATCAGACACAGACAGAGCATTACTGAGCCGGGCTCATTCAAGACACGTCATCCTAAAAGTTCCTTTTTTTTTTTTTTCTCCTTCTTAAAGGTCCCTTTTTCCAAGCTTTTAACCGAGGACACTTAAAAAACTAACCATGTTAACCTGTGCCTTTGTGCCCAGCTCTGCCCCGTGCCCTTTGCAGCAGCTTTCCTGACCAAGGCCAGGCGCTGCAAATGCACACTTTTTAGCATGTTAAACCACTTTGGTTCCAGCTCCTTTTTTTTCAGGGAAGCTGCCGGGCAGAGATGCCCACGCCAGCAGCTTTTACATGCACGGTATCACCTCCACACTGAAGGTACTGTTGGTCTGTTCCCTGATAGCAGCAATACCATCTCTGAAGCCTGGATGAAGGTGGTATGTGCTGTTTCCTCCCCAGATTGCTGGAAGGGCCCAAGGCAAACGAGTTTTCCCCTGCAACAGGTTTCCCAGATGGATGCTCTATTCCTGGGAGCGTTCCAGGCCAGTTTGGATGGGGCTTGGAGCAACCTGCTCCAGGGGAAGGTGTCTGCCCATGGCAGGGTGTGGAACTGGATGACCTTTAAGGTCTCTTCCAACCCAAACCACTCTGGGAATAATGAGTCTATGAAATATAGTCGTTTTTCCACAGTGCTCATCAGTAAGCCATGAAACTCCCTGCTGTAGGGTGCTGGGATGATCCAGAGGAGAAATGAGTCCTAATACCGTTCAGACAAATTAACAAGTGGGGAATTCATCTAGGGCTGGACCACACTGCTCAGATACTGCCACCGGAGCATGGAGTCCCTAATCATGGATGGCAGAAAGCTGGGAGGGTGACGGAGCAGGCTGCATCGTTGCCTGTTTGTCCTGGTTCAGTGCTCTTCCCCTGAGCATCCTCCACTGCCATACACAGGGCACAGGGACCTTTGGCTCAATCCAGTGTGGCCAGATGCTATAAACAAATTCAAAACCCCTCAGCAGAGGCTGCTCGGTCACTGACCAGCACTGACGCTGCCCTGGAGCAGTGAGGGTTTCAACTCTGGCCTCTGCCAGAGCTGGAAGGTGGAGATGCACCCTGGAAAAGATAAACGCTGTGGCCCCTGCTCCCGTCAGCCTCTGGAGAAGCAAGGGAACAGCTCTGCCTTTCAGAGGTGGCATCTCTAACCATCCTTTCTCTGGAAGGAAAGCACTCCAGGAATGGCTGAAGCGGCTTTAGGAGGAAAGGCTCAAAGAGCCGCAGAGGAAAGAATTGATCCCCACTTTGCAGAGCAGGTTCAGGGATGGGCCCAAGCACAGACCAGCTCATGGCTAGTGCAGGATGGAGAGAGAGAGAGATGCCAGGGAAGGGCAAGGCTGTGGGAAAAACCACAAGGACATGAAGAGATTCTGTAAAAGTACTTGTGGCTCCTCCAGGCTGATAAAGTCTCTCCTCTAAGCCCAGTCTGACTTCTCAGGCCAACACCACAGCAGTTCAAAAGGGCTGCCTCGGTTTAAAGCCCTCCAGATGCCACGTGGTCGGGGATTTGCAGAGAACAGATGTTACGTGGGAACTGTGACTGGTCAGACCACAGGTACCAAAACTGGCACAGGAAAGGTGGGAGCTGAGCTAAAGCATCCCAAGTTTAGCAAAATGTACTTGATCACATGATGTATCCAACCCCTCACCTTGTTCTCATGCCAGGAGGTTTCAAGGCATGGGACCAAGCAGCTCTACGGAGCCCAATCCCATGGAATAAGACCCCCCCTAAAATGCCTGAACCACCTTCCTACCCCCTGTTCCAGGCAGCTCAGAGGCTGACTTATCCTCTGAGGCAGGGAAGAGCTCATTTGCCATCAAAAGGCATTTCAAATCCTACCTGCAATTGCTCTCATTACCCATTAAACACCTAATCCCTCTGCGAACCTGCGTAAGCCGCCAGCCTTTGCCACCCCTCCTGGCAATGACTCCTACGTGTCGATTAGGCACTTTGCAGGAAAGCTGTTCCATTTTTTTATCAGATTTAAACATGCTGCCTCTAAAATCCCATTTAACAAGCCCAGGTCCCGCAGAAGGGTGAGCGTGCAAGCAGGCTGGCCGAGTTCCCCAAGCTTCCAGGGCGTATGGTGACCACAGCACCGCCACCAGTGCTCTGGAAAATCTAGCTGCTGTTCTGCCTGGAGGAGAGCCCTCAACAGGGTGGCTGTGCACGAGGGAAAAGGGCAGAAGCACCTGGGAAGACGAGAGGGAAGGGCAGGCAGGGGGACACTGCGGCGGGGCTGCTCACCGGTGACCTCGTCCAGGCTCTCCTTGGTGACGTGGTCGTTCTGGTTGACCCACTCCCCGTTGCACTTGAAGTAGATCTGGGTGGCGGGGTTGGCACGGCACACGAGCTCCACGGGCTTGTTCTTCACGATGTAGGCGTCCTGTGGCTCCAGCAGGAAGTGAGGGAGGGTCTCCGCTGGCACTGAGGGGAAGGAGTCGGGCAGCACGTCGCTGTACTCCAGCCCTGCCAGGGGAGCCAGAGGGTGGGGAGGTGCCCTTAGTCCCATCCCAGCAGGAATGCATCTCCTGCCAACACCGCTGCAGCCCTGCCTGTCCTTCCCCAGGACTGCCCTGCACACGGTGGTGTCACCAACAGCCCCCTTGCTGAGGATGCTTGGAAAAGCAAAAGAGGGCTGGAGGTTCCCCCAAAGCCAGAAAAGCAATTCCCTAAATCCCTGGTGGTGAGAGAGCTGCAGGGTTCATCCTGTTTTGCCCTGGGTACCAGCCCCTCATCCACACTCTGAGCCCAAAGCCTGGGTGTTCTCACTAGAGGACAGCACGAGGGAAAAAGCAGAACAAACCCAGGTCCAGGGATGCTGACGGGGACACCGAGAGGCTCCACAGGGGCTGGTGTCCCCCACCCCAGGTCTGCTCCTCACAGCCCTGCGGAATGCATGGACATGCCCCACGGAAAACGCTGGCAGGGCTCAGCGCAGGGAATGCTGACCACATCCCAGCACAAATCTCAGACATCCAGTGTGAGATCCACATCTTCCCTGGAGCTGCATCTGGGATCCCAGGCCCCTGTCAACACTCGGATTTCAGCATCATACGACAGGTGAGCGATCGCTTCCAGCCCTGCCACCTCCAGAGAATATCACCCAACGGTGCCACCACCAGGATTCACACTCTCCCACCCCAGAAACCAGGGGTCAGTGACCTGGAGACCTCCATCTTCCTGCTTTTTTTGCTTTCAAAAGCCATCTAAATGCAAAAATAACCGGGAAAAGAGGTCAGGTCTGCTCAGGCCCAGCCAAGAAAAGTCTTGGAAAGGGGTGAGCGCCTCAGTGCTCGCACAGGGACATAATCCCTGAGGAGTGGGAACGTCAGGGTGGCTCATCCCCAGCAGCAGCTTGGGAATTTGCTGTGACTGATGCTGAGCATCAGCAGCAGGAAGCCTGTTTCCAGCCACTTCACCCATTAAGATCAACCCCAAATATCACAGGACAAACAGAAAAATCCACAGAGGTGCACTGCGATGCTACTGCTTAACCTGTTGTTCCTGGGAATCTCACTAGCAGTCAGGTCACATCACAAGGCTTTTCTTTACACCCAAAGGAGTTATGAGCTTTTCCTCCTCCTCTCTTCCCTCAGCCAGAGCTGTGATTCTCAACTCCAGGCACTGCAGCGTGCAGGAAAACAGTAAATATCCCCAGCCCCACGATAACATCTCCAGAGCTGGCAGGGAAAAGAAAGGAGCCCACTCCCTTCATCACCCTTGGCAAGGAATGGCGCTGCACAGAGAGAATCAGAATCCCAAGATGCGAGGAGGAGGAGGAGGAGGAAGAAGAGAAAAAAAAATAAATATAATCAGATGCGTCAAGAAAACAAGATGACCAAGCTGCCTCCTGAGCAAAAATCAGTGAGGGGAAAAAAAAATGCACGAGGTCAGTCGTTTAAAATCCATTTAGGAAAATTGACTTTCCATTTCCATTTAACACAGCACTAAGGGAGAGCGGTAGGACATTTGTCATAATCCATTAACTGCTCTTTTGGAAACAATGAATTAAACTCCGGGCTAATTTCTCTCTCTCCGGCCGGCTCTTCCCCACCTCTCTGCTGCTGGTTATTTCCTCCCCCACCTCGTTTGCAGACCTGCGATTTTCCCGGGCCCTGCGGCGGGCAGGGGGACAGGGAATGCCGAGGTGTGAGCCCCCCAACCCGGAGCAGTCCCACACTGCTCCCCGTGCCCATCAAAGGTTCCCCCCAGTCCTGCTCCCCCTCTCCTGCTGAGCACCCTCTTGCCTGTGTCCCGGCAGCAAATATCCTTTATTTTCATTCTTATTTCTTTTTTAAGTTACTACTCAATTTTTCGTTCGCTGAGTTGTTGTTTTGTTGGTCGTTCGCTGAGGTTTTTTTTTATTTCCAAAACCGCTTCGATGCCACAAATCTAAATTCCCTGGCAAAGAGGCAGGAGATAATCTAACTGGCAACAGAGGCAGCCAACAAAACTTCACTCCTGGGCTCCTGAGGTGTGAAAACCTCCCTGAAGTGATGCTCCCTGCATCCCTGTGCCATGCAGCCTGCAAAGTCACATCTGAACCTGGCAGCTGGGAAAGGGCACAGGCACCCTCCAAAAACCCACCTGGGGGCCTGCTGGCCACCCATCCCCAGGGTGGTTCCTGGGTTTTGTTTAATAAGAATGACCCATGAGAAGCCTCAGTGTCCCTAAAGAAGCCAATTTTCAGAAGGGCCTTCCCCTATGGAGGTGACACCCCGAAGTGCACGTCCCTGATTCCCAACCCACGGGCAAGGAGAGGTCCTCCTCCCTCAGTCAACACCAAAGGCGTGTTTTCTTCCACCTCAGCGCCACTTTGGTGATGCTAAACAAGACTTCAGGTCATCCCAGAGGATCTGGGAGCGGGGAGGGGATGAGTCATGGCTGGATGGGGATCATCTGCACTGGGATGGGTGATGCTCCAGGCTGTGGTGGGAGCCACCTTGTCCCCCCCAGCACAGGGTTTGGGGCTGAAACACCCCCAGTGGTACCAAAAACCTGCTGGGTCCCATCCGAGCCCCTGCTCCAAGAGGGGGGGGGTCTGCCCAAGCTCAACACTTCAAGGTTGTTCTCATGGAGGCACAGTGGCTTTGGGAACGAGGGTGGCTGGAATAGGGTGATGTCCTCAGCCAGACCCAGCATCTGCTTTTGGTGGCTACAAAAACCTGCTCGATTTAAGGTTTGAACCCAAAACACCTGAACCTTTAAAGTAAAGAGCATCCTAGCTGCTGCAAAAGTTGAAATCCTGCAAACTCACAACATCTGAGAGATCTTTTGTTTCTGACCAAGAGAGATCTGGGGCCAAAAAAGCAGCTCTAACAGGAGACAGGGGAAAAGGATCATGTCTTTTTTGTGGCAGACTCACAACTGGGGCCATGCCATGGAACCCCAACCCCACAGATCCCTCAGGCTCATGGATGGGAGCAAATCAAGGGGGAGGATGATTTCTCCATCTAGAAATCCAGATGAAAAAAAAAAAAGGAATGTGCAGCTGGGCAGGGCGTTTTTCTCCAGCATGATGTGGCCACTAGTACTTAAACGAGCTGGGGAAGAATTAAGGCATAGGAACAACAGGGACTTGGGATGAGAAAAGGGAGAAGAACCATGCTGGGCACATTTATCATAAGCCATCAACCCAGCCTTTCATCCCTCTTCCCAACGCCCGGCCACCCGCTGCATGGGAAACCTCTGTCTCGGCTAACACGCGGAGGGGGGGGCCCAAAAATTCCACATACAGTCGGTGGGGGGGAAAACACGGCTGCTTGTGCCATGTGGAGGAACAACTGCTGCTCCCTCTGCCCTGACTATCCGGCGACCAACTGCAAACCCCCAAAAATAAAAGCACTTTCCCAGCGGTGCCACCCCCTCACCTCCACAGAGGCCACCTCTGCTCCGGCCACCCGAGGTGATGCCTTTGGCCCACTGACCGCAGGAGAAGCGCACACAGGAGGTGCTTTTGCATGGGAAAGCAGGAGAGGAGCCCTGCACAGCCGGGATTTCCAGTCCCGCAATCAGACAAGCAATAAAACTCCCAGCAGTGACAAACTAATAAATATTTGAGCGCGCGCTCCGCTGACTGCGATCATCATCTCCCTGGCAGACGTCTACAGGGGGTTCCCATCTGCCGGCTTCCCTCCTTCCCGCTGGAGGTGGGTGCCTGCTTCCCAGCTCTCTTTTGGGTTTTATTTTGTTGGTTTGGGGGTTTTTTTTGGAAGTCCCAGGCTGCCACCATCCCACAGTCTCACACTGCTCGGGGGCACGGTGTTACAGGGAGGATGGAGCCTTCAGTACTCAAGCTGGGGTTTTTTGGGAGGAAAAGGCAAGGAGAGGGCAGCTCCCGGCTCGACCCGTGGGACCAAACCCTGAGGCCTTGAGGATGAGTGTGGTGGGAGCAGCGAGGTGGGAAAGGGAGGAGGGGAATAGGCATCGAGGCCTTCTTTCCTCTCCCCACCCCTCATCACACGTTTTAATCCGCCGGGGTTGAGCTGGATTATCCGCAGCATCTGTTCCCTGGGGGGCGATCTGCAGATGTTTGCAGCCAGTGCTTGCAACTCGGTCGAAGATCCACGATCCCAGGCAACCCACCCACCCACCCACCCCACGGGGAGCAGCACTGGAGCCGGGATCCAGCCGGGATCCCTCCCTCCGTCGCCCCAGACCTCGGCACAAGGGATGGCAAGCCCGGAAAGAAATTCCCCTTGGAAAGCAATTCCCTTTGCAGCAGCGGCCTGAGCAAACCTCCACAGGAAAGCGTTAAAATCCTCTCTCCTGCAATTGTTATCCCTCCAAATATTTGGAAGATTACAGGAGCATTAGTGGCTGCCCATCACCCACGGCCACCATCCCTCCCTCCCCCGTACCAGGCAGGCAGGGATGCTATGTAAGGATGTAAGGATTAAGCTGGGATGCCTGGGTTCTCGGGCTGGGTTTCTCAGCGGCAGTGGACACTTAACCCCTTCTGTCTCCACCTCCCCCCATTCCCACCCGCCTCAGGGCAAGTGTTGTTTCATGGGAAGGCCTGGGAGGCAACGGTTAAACCTGCCAGGTGGGTTAAAATCCTCCTGTAGAAATGAAAAAATATATGGCAGCTTATCTCCAGCACCACAGGAGGAGAGTCATCTGCCTTCCCAATCCCCAGCAGGGATGGGAACGGCTCTGGCTCCAGAGACCGAGATGGAAGGGACGCTCTGGCCACTGGCTTGGCTCAAGGAGGTATCTGAAAGGCTGGAGTGAGACTCCCCCCCCTCCCCAAATTCCCCCTCCTATTGCCTCCAGGGAGAACATACGAACAGACTCATTTAGGGATTAGTGCTGTTGCCATTTATGCTCCAGCAGATTTCTATGCTGGAGCCATGGCATGGCTCACTCCCATCCCAGAACACCTGCCCCACTGAGGGCATCCCCACTGCAAGCCCCAGAGGGATGCAAAGGCTTCCCACCACATTCCAGTCCATCCCTGAACTCACAGAGAGCCAGAATCACCTCTCCAGGCCTGCCCTGTTCCCATGGGCTTCCCATCACAGACTGCCCTCCTGGTACAATTTTGTGTCCAGCGCCAACACACAGCCAAGCTTTTCATCCTAAAAGCACCCTGAGCATCCTTCCTCCCCCAAACATCATCCTCTCTTCCCTGAGCATCCCCTTCTCATCTCAAATTCAGCCTCCCACACGTGTGTGGTCACCCAACATGACGCCCCATCGCTGAGGAGGTGATAGCAGCATGGGGCATCTTCAAAGGCAAAGCCTCCATGAGGTGGAGCAGTGCCACACCAAGCCCACTGCCCCTTCTCCAGGGATGCCTTCCACTGGAGCCACAGCTGGGGGGAAGGAGGACCATCCAAAACACAGAGCGTCACTGAGGATGGGTTTGGAAAATTTGAAGCCACTCACATCAAACTCTCTCCCTGCTGCCTCCTTGCACAGACCCCACAAAATCCTGTGCTTTCAAAATCCTGGGATTGCTCCAAGCGGGCTCAGGCACAAGCTGGGAAGCGCTGACGAAAGTGAGATGCAGGGAATGTTAACAGGTCCCCAGGGCTGAGCTGGCTGATGTAACCCCCAGGCTCATTAACTCAGCGTGGCTCATTAACCTCTCCCTCCTCGGAGGGACTGTGGGGACAGGATGGGACAGACCCAAGAGAGGCCAAAAAGCTGAGCATGGAACCTTCAGGTGTAGCAGGAAAACCAGTGGTATCCGGCCTCTGGGTTCATTCGGGCTCACACTGACAGAGGGGAAATTTGGGTTAGATTTACGTAAGGAATTCTTCCGTCTGAGGGTGGGGAGGCCCTGGCACAGGTTGCCCAGAGAAGCTGTGGCTGCCCCATCCCTGGAAGTGTCCAAGTCCAGGTTTGACGGGGCTTGGAGCAACCTGGGCTAGTGCAAGGTGTCCCTGCCCAGGGAATGAGATGATCCTTAAGGTCCCTTCTAACCCAAACCATTCTATGTTTCTGTCTCATATCCACTCTGGAGCAAGGTTGGATTTTGAGGTCAAAATGCCACGGGGATGATGTGCCTGTGGGGTGACCATCCCAGTGGCACCTGACACCTCCCCCAAACACGGTAACCCAGCAAAGGCTGGAGCAACGCCCTCAGTGTGCTGCCCCGTTCGAGGCTGTGCTGGGGTCTGCAGAACATGCTGTTCTACCTCTCTGGCCCCCCCAAAAGCGGAGCCCATCCCCTCCTGCACCCACCAGCTGGGAAAGCACCTGGAAGCCTGGCTGTGCGGGCTGCATTTGGCCTCTCCATTCTCACCAGTCTTTTATTAACAACCAAACCTGGAAAAGCCACTTTAACCTTTCCCCCAAGCACCTCTACCTGACAAACTGGCTCCTTTTCCTCCACTGGCTGCCCTCTGCCAGGAGCTTCACAGTCCCTTCGCATCCCCTTCCTACCAAACCTGGCATCATCCAGCGCTATTCCTTCACACCACCACCTCCAGCTCCTCCCAAAGCCCACCCAGCTCGGGACAGAGGGACAGCAGGACAGACAGGCATTTCCCAGTGGGTTAGCATTCCCTCCCACCCGGCGACAGGCAGGCTTTATAATTAGAGAGCATTCCTCCCCAGCGTGGGTAATGAGGGGGTGCACCCAGCCAGCCCTAATTACACCCTTGGAAAAAAAAAATAAGCAGATTCCTCCTCTCCCGGCCAAAGGAAAAGCCTGCAGCCAGCCTCCCTCGCTGCACACCTTTATTCAACCAGGACTGGATGGGGAGGGGGAACCAAAATCAAGAAAGCAAAGTCTGTGCTGAGAAAACGGTGGGAAGGAGCAGCTGGGCAGCACCGAGGATGTTTCTGCATGCAAGGGCCTTGTGGATCAAACAACGACGTAAAAATAAATCAGCTTTTTAGCGAAATTCTCAGGTCAGGTCTTTGCAAAGCAGCCTGAGAGGCAGGGTGCCCTCACACACGGCATCCAACCATAGCATCCCTGCACATCCCACCACAGCATCCTTGGGCACCCCAACTCAGCACCCCTGCCCATCTGACAGCAGCATCTCTGTGCCCCTGCCAGCCATGGCTAAGAGGGTCCAACCCAAATCACAACCATCCCCAACCCCCACAAGGAGAAACATCCAGGCTCTGGCAGCAACTTCCCTTGCTAGAAGTCGGGAAGAGAGAGATTGATCTTGTTGATTATGCATTACGCCGGAGTATTTATGGAACCACTACTCTTTTGTTTATCTTTATGATTATTATAATCAAAGACAAAGCCTCCTGAGAAGTGTAAACAGCTGAGATCCCTTATGGTACAAACCTCTTCAGTTTTCATTATATGGATTTATAACATGACGCAGGCAGATGGGAGTAAATTGTTCCTTATTTCTGGTTTTAACAGAGCAGAGCTGTGCAGGTCCCTGTAAATACCCACGGAAAAGAGAGTGAATTAAAAAATAAAAAAAAAAAAAAGAAAAAGAAAAAAGAAAGGCGGAAAAAAAGGAGGAGGAATTATGTAGCAAATCCCTGTTACACTCTATTGTGCTCGCTTCTTTTGTGCTGTTTTATACATTCCCTTCAGGGAAGCAGTTATGTTGGAAAACTATCTCCAAATTTCATCTAGCGCTGGCTCTTGTTACGGGCACAGACACTTCCCTTTGTGCTATTTTAATTCCATTGTCACGGTCCTCTTGTAGGGTTTGTTCTATTTACTGAGCTACAACATTATTTTTAATGGACATAATAATTATACGAACTTTTTTATTTATTTGCTTTGGCTCATAAAAGAAAAGAGCCAGCAGCAGAGAATGCGGTAACGTGCTGTTTATTCACATGTACGGCGTGCGCTGGGTTTCTGTTGTGAAAAGAATAATAATTTCAACAAGAAAGGAGACAAGGGAAAAGAAAACAAGGAACAAACAGGGACTTGTTGCCCTGGTTAACGCCAGAAAGTCCGAGGAATTATTAATTATCTTTCAAACTGCAGTAAACCTAGTGCAAGATGGGAATCTCTCCTTGGAAAACGGAAAAAAGGGTCTCCTGTTCAGCCGAGCGGTGCAGTTTTAAAATGCTAACTCCCTGTGAGGGGAAGGTGCCGGTTTTGCAGAGAGAGCGAGCGAGCGATGTCCCCTTCACCCGAATTACACACATATTTCAAGATGTAAACTCCCTGGCGTTCCCCCCACCCCCCCCCGAGAACGCAACTTTCAGCTGGGGCTTCTTTTTCCCTGATCGTGCAAACCCGGAGGCGACCGCCTGGGCTTTGGGCAAGAAAAGTGACTTCAAAGCAGCAGCGAGCAGGGCTGGGAACTACCCACTGCTCCTTGGGAAGAGAAGGACGCTCTGCTGCCCACCAGGCATCATCCCAGCTCTGAGCATCCCTCCCTGAACACGTACATCCCACCGGACCATGAGCTGGAGGGCAGCAGCTTTCACCCTCCGAGCATCCCGCTGCCAGACACGCGGGGAGGGGACACAACCCAACCAGGCTCTCTAAAAGTAGCTCACAAGGTTTGGTGGTCCTGGGTGATGGCACTTGCGTCCCAAAATCCAGAGGAGGCAGCTGTGCGTGTCCCACCCCGAGGAAGACGATGCGGCGGCACGAGCCCAGAGGGGCGAAGCAAAAAGTTCAGGCAGCTGGCTGCAAAGAAGGGACCTTCTTTGCGAAAGGAAGAAAGGGAGAGAAAGCTGGGCATTTTGCGTTTGGTTTTTTTGCGGGTTCTTTTGCCTTTTTTGTGTGTGGGGGTTGTTTTTTTTTTTGTTCCCGTCGTTTTTGTCTTTTTCTCACCCACTCTCTCGTCCCGCCAGCCCCGGGAAGCCAAAGCCGGCTGGAAGGATGTTTCCCGCCGCCTCCAGCCAGCCTCTCCACAGGCCCCTCGCCAGATGCTGCCCTACTTTTCCCGACGCTTTTCCCACTGTTCTCCCGCCGCTCGCTCGGCAGGCGTGGGCTGGGAGCAGCACCCGCTCCCGGGGACCCGCAGCACCCGCTCCCCCATGCCAGGCACCCAGACCCAGGAGCCAGGGGTCACCTCCCACCCTGCCAGACATTCCAGTTCCACAGGGGATGGTGCTCGGGGCAACGCTGCCCTGATTTGAAATCATTTTAATCTTTGCATTATTATTTAATCATTAAGGAAAAAAAAAAAACCCAACAACAAAAGAAAAGGTCCACTCCGTGCCCCAAATTCCCCATTAATTCAGCTGGGGGAGGAACATCACAAGAGCGGCTGATTAAGGTCCCTTTATTAAACAGCCTTTAAAGTTGCCCTTAATCTTTCAGATTTGTTGCTACGATAAAAAAAAAAGAAAAACACACAACAAAAAAAACAACCAACATTTAAAAAAAAAAAAACAAACAACCAAACAAACCACAAATGGAGGCTGGTAATATTTTGCTTTTCATTGTCCTTTCTCTGCCCTTTTCTTCCCTTCTCCTTTTACTGAGAGGACAAACATAAGGAAAAAAAAGGGGGGGAGAGGACGAACACGGATAGAAAAAGATTTAAGAGGAAAAAAATAATCCCTGCTGATGCTGAATGTCAAATATTAAGATTTTTCTCTCCCCCCACTTTCAGCAATATCCCCATTAAAGAATAAACCCCCAAACAATCAGCGAGACTAGCTTAGAGGACAAGGCTTCCCCACCCCCTCTTCCCTGTTAGGATTTAATCCCTGAAGCCAAGAGCAGGTAGGATGGAGAGCAGGTACCTAAGACCAAGGCCTGGGGATGGGGACATCATGGCACGCAGGGAGGTCTCTGCCTGGTCACACAAGGATTTTAGCAATTACCTCGGTTAGTTTTATTCCTTTCCCTCTAAAACCCCGCAGCCAGCTGGGCTCCCAGCACCTCACACCTGCTTTTACAGGGAGGACAAAACCCTGGGATTGATTAAAGCCTGGAGGTTTTGGGGTTTTTCTGGGGGGTGGCTGCCTCACCATCCAGAGTGGGAGCAGAAACACCCCACGCTCCAGCGGAAGGAAACCCCCACAAAAAAACAAAGCCTTTTCCCCTCACGCTCCCATTTCCATCGAGCTGGGAAGCCCTCAGGAGCTTCCTAGCGTTGTTTGGCACCCTCCTCCCCTCCCTGGCACTTCAATACCAGGGGACCAGTTTCTTCCTTTCTCACTGCCGGGAATTTCCACCTTTTCTTCTCTGGACACAGCCCGTGTTCCCACGGCACTGAGCTTCTCTTTCCTCCCTTTGTCCTCCGGCGCACACACTCCTGCTCTGCCCCAGGGACCAAACCCCAGCTCCCAGGTGGGCCAACCTCCCACCTGGGAGCATCTTTCCCTTCTCAGCGTGGGTACCACTCGGTGCTGGAGGTTCCAGGGCTAGAAACACCCCAATTCTGGGCATCTGTGCCACCCCATATAGGTGGTACTCCACCTGGAAGCATCCCAACTGAGGCTGCAACACATGGGGACCTACGCACGGGATACCCCAGCACGCAAATCAACGCTCCCTCCCTCACCTTCCTCTCCCTCCCTTGGTGCTACAAAGACCCCAAGGTATCGATAAAAACTGCCCTAAAAAAAATACGCGAGACTGATGATTTAAATAAAGTTTGGGATACTGAATCCAGGTTCGTTATGGTGACAAACATGACCTCCCACATGGCTCGGGTGGATGCAGGACGTCCAAGGCAGAGCAGTGAAACGGCTCTTGCAGGGCTCAGAGGCACCTCAAAGGGGTGCACAGCAGAGAAAGGGACCAGAGGTGATCCAGAAAGGTCTCAGGGGAGCAGGGGCAAAGGATCACGCATACTGAACGTCATGGAAAAAAGCGGGGGGAAAAAAAAAAAATCACGGTGCCCCCCAGCCTCGCCCTTTTCTCCTCTCTGTGCCCCGGCGGCTGCATTTCCATAAGCGATCTGCGCTAATTGCTTTAACTACGGCCCTGCTGTGGGTAATCAGAGTCATGAGGTGACCTCTGCTCCGGGAGGGCAGCAGGGCTGGTGCAGCCCCCACCCGGGGCAGGGCACGCTCCTGCATCCCTCCCCTGAGCCACAGCGATGGAGCTTGGCTCCGATTTACTCCTCCCTGGAGCCCAATCAGTAAACGGCCCCCCCCTCCTGCCCTGCAGCGGGGAGTCTGGATCCTCCTGCCGCAGCAGGGACGGATCCTGAGCATTCCCGGTTGGACCAGCTGCTGGCAATGCCACGGCACCGGGAGCTGCCACCACGGCTGCCAGCTAGGCGGGGGCTGGGGGAGGTTGGGCTGGGTCCAAACAAACACGGACAAGCACCCGAAACACCCCCAAATCCTCCCCAAACTCTATTTCTGACTGCAGAAAATGGGTATTGCCCCATTCCCGTCCTGGGCATGGGGACAGGAGGGAAGAGCTGTCACCACCCAGAGGACAGTGGTCTCTAAGGCTAAGCACCAGCCACGCACCAGCCTGGATCTGCTCCCTGGCACCCCCAGAGCACCCGTGGATGGCTGTGCTGAGGGGTTTAGTCTCAGGAAGTCCCCGAGGTCCTGCACTGAGCTTCCCAAATTAACCCTGTCCTCGCTAAAGGGTATGTCTCCAACGGAGACAGGCTGGGAGAGCTGGGATTGTTCAGGCTGGAGAAAAGAAGGCTCTGGAGAGACCTTAGAACCCCCTCCAGTGCCTAAAGAGGCTACAGGAGAGCTGGAGAGGGACTTTAGACAAGGGCCTGGAGGGTCAGGGCAAGGGGGAATGGCTTCCCACTGCCAGAGGGCAGGGTTAGATGGGATATTGGGAAGGAATTGTTCCCTGTGAGGGTGGGGAGGCCCTGGCACAGGTTGCCCAGAGAAGTTGTGGCTGCCCCATCCCTGGAAGTGTTCCATGCCAGGTTGGATGAGGCTTGGAGCAACCCAGGCTAGTGGAAAGTGTCCCTGCCCATGGCACAGCTCAAAATGCAAAAAAAAAGAAATAAAAAACGCTGCTTTAAAATCCAAGCAACCCTCTCCTAGGGAGATGGGACCCCAGACCCTGCAGCAGCCCGTCCCCACAGGCGTGTGGGCAGTGGGGTCCCTTCCACACACTTGACATCCAGGCTGGGAGGTGTAAGGAAACATCCACGCTTCCAGGAAAATACACTGCAGCTCCGCTTCTGCCTGTCCACAGGGACCCATTACACTAACAGGGTGTCCATTCAGCCTGATATATAAATTACTAATGTAAATTAATGGATAATTGAAGCCCTTTAGTTCTAAATATTTAAATTATTTAACAGGCAATTAAGAGAGAAGGAGGAAAAAAAAGAGGAAAAGGGGCCTTAACCCCAACAGGCAGGAAAAACAACATAAATGAAGTGAGAGTAGAGCAGAAAGCGCTGAATATACACATTTTAAAGGGACGCTGCCAGGTTCACTTTGTTTGAGTTGGGAGGGTGTTACAGTGGATGCTCTGAGACCTAGGGGGACAGGAAGGGGATCATCCACCAAACAACCCTGCTGAGCAGCAGGACTGATCCCGATCCAGGGGCTTTCCAGGACGGGAAAACTCCATGACTACATTTGGTACACACGGTTATACAGCAAACTTCCTGACGCGGCAAAACAATACTTTTAGATAATTTTTTTTCCTCCATCCTACCCCTAAAATGACAGCATTCCTTTGGGTAATACCATTTCTGACCCCTTCGTTAACCTGACTCGAGCACAAACACCTTTATCCCAAGTGATCTCATCTTTTTTCTTTTACAAGTGGCTATTTCCCTCTCTGCACCCCCCACCCCATTCCTCACCAAACATCCTCAGCAAGGGAAAGTGGCTACAATTCCTCACAAAGGCAGTCCATGGGGATGCTGGGTGTCACCAGTGCGATGAGCTTCCCCATGCTCAGACACACGGCAGAACCCTCCAGACAATACAGCCGGCAGCAAGGAACAGGTCAGCACCGAGAAACACACCGTTTCCTCCTCGGGCCTCCGCGCCAAACTGGCCAGGGATATTCCCAGAGCTCCCCTGGGAGCTGGAAGAGGTCATAAGGAAAAACGGTCCGTTGAGAGAAGACGTCATGTGGGAAAAAAGGCACCTTAACAAAAGCAGCGTGTGAGTCTGAGCGTGCCTGGGGATGACACCGAGGGCAAGGAGGGGGATCGAGACAATAGTGAATAGACCTCAGATTATATCCTGAACTCGCCGCCCCACGGGAACAGGGTTATAAAAACCCCTTTTTATTTTGTTTGCAGTCCAAAACAAACAAGTACATAAAAAGCTGAACGCGGAGAAGCCAGACAGGAAGTGAGTAACATCTGGGAAACATCTGGCCCCGGCCGTGCCGTGAGCCCGGCCGCCGGCACAGCTCCGGGGACCTGCAGCTCCACGCTGGTGGAGGTCCCCAGAAACCCTCCCCAGAGTGGCACTCCTTCGTTCCCCAACTGGGCTGCGTGAAAGGGTGCCCTGAGCTGTGCAAGGCACCCTGGTACAGGGCTCGGAGCATCGCAGGATACCCCCAAAAAGGGGCTCTGAGCATCGCAGGACACTCCCAAAAAAGGGCTCTGGACATTGTAGGACACCCCCAAAAAGAGTTTTGAGTGTTAAGGGAACCCCAAGCATTGCAAGACACCCCAAAAAGGGCTCTGAACATTGCAGGACACCCTCTGAGCATCATCACAGGACACCCCCAAAAAAGGCTCTGACCATTGCAGCACACCCCGTAAGCATCACAGGAACCCCCTGAGCAGGGCTCTGAGCATTACAGGATGACCCAAACAGTGCAAGATACCCTGAGCATCTCAGGACACCCTCTGAGCATTGCAGGACACCCCGGAGCAGGGCTTTATGCATTAAAAGATGTCCTGAGCATGAAAGACACACTGGGACACAGCTCTGAGCATCTCAGGACAACCCTGAGCATTACAGGACATCCCCAAATAGGCCTGTGACCAATAAAGAACGCCGTGAGCAGTGAAAGACACCCTGGTCCAGGGCTCTGAGCATGGCAGGATGAAGGCAAGGGTCAGCTGGCATCCAGGCACACATCCTTCTCTGCAGGAGAGAGCAGGTCCTGCCCAGCAGTCACAGGGGCTGGGGATATTTTCTTCTTTCTACTTCTCACTTGCAGCTCTTGCTGCCCTAAAAGCCCTGGTGGAAGAGCTGCCCGGCACAAGGCCCTGAGCACAGTCCTGGGAAGCCTGGGGAGGCTGAAGGGCCTCCTGATGCTTGGGCAAGATCCAGGCTGGCTGTGAGGAAGGAGCGCTGGCTTGGCAGGATCACCACCCAGACTCTGGCACCGGGGAATTCCCCCATGGCCCAGCCCAAGCTGCCAACCCACACCTTCCCTCTCCACCCACCCAAAGCCAACGGGGGCAGGAAAAGAGGGATGAAAGCGGCCCCAGAGAGCTGTTAGATAGCAGGGGGAGTTGTAATGGAAGAGCAGCCACGCTGAGGACCGGTCTGGACCACAGCAGGAGTCACTTCTGTCACCTCCGTGCACCCCCGTCTGTGTTTACAGCCAGGAAATGCACCGACCACCCTCTAACACACGGAGCAACTCCCCTGATCCTCCACCCTTCCATCGGCTGTGCCAGGGCAAAGCACCAAACTCCTGGCCAACCAGCCTCACTCAGCTCCTTGGAGCAATCCAGCCACTCCTGGCACAGGATGGGATCCCCCCCCAGCTCACCAGATATACCCAAAAGCACTCTCAGTTCTCCCCAAACCACATCTCCTCGGCATTTCACCACGCAGGGAGAGATGTAGCGCCCGTTTGCTCCAGCAGAGCCCAGGATTAGCACCTCGGGTATTCCAGAGGGGAGGATTAAAGCCAGTGCGGTGCTGGACCATGCTGGAGAGGAAGCAGCAGCTGCCTGCACAGCATCTGGCACCCGCTGCTCACTTATTTCTCCACGTGGGCTCGTGGGCAGCAGCCTGGAGGGCTGTCGAGGGCCGACAACGATACTGCTGGTGGCTCAGGTGTCCCGCAAGAGCAGGAAGGACAAGGGCAGCTCTTCTGGGGTGTGTTGCAGCCATGCTGGCAGCCTGCCTGAACGTGGAGCATCTGGCCCTGGAGAGCCTGGACAAGATGCAGGGGACGTGGGGAGCGAAAGGGGATGTCAGAGAGGAAAACAGGGAGGGGGCAAGAAAGTAATCACAGAGTCACCGGATGGTTTCGTTTGGAAGCGACCTGAAAGATCATCTCATTCCAGCCCTGCTGCCACGGGCAGGGACACCTTCCACTAAAACACCCGAGGAGGAAGGAGAGTGTTTGGAAAGGGAAACAACTGAGGCACATTAAAGGAAAAAATTATCCACCAGGCTGGCAAGGTTAAAATAGCAAAAACACTGGGACATGGGAGGATATAGAGAGCTAATTAAAGAAGCCTCACCCAGAACACGCCACTAGCAAAAAGCATCTGCTGTGTCAGGGACAGAGACGCCGCGTGCTCATGCCCCATCCCCTGTCACTGCACACCCTGCAGCAAAGGGCACAGCTCCCAAACCCCCAGCAAGGGCCTGCAAAAGCCCAGTCTGATTTTGTTCCATCGTTTTCGGTCACCTCTGCCCCAGCTGACGGCCACCTGTAGGCTTTTTTTGTGCTGTTACTTTAAAAATAGCTCAAAATTCGGCGGCTCCAGCAGCAAAGAGCTGCTCAGACAAGTCGGACCCCATTGCAGGAGGCGGTGAGAGCACTGACCACGTCCCCAGTGTGTGACACCACAGTTAAATTTGGCCCAGCTAGCAGGCAGACCGGCTCCTGAAGGTGTCTGAACACACGCAGGCCGTCGGGGCGAGGAGGGTGATGCACAGGAACCCACCAGAGCCGGGCAGCCTGTTCCCACCATCCCTCACACGTGCTTTTTCTTTAAAATTCCCAGCCTAAATAAGGCTTTGGGGAGGAAATTAATGAAAAGCAAAGCTGATTACAAAGAACAATACAATGACTCAATCTGTTTCTTCTACCTCAATTGTATAAAGCTTTTACATTTATGAAGGTTTCTCTCAATACACAATGAGACAGGCCTCTAAGGGAAGCAGTAATGGCCCTGGAGACTTTTGAGCAAGACTGGACAAAACACCACCGGAACAATCCCAGAGGAAGGGCCAGATGATCTAACAGGTCTTTTGCATCTTTAATTTCTCACCCTTTTCTTTCTCCTCCTGTTTCAGGCACGGGCTTTTTTGGTTGCTGCTAATTAGATGTTAATGCAAGAGCGGCTGCATTTGCAGCACGTGGTGTAACCAAGGGGAAAACATCGGGGCCCTAAATGACAAAACAGATCTCAGGGACGGGTGTCCTTATTCTCAGCATGGAAAATCTCTCTCTGGAGGAAACACAGCCCATGAAATGTGGATATCCCTTCCACACCGGGATGAGTTGTTTCAGCACCCACTGCCTGATGCCCCCTGAGTCAGGACAATGCCAGCTTCAGACCTCCCTCTCCAACCCCACACGCAACCTCTGAACCAGCCCGTGCAAAGGATCTCCAAAGTCGTTTTGTTTATCCAGAGACAGCGGGAAAACCCCACCAGCACAAGAAGACATTCCAAAACAACCTGAGTTTAGGTCAACCACCTAACTGACCAACAAGACCAACCAACCCTCCTGGCTGCCCCTTCGAAGAGCATCTCCCAGGAGAAGGCAACGGGATGCTCTTAACCACAAGCTCCTCCTCCTCTCTGCTGTTTGCTGGGCTGTTTGGATCATGTCTAACACCTACCTCGGTGAGCTGCAAGGAGCTGAGTCGAGCTGTCTGTGATGAAATCAATGAGGCGACGCAGAGGCAGAGTCTGTGCCCTTGCCCGTGGCGCCCGGCCCCGCCACAGGACAGCCACCGAGGCTTGTCACTGCCAGCACAACCGCAAACACCATCAGAGAACCACCAGGTCGGAACACATCTCCCAGACCACCGAGTCCAACCCCACCTTGTCACCCAGCCTGGAGCACTGCGTGCCACATCCAGTCGTTCCTTGGACACCCCCAGGGATGGGGACTCCACTACCCCACCGTGCTCGGAGATCGCCTGGCAGAGATGTTCCCTTGTGCTCCCCACAAGATTTAAACCGATTTCAAGCATTCTGTCGTCTTTGATCACCCTTCCAGAAGCTTTACAGGAGAAGCCCACGCTCTGCCAGCCCTGGTCAGCGGAGATGACCCTGACTCCGTGCAGGGTTTGTGCTCCACTGGAGTACCATCATACCGTGAGGTCCACATGGAACACCAAGGCACGGATCATGAATGGATGGGGAGCCTCAAATTTGTTACAGTGGAATGTTACTCCCCTCGTTAGTGGGGTCAGAGCCCCCCCACGAGCTGCTGGTGTCCCCACGGGCAGTGACCTCCCTCCGGCCCCACAGAGGATCCCGGAGCCTAAGCCCCAGTCAGGACAGGAACAAAAGCCACTGCTAAGAGGCACATTTACGACCTTCCAAGAGGGAGCCCGCTGACAGCTTAACGAGCTTTTTGTTTTTCAAGTAGTGGTTTTATATTTACGACCTGAAAGGGAAAGATGCAAGTAAGGCAGATGATCATGGGGCTATCTGCTCCTTCTGCTCCTGACCCGCTGCTGTCCAGCCCACATCCAAGCCATTCCGGAAAGCCATAAAAAACGATTGCATTTCAGCTTCTCCCTCCCCACCCCCCTTCCTTCTTTTTCTCTCCCCTCCACTAAAAACGAAAAGCACCTTTTTTGGTGGTGGTCATTTCTTGTTAATGTTCACCCCAAGGAAGAGCATCAAATATTAATGCAGGAAGCTTCGGAGAGATCACACCGGGAAACAGAGGCCCCATATGTTTTGGAGCATCCCAGTGGATGCAAGATCCCACCAATTCATCCCCAAGGCCTGGCTCTTTAATGCCTGGGAAGGAAGGAGGAGGCCAGAAGCTAGTCTTTTATAAGCGGGAGAGATCACATTCCTGGGATATCAGCCCAGAGTTACACTTAAAGGAGGAAAAGAAGGGGGAAAAAAAAAAACCAAAACAACAAACCCCACCACTGCTCCACAGGATGCTGCACTGTTATTTATAAGCTTCACAGTGAAAAGAGAGGGTAAAACTCACTGGCTGAATTTTTTTTTTTTATCCCCAGATCTCAGCATTAGCACAGCAGAGAAAACGCCTCTGGGCTGCAGGAGCATTCCAGCCACCAGCAGGAAGATAAGCCTCTTCCTTTGCCTCCAGATTCCTTGGCAGAGAGGAGACACATGGGGTTTAATTGCATACAGAGATGCCACAGCCCTGACACAAACATGATAAGAGCTTTTGTCCCGTGATAAAGACCCTGCCCTGTGCTCCTAAAACTCAGAAGGGACCTCTGCTGAGGACTTGGCGGGGGACTCGCAATGCAAGGGGCTGGTGGGGGGCACGGAAGGCCCAGATGTGCAGTGCAACATCTGGAAGGGGAACTGTGCACCGTGGCAGTGTCCCGTGGAACCCTGTGCCTGCTGCACCATGGCACACGATGTTGGACACACACATCCCACCTTCCGGGGGAGGAAAGCACCACTGTGTGCTTGGTGGTGGCATCTTTGTACCCAAAAGGTTGGACTCAATGATCTTAGATAGCTTTTCTGGGGCCTCCAGCACAAGAGGGGACGTGGACCTTCTGGAGGCCATGGAGATGCTCCAAGGGTCAGAGCACGTCCCCTATGGAGCCAGGTTGGGAGAGCTGGGATTGTTCAGCCTGGAGAAGAGAAGGCTCCAGGGAGACCTTAGAGCTCCTTTCAGTACCTAAACGGGCTCCAGGAGAGCTGGAGAGCGACTTGGAACAAGGGCCTGGAGAGACAAGACACAGGGAATGGCTTCCCACTGCCAGAGGGCAAGGTCAGATGGGATATTGGGAAGAAATTCTTCCCTGTGAGGGTTGGGAGGCCCTGGCACAGACAAGCTGTGGCTGCTCCATCCCTGGAAGCGTCCAAGGCCAGGCTGGACAGGGCTTAGAGCAACCTGGTCTAGTGGAAGGTGTCCCTGCCCATGGTCTTTAAGCTTTCAGGTCCCTTCCAACCCAAACCATTCTGTGATTCTATGAACCAAGCTTCTGAGCTTGGGACATCTTCTCCCTCCATGCCCTCACAATCCCAGCTGGGCAGCAGTGAAGCCACAGAAGCCCCGGGTGCACAGGCAAAAGAAAAAAAAAAAAAAAAAACGAAAAAATTAAAGAAAGGAAATTAAAGAAAAAAAAAAATAGGCTTTTAAGTGGGACTGAGGATTCCCCAAGCGCAGTTCAGAGCCAGGCGGGGCGGGGGAGGGGTGCGGAGCAGCGGGCTGCCCCCTCCCCGCTCCCCTTCCCCACTTACCGCTGCCCGGGGCTCTGCCCGGCGCCTGCCGATAATCAGGGAGCGCATTGAAAGCCCGGCGCCAGACTGGATCCTTATCTCCTCCCGAGGAGGAATGCGGGATGGGGGCAGCCCCTGCAGCAGCTCCAGGAGGAGGAGGAGGGAAAACCCCCTTCCCCTGGCCCCTGCAGACAGAGAGCAGGAGCTGGGGAGGGGCGGGGGGACGGAGGGACCCCCGAGGGGTGCGCAGGGCTCGGTGCCCAGCCCCGGCTCCCGGGGCGGCCGGAGGGGTCGGAAGCACCCCCGTCTTGCGCAAGGGCCGGGTAATTATCCCCGGGGATAATTACTCTGCTTCATTTCCCCATGAAGTCAAGCCCTGGGTGCGGGAGCGCGGCTGGGAATGCCCGAGGCTGGAGCCGGGGGGACACGAGGAGACAGCCCGGAGAGCCACCGTCCCGCCCAAAGAGATGCAGGGCGAGAGCTGCGAGCCATTCCCAAAACAGCCCAAGACCTTCACGGCTCGGTCCGCGGACCCTCACAGTCTCCCCGGTGGGAGGGAGAGGAGGGCGGGATCCCCCGAGCCTTCCTCCCTGGCGAGGAGGGTGGTGGGCTCTGCTCAGACTCTGGTTCGGGAGCTGCACGGGGCAGATCTCCATCACCAACAGGACCGGCAGGAACTTCCAGCCACCCAACACCAGCGGGGAGAAGGAGAGGAGGCGCTGCTGGCTCTCCTCCCGCCTGCTGCCAGGTGGGATGGGAGCCACGGCTCCTGCCTGGCGCTCCCTCATCTCCCTCCCGGAGGGACGGATGCTCTCAACACCCAAAAAGAGCTTGGAGCGGTTATTTTCACAACTAGGAACCCAGAACTCTTCCCCTCAGTGGCTGGAAAGCATCACACCAGCACCCACAGTGAATCTGGACTCGCATCGTGCCACGGGCACACAGCGTCCACGGACAGCGAGTCCCAGCCGGTGCCTGCAGCCCCCAGGTCCACCCCTGCCAGGGATTTCATGGGCATCCACCCAAGAAGGACTCCTGTTGGTGCCCAAGGAATTCACATCCAATTAAAGGGATATTTATAAAAAAAAAGAAAAACCATAATAAGGGGCTAATGAAGTTTAGAAGCTGCCGACAGCAGCCATATGCCTCAAAAATATGCTGTGTACAGCCGGTGCCTAGGTAATGCAACTGCAGGTATCAGCTCGCCTAATTAGCTACCAGAAGAAAGTCTAATTTAAAACAAAGCTCTTATTTTATTTATTTGCTGACAGTAGCAGAGCAATTCCCTCCAGCATGATGTGAAAGCAAACACACTGCCCTCAAAATAAACCACCACGGGCTTTTTAATTTTATCCTCCAACAAGTGTTCCCAGGTTAGTCTTTGGCAAGGGGAAAAAAAAAAAAACCAACAACAAAACAACAACAAAAAACCAACAAACCAACAACAAAAACCCAACCTGCAGCTTCCATTAGCATTACAGAGGGCTTGCAAAGACAGCTTCCCACTTGTCACCTCCCTGCCACAGAAAACAGCAACACCATCAAGAGCTTCTGCTGTGCTAGGAAAACTGCCTGTAATAAAACAGCCCTGAGAAAACGTGGCCCCCTTCTACCGTCATCATTTGGGGTGATGAAGGGGTCCAGCACATCCAGGCCCCCTCGCTGCCATCACCCTGCAGATGCCCAAGCTGGGGTCTGGCTCCAGACCACTGAGTGTCAGGTGTAGGTTGCCCACCCAAACTAAGACTCCTGACCCTTCCCTGTCTTTGCCTCTGGACGCATCCAGAAGCCAATGTGGGGAGGGGAAACAGAAATCCTAGAAGCGTGGAGAAAGTGCAGGGCCACTGTGATTTTATTTAGTATCTTTATTTATTGAAGGGCTTTAAATAGATAGGGATTGACTTGGCCGGCTCTGGCCATTACAGCTTGAAAGGGGAGCTGCAGGCAGCCCTCTGATTAATGCACACGAGGCTACTTCCGTGGATGCTCAGCATCCCACTCCATGTGGTACCTCCTCCCGTCTTCCAAACTCCAGCAGGGACCCCTGAATCACCTTCCTCTTGCAAAACACAAGGCTCCTGGTGCCTCTGCTGCTCCCCTTAACACCATCCAGAGAAAATGCCTCTCCACCACCACCCCCCTCAGTCACCTCCACATCCTAAATCAAGCCACCAGCTCCACCACCCACCGAAGCCAAACCCCGTCACCTTCCTCACGGAGTCCAAGCTCATCCAAATAATCAGGGACTTATTCTTTCCTGACAACACGTCCTGCCAACCATTCACAGATTTCTGAAAGTGGGGAGAGGCATCACAACACTGGCTGGGCCCTGCATTTTTCTTTCCACTGATTAAAGTAATAACGTTCACTTAAGGAGTAAGTAAAAAAAAAAAAATCACACTATTCTTAGGCAGCCGGGAAAGAGGAGAAAAATCTATTGCAGTGACCCTGAACAGGCACTTCCCCGGGGCTTGAGGCAGAAAACTTATCAGACACTGCTCTGATAACATATTCAGGCTGAACCATAAGTCTTCAGCTCCTAAAAGGTGGGTAAAAGGTGTTCCTCACTGCAAACTGAGTGAGCAGGGGGAAGCGAGGTTACAGAACCACCGAGGCCAAAGGCTGAGGGGTGGCAGCAGCTCTGGGGCTCGGCCGCATCTCTGGCACACGATCCCAAGGGCTAAGCAGGAGGGTGCTGATGGTGGGCACCCACCTCCTGCCACCAAAGTGTCCAGGGAAGGTTTCTCTTTTGCTTGGTTAAAGCTACAGAGAAGTAGGAAAATCAGCATCCATACCACCCTCAGGCTGGTGAAAGATTTCCCCTGGGCCAGCATCCCCAATCATTCTCAGCAATGGATTTGCTCATTCTGGCCCCATTTGCTTCCCCTGCTATGTGTTCCAGTCCCAATGCCCATCTTGCAACACCTTTCCTCCCCCTCCCCCAAACACAGCATCTTTTCTTCCCTGTAACTCCAAACCAACCCTTTGTCCTGGGCACAAAGACCTGTGAGGTTTCTGCTGCAGGTTTCTCTCTGCACTGCTTTCCCATCTGGCTTCTTTGGGAATGCCAAAGCACAAAATGCCAAAGCCAGCTGTGACCTGCAGCTACTTTTTGAGAAGTAACTCCACTGGAATTTTCTCCACACCTCGTGCAGCGATGGCATTGGAAACACAACCTCAGAGGGGTCCCCCTTCTCCTTAGCAATCACCTGCTCTCCAGTCACCTCCTGAATCCCATAAAGATCTCCAGCTGGGGAAGCCACGTGACACGAAGCAAGTTGGAAACAAACTCCTGTCCTGTTTCCAAACCACCTTGGAAAGGTCAAGTTAACTATTCTTGAAGGAAAAAAGCACCAAAAATCCACGTTTTCCATGCATGGAGGGGAAGCTCATGGCACGAGCAAGTAGCAACCATACAGCTGCTTTTGCAAGTTCCTCTTCCTGTGCCTCAGGGTCAGACTTCCAAGCAAACCCCACGCTCCAGCCCAAGTGCTCCCCGTTCCTAGGGATGGCAGCCCCTCAAACAACAGCCCACCAGCTCCAAGGCACTGCCATCCCTACAGATTTTGGATGCCACCACCTTCCCCAAATCTGCAGCTCTGTGCTCCAGACAGGGGTGCCCAGTCCTGGCATCACCCAGCCAAAGCCATTGCTTCCTCCCTCCCTCCCTCCATCCCTCCTCCCTCCCTCAGAGGCTGGTTTTCCAGGCAAAACAAGGATGGGAATTACTCAGGCAGCATGTGACATGACCACCAGAAGGAGGGCATTGCATTACTGGAGCTAAAACTGGATCCTGGTTTCTATTGTCTATTCTTTTGTAGTGATGGGAAGAAAGAGCTGCTGCTCTGTAATCAGGCCTCTTCTGGCTGCTTCCCTGCTTTTAGGGCCAACCAGGATAATGCAATGTGGCTTTCATGTGGCAAGAGAAGCTTATAAACAACACTATTACACTGATACAGCGCTGAAATTAAAGCCCTGCTCCGAGCCTCAGTCACTCCCACAGGCAGCCTGCTCTGCCTCGGACTTAGTATCTTCTCCTGAAGCCTGCAATACAGTGAACAGACTAAATTTCATCCTGAATTAGCACTCGGGAAATTTAATTACTCCAAAAATGATGTCTATTACCTATTTCTGAAAAGAGGAGTAATTCCTTCCAGCTCTTGCTCACGTTCTCTCAGCAAACGCTCACTTCTTGTTTCCCTCACAGCAGAGCAGCTTCCAGATCACGATTCACCCCAAAACATGACAGTCTTCTCCTCACTGATGCATCTTCGCAGCTTTATTTTATTTTTTGGCCCAAAATTATTGAGATTTACCCCGCCACTGCCTCATAAAAATTCAGATTCTGAGCTCACCCATACAGATCGAGCCTAAAACCTCCAGAGCGGATTCACTCAGCCAGAAATGATCTCAGCTGTGAAATATCACAAGGGGCAGTCACTTTCTCAGCAGCCTCAAAATAGAGGTTGTTTTTCCTTTTTTTTTTTTTTTTTTTTTTTTTTTTAAATTAAAAGGGATGCCATCGAGTCTCTGCGTTATCTGGAATAAACATCCTGGTGCCGGAACAAAAAACACACTTTTGCTTTCCTAGCTCCAGTTTCTCGTTTTCACCAGCTTCTTGAGAACCTCTTCATGGTTTACCAAGTCTTCTCCTGCACTTCATTAAGAGCCTATGTCTGCAAATAATGCGGTTTAAACCCCAGGGAACTCGGCAACAGGACAAGGACTCATTTCCCCACCCAACTGACCCAAGCCCTTCCCCAGGCTCAGCTTCTCTTGGATTAGAGCACCTCCTGGGCACCTTGGTTGGGATGAGCCAGTGAAGCGAGGGCCAGGTTTATTATGGCACTTCTTAGGGACAAATACCAGCCAGATCAAACCCTGGGCAGACCCTCAGGACCTGCAGAAGCAGATGGAACCATGTCAGTGGAAGATGCTCTTTTCCTCCCCTCATCTTTCCCCTTGATGCTCCCTTTTCAGAGATGTCAGGGACTGCTGCTCCCCAAAAACACGAAAAGCCAAAGCTGCACAATTCTCTTGACCCAGAGGTCTTTGATAACCCAAACTCCTCCAAACTTTAGGCCCTGTGATTGACATAAATGCCTTTTTAACTCCCTTTTTTTCTATACATGCGGTGGCAGAATGACTCCCAAGTAGCTACACCACATCCACCATGCCAAGGGATTCCTTCCAAAGCCTGTGTCTAGGCTACAAGGAAGCCCACCCTTCCTTCCCCATCCCCCCTGCTGACCAGGGCATGGGGATGCTCTTCTCCTGCTTCCCCTTCCGCCTCAAACATCATCAGCAAAGGATCATTTCCTTCAAACAAAGGTCGCCTGCCAACGAATGCCTTTTGCCATGCCCTGGGCAGCAGCCTTCAGCTCTTCCCTCACCTTGCCTGAGGTTTTTCCAACTTTTTCCTCGGTCCTTCATGTGTTTCCAGGCACCCCATATCCCAGCTCGTACGCCGTGGGCCCTCGAGCAGCTGAGCAAAACCCGTTTTCCTACAGATCTGCTGCTCCAAATACTCCCACCCACGTGGCGTTTGTGTTCCCCAATAGTAGGTGGAAAGTGTTATGCTGTTGATGTTCTGGGTTTTTTTTTTGTTTTGTTTCGGTTTGTTTTTTTTTTTTTTTTTAGTGGCATATTAATAGATCCCTCTCACTGCCCGACCAGCTCGCCTAGATAAAAACTTCATTGCTAATTTCCTAATCAGGCGGGCGCTTAATTACGAGACATCTCCTTCTGAGTCAGAGGGGGAGGGATGCAGACACACAAACAGCAGGGCAGGAAAGGGAAAAAAAAAAAAAGTCTGGATTTTTATAGGAAATCAAGCTAAAAAAAGAAATCCCCCCCCCCCACCACCACCACCAAACAAACAAACGACGACTGAAAAAAAACCCCACAGAAGCAGCCAGCCAGGCAAAAGATAAATCCGTGGGGATTTTTGGCGTCTTAGGCACAGGAGCTCCTCTTGGTGCGGGGGACAAGGTGATGCTGTGCCCTGTGGTCCCTCTGGATCAGGGTGGGGGCTGCTCCCGGGGGTCACGGCAGTGCCTCCCCCCTCCCGTGTCCCACATAGAGCTCGGTCCCCATGGGCTGGGAGCAGATGGTTACCAAGCTGACAGGTTGCAAACAGCTCCGTGGAGCCGGTCGGGGAAGCACATACTGTCTCCGTGCCTTTAGTTTTGGAAACAAAAGATGTCTCCCAGCTAAAAGAGTTTGCTGGGAGACCTCGGCGCTCCTTCCTGTCTTCAGATTTCTTTTTTTCTTTAAAAGCACTTTCACCCGGCTCACGTCGCTCGGGTCCGGTGTCTGCACAACTCTCCAGGCCGCCTGCACAGAACATTTTCCACTCTGAGGAAGGAAAACGGACCTTTTCCTCTGACTCGCCTCTCTGTAGCTGGAAGGAGACTGCAAGGACAGCCATGGTGCAGGGCACATCACCCTTGCTTTTCCAGCAGGCTGCAGGCACTCCCTTCCTGGCAAAGATTTCTTCCTGTCAGGCTTGCAAACACCACGAGCTCAGGACAAACCAAGAGGAGCTCCTTCCTAGCATCCTTGTTGTTTATTTATAGGAACCCCAAGGCTTGGAAATGGCTCTGGACCCCAGCCCTAAATACACACGACAGGGACTCAAATCATCTCTTAGGGTGGGTCTACTTTGTGAAATCATCCTTTGCTAGGCCACGTTGGACATCCCCCCCAACACACACACCTACCGGGATGCAAAGCGCAGCCGAACTGCAGGATTCCGGCTTCCCTGGCTTCCCTGCTGGCTTTAGCTCTGCAACTCGACCCTTGCACAAACATATGGTTTGCATTCTTCCCCCCCGCCCCCCCAAAACTTTCCACAGGCTCACACACGCTCTCCTTCCCCCGCCTCCCCGTGGCACACAAACCAAGGCCCTTTTTTTCTTTAAGCGAGGAAGCAGCGCTTCCCATCCCTCTCCCAGGGAAGGAGACGGGCGCAGGCGGAGCGGGAGAGGCTGCAGTAAAACCCCTCGGCCGAGACTGCTAAGTGGGCTTTGCTGTTCCATGCAGGGGTCATTAACATCCCGGCTGGATCTGCTGCGTCCCCTTATAGCCAGTCCATAAATACTGACGGGAACGGAGCCAGCATGTCACTGGGATGCGGAGACGGAAAGGGAGGGGGGCAGCAAGTGGGTGCACAAGAATCTGCTCTACAAGGGAAACTTTTCCTTCCCCAGCCAGCTAGGGACCACATCCAGCCTCATCCTTCTGCAAAAGGCAGGAAC
This sequence comes from Oxyruncus cristatus, assembly GCA_013399855.1. Classification (NCBI taxonomy): domain Eukaryota; kingdom Metazoa; phylum Chordata; class Aves; order Passeriformes; family Cotingidae; genus Oxyruncus; species Oxyruncus cristatus. The sequence goes on from VXAY01001837.1 coordinate 1,161,883, forward strand.
AACAGCACGCCTTTGGGATACAGGGATGGCAAGCGGGTGCAGCAGTGCCAGTGGTCAAGAGGATGTTCAGGGTTAAGCAGCAACTTCCCCTCCTCTTTTCCCCTCCCTCTGTGCAAAAATCAGCTTTTTATTTTCCTGTTAGGCAGTTTTCATCTCATTTTCTGCTTCATCCAGCAGCCAGGCTTTTCCCCCCTCAAAATGACTACGGCAGCCTAAGCTGGTTTTTGTTCAGCCCAGACCAATCCAGCGGGAAGCAGTAAGAGGGATTTTTATGGAGCATTACTTTGCCTTCGTGGAAAGCGAGACCTCACCTTCCCCCAGCCGCGCCGCTGGGCGAGGTTAAAAATTCACAAGGGCGCCCAGACCCGCTTCTTTCTGCCCTTGTCCTGAAAGCACCGCACTGGGGATGAGGCCTTGTGGAGCCTGGGAGGGCTGTGGGCTGGATGGATGGACGGATGGATGGACGGATGGATGGACGGACGGATGCCCCTGGCCAAAACAGCGCCGGCTGTGATGGAAACCAGCAGCCTTGTGGTCTGCGAGCCCGACTGCCTTCCCAGGGCATACCGAGCATTGCTGGAGTGCCTGCGTGCCCCACACCACCCTCCCAGCCACGGCCACCAACGCCAGGGCAAAAAAACCACCCCAAATCCTCTGAATTTGTATATTTTCAGCAGCACAGGACCAGCAAGCCTGACAGCTTCTTGGAGCCGAGCACAGCATGAATTCCCCACACTTAAAAAAAAAAAAAAAAATTCTCTATTTTTGACCTGCTCTGTGTTTAGGATTGGTGTTATTCAAGGTTTTAGCTGGACAGATGAGGCCCTGCAGTAACCTGTGGCTGGCCCTACTACTTATCCCTCGGGATCCTTCCTCACAGGCTGTGACCCCATCTGCAAAGCCGGCGTGTGGGTTTTTCCATCCCCGGCAGGACGAGCCCCAACACGCCCCAGACTCCCGGGGTTTTGCTATAAACTACAAAGGAACCTGCCCAATTTGCCCCAGTTTGCATAACCAGTTTATCCCAAGCATTTGTTTTAAAAACTCGGCTCTGGTTAGTCATTGTTCAGCCCAAACAGAACCCAACCCTCTTCCCAGCTTTTGGATCTTGCTTTTCCAGCTTTGGGCACAGCCAACGTTTTCATCTTGGTGTATAAATTTTAGAGTCTGAAGTATGTGCCTCAGTGCCCTGTTTTATATATATACACACATATATATATTCTCTCTCTAGATATATATGTCAGGGTAGCTGAAGGATCCACAACCCAGGATAGGGATTAACCAGTAGGCTCTAACTCCTGAAATCCAAAACTAGTCATTCACCAGTAGCAAATGATTTAGCACAGACACACATGGAAAAAAAAAAAGGGGAAGAAAGTCAGTTTTATAGCCCTTGGCAGCCCACACCCCACTTCCTCACACTCAGGATCCCGGTCACCCGAGCAGCCCTGCGCTGCTCAGCTCCACAGCCAAATCCCCTCTCCCGAAACAAATCCCTTTAGTGCCGACGCCGGAGCGCGGGAAGAGGCATTTGCAAGGCTCCGACTGCACAAAAGCGGCCAAAATGATGCGCAAGGGGAATCAGACATCCTGCAGGAAAACCTGCTTCTGCAGCTGAGTCAGCATCTCCTCCTGAAGACCAGGGGAGGACGGGTGGAACCGCAGACCTGGTGGACACGCGCAGATGGACGTGGCAGGAGAGCCCAAAATGCCACCTCTTCTTCCTTCCAGCCCAAAGTGGCCCTGGCAACGGTGACAGAGCTGGGCACGCACCCAGCAGTGACACCGTGTCACCAAATCCTTGTCCCCTAAACACAGACCGATGCAACTCAGAGGAGACCCTACGGAGGGAGCTGCGTAGAGACATCCCAGCTCCAGCGAGGAGCTGGGAGCACTGGGAACAGCTTAATTCCAGGCTTATTCAGACTTCCAGCAATACTTGACCCGCTCTACGGAAATGCCCCCCCAGTCAGGTCCCAGACAGCAGAAGAGACAGACATTTAAGCTTCTCCAAGATAAGCTGGAAGAGAAAACCCTTCAACGAACCCCGTCTCCAGCGCGGCGACCCAGACCGCTGATTACTTTTAATTGCTGTGTAATTGGACTCGAGGAGCCATGCTTTCATTTTAAGCCTGACTCTACATTTCACATCTGTCAAAGTGGGAAAGAAAAACCTTCAAAAATAGTACTCCAGTGCAGGAACACCATAGCAACATCCAGCAACTGCAAAAAGAGCCCCGGCAGTGGGGAGGCAAAGGTTGCACTCCCAGCCTGTTTGGGATAAACAGGGGTGGAGGGAGGCTGCTGGATCCCACACCTGGGCAGTGATGGCCTCAGGCCAGCCCACAGCAGACAGCATGGCCACACTGCAGATCCACCCTCATGACCAGCACTAATTACTACCTTCACTTGCAGGGCCCTGCAAAGCCTTCAGAGATGCCCCTCCAGGTGAGGGTGGGGACGCTCGCTCAGCTCCATGGATGAAAAGCATGCAGCAGACCACATTATTTTATTTTTTTTTTTTCAGTTGTTTTAAATAGCAACCACTTTCTGTCTGCTGGAAAACACCCTCCTTCTGTTCTTCAAGCCAACCCAAACAGATGGAGCCAATAATGCAGCCGGGTGATGGTGTAGGATGGTGAGGTCTCCATGGGGGGAGATCAGGCCCTGCTCACAGACCATGAGAGGGGAGGCCTGACCCCACAATGATGGCAGGGAGGCATCAACCCAGAGAAAGGAACTTCATCTCCATAAAACCCTGTTACAGAATCACAGAATCATTAAGGTTGGAAAAGACCTCCAGGGTCATCGAGTCCAACCTTTGACCAAACACCACCTTGGGACTGTCCTCCATTCCTGTTGCTCTCAGTCCTCCAACTAGCAGTCACCATCATCTGAAGGAAGTATTCCACTTTCCCAGACATCATGGGAGTCCACTGGAAAGCTGGAGGGTCAGTGAAGGTCTTCCACTGAGGACCACCCTGGTGCCTTCAGCCACTGCTGGGTGGATGTGTGCCCCAAACCTCACAGCCTAGAAAGCACTAAGGACACTTGCTGACAGCAATATTGCATCCCAGGCGTGTCCCTTCTCCCATTTAAATCTGTCCCGAGGAGTTTCTGGGCTCTCCAACCTGCTGCCTAAGGAGAACTCCCACGCTATACAACGCAGCACAACCCTTTAATGGCCTCCCACCTCTGCAAGACACCCGGCCGGGAAGCCTGGGTATGGTTTGACACGTCTCATCCCTCCCTGTCACCGCCCCAGGAGGTGTAGCTACACCCAGGAGCCCACCCAAAGGTGCTGCTCCTTGTTTAAGTCCTGGAAGAGGACCTGCAGAGGCACTTAAATGCTGTCGACAGAGGAGGAAGCACGGCGAGAAAGGGGCAATCAGGGGTCACTTCCACGCCAGTGGCAGCTCCCAGGGATGAGAGTCAGTCCACAAAAGGGAAGGCTCACAAAGCAACAGCAGGACACAGTTTGGGTGGAGAAAACCTCGCTCTCATCTCAGCTGTGCCCTTACCTCCCACCCTTCAGCAGCCACCATGTCCATCTCCACGCAACTCCAACAGGGACGGATGCCCGGCGGGGAGGAGCATCCGAGTGCCTTACAGGAGCTTTCCCCGTGTCCCATCCCGCACTCAAACCCTCTCACGCACGTTTTACCTGCACCTGGACAGCCATCTGGTCCAATATAGATCAAGGTGTGCCGAAACCCATCCCTAGGATGAGCCGAAGCATCCAAAACAATCCTGCGCCTCTAGCGACGTCAATACCAAGAGCACTTCTCCACCTCTATGGAAGCTTTGCGGGCTTTTTTCACTCCCCACACCTCTTTCCAGCATCCCATGCTATCCACCTGCATGGATCTTCCAGCTGGGGATGCTCCTGCAGAGCCCCAAAGCCCACCCATCTGCACTGGGATGTCCTCACCTCTCCTCCTGCGGCGGCCCCGCTCCAGAGGAAGGCAGATGGATCTAATATGCATTAAACGTCTCAAAATGGGATTTTCCACGCTCTTTCAAAGGGAAACAATCCCTCAGCTTTGGCACTCGGCGTAAGCTTGTGAAGGAGGGGAGCTGGGGGGCAGCAAAGGTTATTCATGGGGTCTTTATGGAAACCACCCTGGTGGGACCCCCTGGAAGCACGAGAGATGCCGGGATCTGACTTTTGTGTCTGGCTCCACGAGAGGGTTGTACCGATGAGGGTGGCAGCCCGTGCTCACAACCCTGGGCATTCCAGCTGGGACAGGATGGCCTGTGGTGCAAACAAGCCCTTTTCCTCCTCCTACTCCTTTATTCCCATAAGATATGGGAATAAACTGGGGAGAGAGGCGAGCGCAGCTGTGCTCTATGTGTGTACGAGCAGGTATTATGGACTGCTGCAGACAGATTGTGGGGCACAGGGAGACCCCCACACCGATGCTCCCCAAATCTGTACAGGTCTTGTTCCTCACCTGAAGGGACTCACTCTCCCAAGGAAAGGGACAGTACAGGCCCCAAATGCCAGGGGAGAAAAGCTCTGCTCAGTTTTCTCTTTATACAACCAGGTATATTACTACTCTTAAGTAATAATATAAGTGTCTCAACTCATGTCCTTTATCTCCCAGGGTATGAGAAAAGACAACAAACAACACAACACACCAGCACTGCCTTAAACTGAAACAACAAGCAAAGCTAAAGGGGAAAAATAGCTCAAAACCATTTGATTTTTAAACCCTGGGGAGCTATGTCAGCCCCCATCCATCCAGACCAAGCCCTGTGTGGCAGGTAATGGGATGCAGCTCCTGATACATATTTCACCTGGATAAATCCAGCTCCAGGAGGAAACTTTGTGTCACGGTCACAGTCCAATTCTGAGACTCCTGTGCCACTGCGATCCCCATGCTCATACCCCACGTGGCTCCACAGCCATGCCCAAGGCTTGGGACCTGGTAATTCCTCCTCCCCCAGCAGGGAGTCGTGTCAGCAAGGAATTAGCTGGAAAGGGAATATTTCCCAGCACCTAAATGAGCGAGAGCTTGGCCATCAGTTCCCGGTGAAGAGGGGCTGAAACAGGAGGACAGAAGACACAGAGGCCGCCACGAGTGCTCCAGGCAGGCAGGCAAGGGAAGGAGCCTGGCAAAGCCCAGGGAAAGATGCGAAGGAGAGTTCACACCAAAGACAAACACACTTTTTTTTCCCCTCAAGCTGTAAGACAGCCTGCCTGCCGCTGGGCATCGTGGTGACACGGGGATTGCTTTGCTTCCACCCTTTTCCCCCGTCCCCACCTGCATTTCCCAGTGGTGGGCTCCAAGGAGGAACACTGGGCTACCTGCAGAGACACAGGGAGCCAAACTTGTGATCACGGCCCCTCTACCAGACTCACCCCAAGATGTGACCCTGGCCATCAAGGGTTCTGTTCAAGGCTTACAGCTTCAACACCCCCCAGTTACACCAGGCGGCAGTGCCTGCACCCCCAGTTTGGGGCCCCACCGCCCCAGGGGTTTCACTCCCAACCTAACCCAGGTATGACACATCTCGGGAAGCCCACTGAAACTGGGAACAGCCCCCCAAAAAGTGGGAGAAGCCACCCAAGGCAGCAGGGAGCAGAGGAGACCCGAGCGGGGCCACGCTGAGATGCAGCAGGGAGGGACTCGCAGGAGATTAAAGGCAGAGTGCAGGGCACGCTGGAGCAAGCCCCGTGCTAAATAATTCCTGCTTCCCTTCCCTTCCCTCGTTTTCCAGCATGGCTTCGCCCAGCCTTTCCCAGCCTGGCTGGCGTTTGATCTCAGGGCTCGCTCTGCCTTTCCTTCGCCTCCACGCAGCCGATGAGATCCAGAGGTGCTGAGCCACCCCAGCAGAAATAAAAAAAATGGGGTTTTGAGCCCCTACATGGGTGAGAAAAAAAAAAAAAAAAGGCAAATAGCAGAGGGATAAAAAAAAAAAAAATCCCCTAAAAATCCAAGCTCAGCAAACATGTGGCTGCTACCAGCCCAGCCCAGCGGTTTGGGACGGGAATGGGCTCCGGAGGAGGAGGAGGGGACGGCAGCTCTTCCCCTCCGAGGAGCAGGTCTGGGGCTGCCAGCCCAGCGCATTCCTGTGCCGTGAGTCAGGCCTCCGAAAAACCAGGAGGCTTCAAAAATAATACTCCGTGCAGCCTTTGGGATGCTTTGCTTGCCTTCTGAATCCCCAGCCTCCCCCGTTTTACCACTTTGCTCCCCAGTGGGACCAAAACTGATTTATCCCAAAACCCAGCTGGGACCCTCAAGAGCAACATCACTCTCCGTGCAGGGAGCCCCAGCGTGAAGCCAGAAGGAAACCCACACTCCAGAGCTGCCTCGACAGTAAAAATCCAATCATCAGCCAAGCCTGCAGGGCTGCAGGGACAGGGAGGATTTAGGGAGTGTTAGGGAGGGTGCTGCATCCAGCGAGGGGCCTCCAGGCTCCCACCAAGAGAGGTCCCTGGGAGGGTGGGTGTGAAGCCAGACTTCAGAGAAGCTCTGTGGGGCTTTCTGCCTCTCCCAAGCCAAAGCTCTGCAATTCCCAGCCCTAGTGCAGGTCATACAGGATTTTTTCCAGTGCTCCAGCCTAATGTGAGGAGACACATCACTCAAAAGTGACCGGTTCACCAATCCTGGGACACCATGAAGGCTCTAGTTTTCTTTGTTTTGGGTTTTTTTTCGTTTGTTTGTTTTGTTTTTGGTTTTTTTTTTTTTTTTGGAAGGGGGGAGAACAACACAGTTCACACAACATTTCCTTAAGGTCCTGAGCTCTGGCAGTCCTAGGGAAGGATTGCCCAAGGTCCCTTCAGCCCAGGATGAGCAGCAGGTATCACAGAATGCTTTGTTCCAGCGCCCTTGCCATAGGCAGGGACACCTCTCACTAGACTGGACTGCCCAGGACTCTATCCAACCTGGCCCTGGACACTTGCAGGGATGGAAGCTCCAGGAGAAACAAGTCTCCATGTCACCAGACACAGGTCCCCCCACAGCCTCCCCTGGGCCAGGGCTGTGTCAGCTCGGTGCCACCGTGCTGTGACTCACGGGCAGGGGTGTCTTGCACAATACATCTGATTACAGCAAATTACAGCTTTGCATATTATGGAAAACCAAACTTGGAGCCAGTGGGCCTTAAAATGCCACGGAGGGGCTGACAGCAGCCAGTGAGCAGCTCAGGCGTCCCCCCACCACCCTGATAATCCCCCCTTCCCACGGTGAGACGCACGGGTGGGATGGCAAGAGGGGGCAGAGGGGATGGCATGATGATTTATTTTCCCCCCCCTCTCCTGCTCCAGCAAATGTTTTCACTCGCATTAGCATCGCTAAAGCTGGGAGGATATAAGTGAATAGGAAACAGCAGGAATCTGTGGCTTTATGGCACCAACATCTGCTGTAATGAACTCCTCACAGACTCCATACAGCCCCTTCCACCCTCACCTCCCAGCCTTCCTGCTGCCTTCCCTGCCTTCCAGCCCAGCTCAGGACTCTCCTGATAACCTGCGGGGCTGGCAGGATGACCCACCGGCCCCAAACACGTTGCGAGGGAGAGAGCCGTGGGGCCGAGGACTTAAAAATGCTGCCGCTGCTAGAAATGGAAGGAAAACCAAGCTCCTTGCAGCATCTTGGCTTGCTTAACTGATGCAAAATACAGCTCTGTGTTTTTAGATGCGTTTGTATGTATTATTCCTGTACAGCTAGGACAGGGATGGAGAGGGAACCAGCGCACACAGCACTAAAGGGACCCACGGGATGTACAGAGCAGGGAGATAAGGGACACAGCTGGACTCTCCAAGCTCTTTACAGGGTCAGCAGACGTGTGCTCGTGGTTTCTAAACAGAAAAAATGCAAGCTGGATTTCTCCCCTACCCCCCCAACTACCACTTCCAAGTGATTCTGCCCTCTTTAAAGTAGTTAGTTTTCCCATTTCTCTCCTTTTTTTTTTTTTGTTTTGTTATTGTTTCAGTATTTCACCCTGTTGCTATCACACACAGAGAGCACCCACTTCTAGGAGAGAGAGGGCTCCATAACCAACCAGCTAGAGGAGAAGGAGCCAAAACAAAAAAAAAAAACAGAGCAGATCCTTCCACACACTGCTGTCCTTAAGCATCCACTTCCGAAGGGCAGGACTGGATGAGCAACAGGTCTCGGAGCAGCAATGCCCCGGCCATCTGCTCTCGACAGCAGCAGCAGGCAGGCAGCCTCCTGCCACCGCTGTCCTCGCAGCTCACACTGGTGCTGATATCCCTCCCTCTGCCTGGGTGTTTTCCCGTCGGTGGTAGAGCAGAAGGACGGAAGGACAGTCCATGATCAGGATGGCAGTGCCACACTGTCTGCAAAGCCCTTTGTCAGCTAAGTGCCTCCCTCCAGCATCACCCTCGGGGCTTCAGCCACCCTCCTGCAGCCTCCGTGCAGCCCCTGGGGAGAGACTCTCATCTCAAGCAAGCTCCAAATCCTCACACAGAGTTCTTCTCCTATCCAGAGGCGAACACACAAAGGAGCAGGAGGAAGCCTGGCAGGTAAAGCCCCAGGCTCAGGATGGGGGGGGATGTGCTGGGAGCTGGAGTTCCCCCAGCAGCAGTCCAGGGGATGGATAAGTGGACCAGCTGCTTCTGGGATTCAAACCTACACCCAAAACAACACTTCTCCCCCTGCCTTGCAAAACCCAACGTAAATACATTCTCTGTTATTAAAAGAGAAAATTGTTTTCTGGGTGAGGCTCTCCCTCCCTCCTGAAAACTGGGCAAGGATGGGGAAGAGAGCGGATGATCACCGGGGCTCAGCTGCCTCCTCTGCATCATCACATGCCACCTCTACACAACAGTCCTGGAGAAACACTAATTATAGCTCTACAGCTAAAAACTTTATTATACACAGACATACATATGCCAGATTACCAGCGTGCTTTGAGAGCTCCCCAGGCTCAAACCGAGCCAGGTGGGTCAGGTTTAACTTGTTTGGGTTTTTTTTTTTTTTTCCCTTCATTCCCTCCCTCCCTCCCTCCTGCCCAGTTTTATTTCAACCCCGGCATGAACTTGGTGCACACAGAAATAAAGAGGACAGAGCCAGGCACGGAGGTCCTGCACCACCAGCCCAGTGACATCCCCCTCTCCCCTTGGCATCCCCACTGCTCGGTCACAGCTAAACCCTGCCCCACAGCAGCCTGGCTAATCCAGCCTTCCCAAACCCATCCCCAGCATCCCACGCCGTGCCGAGCCTCCGGGCCCCTCACTGCCCATCCCTTCATCACGGCACCGCTCCCAGCCAAGCGGGACACCAGTTGCCAGCCCTCAAACCTCTCCCTTCCCACCAAGGGAGAGTTTCTCCCGGCTGGAAGACGCCGCTGCAGGAACGTCCAGGCCACTGAATAAGTCAATAGTGCCGTTCCTGTTTCCCATTTGCCCAAACACACTGGATCTTTGTGTGGCGGAGGCGGAAAAAATATTAATCTAATTAGACTCCCTCCCTAAAATTCCTCGTCACCTTAATTACGCTTCAGAAAAGAAGGCTTGGTTCATTTTCCTAGAAAATCAGCTTGTCAGGAGACGCTTTCAACTCCTAACAAGACCAATCTGTGCTTCGCGACGCGTCCTCAAACCCTCGCCACAAGCTGCGGGGAGCGAGGGATCCCGAATTCCCACGGGGATGACGACCCTGCCCATCACGGTTATGGTCTCCTCCAACCTCTGAAAGCCATCAAACTTTATGGGGCTCCACTTCTCCGCTCTACGCTCGAGCGCATCTTTTTACACCTGGAGGACAAACACCGGCACCTTTGCTTTGCCGCCGCCGGAGGATGACAAAGGACAGAGCCCCGAGATGCTGAGGACGTTCGGGGAGTTGTGGAGTGGGTGTGTGTGTGGGGGAAAAAAACCACAGCTGAAAGGCTGTATTTGATCACAGGAGTCCTAACGAGAGAGGGCAGCAGAAGAGAGGTGCCTCTGTTTCTTGTCTGTGGCAGGGATTACTGACGGAAGGGCTGGATTTAAGCGCATCTCAATCACAAGATTGCGTTGCGCACAGGAAACTTTGAAGAGCCGCAGGAAAAGACCACTTGCCTGCCCGGCCATCAGTCGCTCGGCTTACGAAAAAGCAGATTGATTACAAAAAAATAGATTTAAAAAAAAAAAAATAATCCAGGCTGAATAATTACTTCTTTGACTCGCCGGGGGAACGCAGCCGGAGATACTACAAAAACAGGGCTGGGTTTGTTTTGCTTTTGCCAAGAAAAATAAATATATATATATACACAGAGAGGGAGAAATACAAGGAAGCGGCACGGCGAGGCGGGCAGGGAGCGGCGCTGGCAGCTCACATCCCCCGGAGCATCCCCCCCGGAGCGGAGAGAGCTGCCAGCCCGTATCCCCACGGAGCATCTCCCCGGGACTGGAGAGCGCTGCCAGCCCGTGTCCCCACGGAGCATCCCCCCCCCCAGGAGCGGAGAGCGTTGCNCCCCCCGAAACGGCGCGGAGGGCGAGCCTCGTCTCCCCCCGCCCGCCAACACCTCAGCCTTTATCTTAAAGAAAAACCGAAACAAATACGGACTCAGCGTCACAGGGCTGGACACGGCAACCGGCAGCGAACTTTTCGGGGGGGGACGCTGCCCACCCTACAGCCTCCCCCGCAGAGATCGG
>VXAY01001837.1:1181706-1207107 GCA_013399855.1 Oxyruncus cristatus
AAAAAAAAAAAAAAAAAAAAGCTTGAATGCTGCTAATTTCCAAAATAAACAAGCAAATCTTTAGAGCAGCAAATGCAAGAGGCCCCCAAGGCACCTTTTAAATGTCACAGAAAAGCATTAGCCCCAGCGCTGTCTCTGCCTGCCCGGCGCGCCTGCCCTGGGCACAGGGGACATCTTTGGGAAGTTTGGGTTTGGTGGGAGCAAAGAAAACCCCAAACTCAAGCCCCTTTGCAGTTGCTTTGAAGCCTCACACAGGCTCTGCAACAGGGAAAAATAATATAAATCGGGTTGGGTTTCACTCCTAGCAACGACATTTTGACAGCTGCTATTTCGGGGATGGCTTTATTGTTTTCCCTCTGGTCCTCAATTAATGCCTTACCTCAAAATAGCTACAAGCCAGCAGGACTTTTCCACTCACCAGGCTGCAAGCTGCTCCGAGCTTCCCCCATGGTGTAAGCACTCCTGGATTGGGCTGGCTGTTCCCAGCCTGACCCCAAATCTCCACTTCTGATCCCTCGAACAAGGACAACCTCCCTGCTGGAGCCAGGTGCCAGTGCTTAAAAGTCAACCTGGAGGAGAAAACAAATTTGTTTCCCACTGTTTTCAGGGTGCTGTGCCCAAACACGTGAGGCCAGGACCAGGGCAAGCTGCTGGGAAGCGGATGTAGCCAGTGCACAGGCTGGGAATGCTCTAAGGGGTGTAGGGAGGCAGATGGAGCCAGGGTGCACTTTTATCACAGATATCCTGCACTTGCTTTTGGAGCTGGGAAAGGTTTGGCATGTGTTATCCTTGAGGATGTTCAGGGTTGGAACTAGATGGTCTGTAAGGTCCCTTCCATTCCAAACCATTCTATGACATTCCTTGCAGTGCCAGCTGAGCTGAACAGCCCCATTCGGTGGGATATGCTGGGCCTCCTACAAGAATATCATGCTCCAAACCCCCTTGGGCTCCCTGCTCCCATTGCCACGGAATAAACTCATAAACACCCCTCTCAAGGTTATCCAACAGCGGTTAAAGATTTAAGAAAAGCCCTCTACAATGTATACGGCTCCTTCTGAAATATTCATCCCCTGACATCAATGTTTCATCAATTTTCTATCATATATCACCCCCGACACCAGCTTCAATCACGGTGGTGCAGATGGGCAAAAACAGGTATGTTTACAGAGCCAGCCGCCTCCAGTTTCCTCTTTTCCCACATAATTTAGTATCAATCAATTAGCTGGTCCAGACACCACCTCCCCCTCTGCCCCGGGTGAGCCAGGCGTGCCCCGGCTTCCCTCTGGGAGCTGATGGGATGGGGTGGGCAATCCAGATGGGGGCACGGGAAGCCTCTGTGCAGCAAGACACTGAGCACTCAGCCGGAGCCACCCCAGAGCAGAGGAGCCACACCAAAGGCTCCAGCTTATCACTTACCTGTGGGAGCACCCGTGCTCCCGTTCCAGGAAGCCAGCTGCCCTTTCCCTCTGCCCCAGAGGTCCCGGGAGCCCCATTTTTCACTCAGTAGTCACATTCCTGGGCAAGTGCCAGACACCATCTCCCATAGCAGAGAGGCAGACAGGCCCCAGGTGCCTCTTTTTTATTATTTTCCTTTTTAATTCCTGTAAACTGTTTAACCTGTGTTAGGCCTGTGTTTCTCCTGGCCCCACTAAATGACCGACAGGTTGTTTCCATCTGCCCATCAGCCCTTGCCCGGCAGCTGTGCGAAAGGATGGAGGAAAAGCTCTCTGGCCACAGTCATCTTTTGATTTCAGCGTGGCGAACGAAGTTTAAGGAGACCTTTCCTCTCCCCCTCAGCCTGAGCCAGAGAAGTCAGAACATTTTAGCTGTTACCTGATTTGATGCGCAAAAAAAAACAGAAGGAGAGGGGGAAAAGACCTTCCCCCCCCTACCCCCAGCCCACCGCTGGCTCCTTCTCGCCTCTTAATTGCAGCGTACAAATGCCAGGCTTGTTTTTGCTCTCCCCGAAATTCCCTCTGTCAGTACAGGGCTCCCTCTGGTTCAGGACAAAAATTGACTTCGTGTCATGAATGAAGTAGTTATTTCCCTCCACAAATGAACGTGGCAGTTATTCCCCTCTTCAGGAGGGGAGGGGGGTGTGTGAGGTTTAAGCCGCCGGGCAGAGCCGATGTCCCTGCCCGGAGCAGGGGTGCACTCGGGCTTTGCTCACCAGTGTTTCTGCCCCCTCCAGCCCTTCCTTGCCCCACCACCTCTTCTCCTTCTGAGCTCAGGCTCAGATTTGCTGGATCCCCAGCAGACACAGGCATTTTGCTGGATCAAGGGCTGTGCTGAGGGGAGCAATTGCTCTCCCCTGCAGATCAGCCCTTAGCCTAAGGTGATCTCCTGGAGCTGAAATCAACTTTCCCCTTCCGTGCTGTTTTCCCCTGGCTCAGGAATAAAGGTTGTTTCCTAATGTGTCCATCCTGTTTCCCTTCCCTGAGGAAGAGCAGGGATAAAATACTGCCTTGGCTACGTGCACAGGGGAAATATTAGAGACTCATAAAATCACAGACTAGTTTGGGTTGGAAGGGACCTTAAAGATCTCCTGTTCCAACCCCCTGCCATGGACAGGGATGCCACCCACTAAATATATTCCAGTTACAGAGATGACCATGGAAAAGCTACCTTCCTACTTTTCTATTCACCAGTGCCCTACTCCCTGCCTGGATCAAGGTCTCCCTTCTCCAAAGAACGGACTGGGGTGATGGCCAGGAGACCATCACAGGCAGACACCACCTGCCCTCACCATCACACTGAGGCAGCGAGGCACCACCCGTGCACAAACCCTCCAAGAGGTCAAGGCTGAGCTAGGCCAGGGTCCCACCTCAGCACCCAGAAGGTCCTTCTCCAGCAGCAGGGCTGTGTTTGGAGACAGGGATCTGTCACACACTCACCCTGCAACATCCTGCCTCCTTTTTCCCCCCGGCCATTGGCTCCATGGATGCCCATTTCCCAACTCCAGCAGCAAAGGGTTTACCAGCTCCTGAAGTGCTTCTATGCCAGCTCTTGAGCACGTTGCATCTTCTGCAGGTGTTAAAAGCTGCTGTACAGAGCAACACAAAGAAAGCTATTTGTGGCACACGCCGAGATCTCTGAACCCCACAAAGACAGCGAAGCGCTGCAGCAGCGTGTGCTGGAGAGCGATGAACCAGCACCCATACTATTAACTATTTCCAGGGACACAAACCCCAGGAAATCCTGCAAGAACCAGTATTTCTCTGCCAGAGCAGGTGGGGCACTTTTACCAGCGCTCAGAAATCTTGTCTTTGCGTCAAGGGATACAGGTTGAAAAGAGGGAGTTCAAGCATCTTCTCCAGAAAATCATGTCCCTACCACCATGATCAGGCCAATTCCAGCAACATGAGAACAGGGATTGTAAGAGGGGGAAAAGTGGTAACAAAATACATGTTTTAAATGGTTAAAACTGCAGGACACAAACTCCCCAAGCAAGCTGGAAAGTCACTTGAAGATTGTGAGTGACCTTGGAGGGAGCTGGACCTTGGCTTGGTGGCTGCAGCGGCAGAAGCGTGAAAATGTATTGCAGCCCTTGGGCAGCCTTCAGTTCTCATTTAAGCTGTTAATCAGAGGGGGAGAGGGAGGAGAGGAGCAGCAGCAGCAGCAGCTTTTCCCTGTGAGCCTGACTGTAAGAGTGTGAGTGGCACTGGAAGGGCCTTCAGGACATGGGCAGGGAGCAGGGTGGGGGGAAGCAGCTCTGCCTCCGTGCAAGGAGGAGCAGCTCTGGGAGCTAAAAACACACATTCTTTTATTCTTCTTATTAAATTCTGGGAATGATCCCAGTGACCGGTTTTCCTGTGGTTTGTTTGGCTGCAGAGGCAAGCACCCCATCGCTCTGCCCTTTCAGTTTGGGGCAGCCTCGTTAATGAGGGGGATTTTTGACCCAGTGGACCAACACTGAGGTGCAGCTGCCCCAGAACATCCTGCCTTTCCTGTGTCATGGTCTACAAGTCACCGTGTCAGGGACCGCATCCACTGTCCCCAGCATCCCTGAGGGACATGGCATGGGCTGCCCAGAGAAGCTGTGNGGCGTCCCTGAGGGACAGTGCAGCTCCTGTGGGACATGGCACGGGCTGCCCAGAGGAGCTGTGGCTGCCCCATTCCTGGAAGTGTCCAAGGCCATGTTGGATGGGGCTCTGAGCAACCTGGGATAGCGGAAGATGTCCTTGCCCATGACAGGAGGTTGGAAGGAGATGACCTTTAAGGTCCCTTCCAATACAAACCTTTCTAGCATTCTATGACCTCGGGCCACGAAGCTGTTGGAAAAGGACAGAAGGGGACACAGACACAGAATCCTTCTTGGAATAACAGTGACCTGTCCTACCAAGGGGACTCACTCAAGTCCAGGGGGGATTCTCTGAGAGAGAGCAGACGGACTTTGAGCAGAGAACCAGAGAAGTCACCTCCCCACTCACCTGCACTGCTCACCCTTCTCCGGCGTCACAAGGGTTAAGATGAGTCTATTACTGTTTGCTTGTCACTTTGTCGCTGATCTAATGACCATCGATAATAGCTGAATAAGAATTGATGGAGAGATGGATTTAATTAACCCCGGTGTCAGCAGCTCGCATTGCTGTCTGTTTGTGTTAATGGAGCAGCTCAGGAAAAAACTCTCCTGAGCTTTGTGTGGCTCAGCCTGCGGCAAGTAAAACAGTCCTATTCATCAGCTGCACCCTCCAGGTGTACCCAGGCAGTGCCACATGGCAATTGCTTCCTCCTGCCCCCGTGAGAATAAAATATTCACCTGCTGTGTCGCACTCCGAGCCCCTGGCTTTGCCCACCACCCCCTCCTGCTGCTGCCGCCTCTGACAGCACAGCCGAGGTCTCAGCAGGGTGGGTGGGAGTCTGGGAACGCCTGGGAAAACAGCATGCTGATATTGGCAGGCTGGAGATCTTCCTTTAGCAGGGGGATGGTTCTAGGGGTTTGAGAGAAGACCAGCACAAAGGCAGGAGCCGCTTGGTGTTACCTGAGGGTGCAGATGCCGGGTCAGGGACGCAGGCTGAGAGGCGTCCCCAGCCAGCCAGCCTGCTCTGCGTCCCCCAGGCCCTCCTCCAGCCTCCTCATGCCAAAATCCAGGTGTTGCATGCACTCCACTGGGATTTATCCCCTTCTTCTGGGTTTCAAACCAGCTTGGGAGCCAGCTCTGGGGGGGGCAGGCACAGAAGCACAGCCCATACAGAGGCTGGGGGCTCAGATCAGACCGTCCTAGACCGCCCCAGTCCCACTAACGAGGCTGGTCCTGCCCATTCCTTTATTGCAGCTGGTAATTGCTGTCTGCCAGCTCCTTCCCTCTCTTCAGCCAATCTTCAGGTACAGCAGATGACAGCTGGTACTGCTCCTCATCCTCCTGCCCTGGCTTATCAGGAGGATCACGAGGGAAATGCCAGCCTGGAGGGAGTGTGGGTGCATGGCCCTTCTTGCAATCCAATATCCAATCCCACTGATGAATTTCCTGGTAGCTTGGGGATCATGCCATGCACCACAGCATCATCCAGCCCCCACTTCCTGGGGCAGAGCAGCAACCCAAGGGTGCACACCAGAGCATCCCCTCCCTGGGCGTTATCCATTTGGGACACCTCTCAGGGAAGGAAGGGGGGGGCCTGTCTGACACCCACCAGGGTTTCTTCACGCTTCCCTTTCCTCTCATTTTCGGCTGTGATTGATTTTCATGTTCTAACACGTGTCCAGCCTTGACCTGCTCTGGCGGGCGGGTGGGCCTGGATCCAGCCCCGGTGCTGGGGAAGCACTGGGATGGTGCTGGGGAAGCACTGGGATGGTGCTGGTGCCACCCCTGGCTGGCTGGGCTGTTCCTCTGGGTGCTGCAGCCAGAGATTCCGTGTGTGCTTGCTCTGACAGACCACGGTATTACTGTCTGGAGGAATAAGCTTCCCAGGGCAACACCTTGCCAAGCTAAAAATATTCCTTCCAGTAAAAGCACCGGCTCCCGCTGCCAGCGCTGTCTCGTGGTACTTCCAGGTAGGACGGGACACAGATCCTTCACGATATGAGGTCACTGGAAATACCAGTTGTTGGCAAACTTATTTCCTGCTGAGAAGCGGTGAGGTCACCTTTTGGCTTTGGCACCTCAGCTGGCATCTGCAGGCAACTCTGAGGGAGCAAACACCTCAGCTGGGATTCCCATGGAAGAGACCGGCGTGGAAAACAGGTGCACGGACAAGTGAGGCGGGGAATACTGCTGGGGAGGTGAAAGCTGGTGTCAACAGGGATTAGGGCTCTGTTCCTGCCCTCGGGCCTCGCTCCTCTGGCTGCAGGATGAAGATAACTGCACCTCGAAGAAAGGTGAGGAATTTAATTCAGCACTGGCTAATCCGGGGTTTCCAAGACCTTAACAGCAGCTCTCCAAGCAGCCCTTGGAGCATTTTGGGTCTGGATTGGGAGAGCTGTTCTTAGCAATGCAATGGGATATAGGGATCCCTCCCTCCCCATCCCAAGATCTCCCTTCTCCCAGCAGAGAAGAGCAGTATTAAAATAAGCAAAGCTGGCAGTGGAAGGCAGAACTGATCCTGGCCTCCTCAGTGCAGTCCCTGCCAAAGCAAAATTCATCCTGGCGTGGCAGGAACTGGGGAGCCTGGGAAGGATCCCAAGATCAAGTATCATCCCAAGTCCATCCTAGCCTGGCAGGGCTCCCAGCTGCTGAGCTGGGTGTAAGCTGGAGCCTTCCTCCCCTCAGGAAAAAAATCCCAAAATATTCCACGTTTTCCTCTTTTAGCTTCACTTTCCCAATGGAACATCCAGTGACTGCCCACAGCTCCACTTCACCCCCCGGAAAAGATGGGCAAGGCACAAGCAAGGTCTGTCCTGCTCTGGAACAGCCTGAGCCTTCGGAAAGATGCTGATTTAGAGAGAAGCACGTTTCCTGTTTTGCTCATCCCTGTCCCAGACAGAAAGTGCCTTTGCCAAGTACATCTTCAAATCCCTGCCAGTAACCTGCAGTCATGGAACACGTGAGGCTGGGGAAAAGAAAAAAAAAATCTGGTAGAATGTAATTTTGAAGACCCAGCTCGTCTTATAGCTTTTCAGCTGCTGGAGCAGGTGAGCCAATAATAAAATCAACTGCCCAGAGAGGAAATGAATATTGGGTTTTGTTCCAAACGGATGAGTTCAGCCAGCGTCAGAAAAAGAGGAAAAAATAATAATAATATAAAATAAAAGCAGAATGGGAATTGTTCTGTGACAAACGTATTTTGACAATTCAGCTGAAAGGGCTGACAGAGTTATGAGTGAGGAGGAGGAATTACTGATCTCTGAGTGTCATCTCACTTGTTTTTCTTGATTCAGCCTGGCCCTGCTAACAATGTGTGTCACTGCCCAGTGCTGGGAACATCCTTTGATGAATGACACGTGGCGCTCCCCAAGGCAAAGCCTGGTTTCCTCCTGCAATATACCTGCCAACAGTACCAGGGGGGCCACAGGGGTACCTGCCAGGCAGGCTGGATTTGGGAAGGTCAGAGGTGGAGGGGTCGGGGTCTCCAGCCACACATCCCGGGGCATTTCTGTTTGTGATGCACCTCGAGTCACACTTCCTGGTCTTCTGCCTGCCTGAAGCCACAGAATCCTAGAATAGTTTGGGTTGGAAGGGAGCTTGAGGACCATCCAGTTCTAACCCTCTGCAGGGACACCTTCCACTAGCCCAGGTTGCTCCAAGCCCTGCCCAACCTGGCCTTGGACACTTCCAGGGATGGGGCAGCCCCAGCTTCTCTGGGCAACCTGTGCCAGGGCCTCCCCACCCTCACAGGGAAGAATTTCTTCCCAATATCCCACCCAACCCTGCCCTTCACCAGTCAGAAGCCATTCCCCCTTGTCCTGTCACCCATGCCCTTGTCCAAAGTCCCTCTCCAGCTCCCTTCAATGCTCTTGTCATTGTTTCCTTCCTCACGTGCTGAAACAGGGCTCGAGGTCTCCATTGGTGCCCACAAGCCCATGTTGGGTGAAGGGCAGAAGTGCAGGAGGGTGGCAGCTGCTTGATTTTGGGTTCTTCAGACGAAAACAAGAGCCCCTAAGGAGGAGGGGTGGCTGGCACAGAGCCTCCTGCTGTCTTTGCCAGGGGAGTGGCTTTACTGGGCAACTTAGGAGACCATCACAATATCTGGGAAAACATCCCAGCAAAAAACATCCCTTCAAAGCTGTGGCATCCCAATGCCCACTGCTGATGCTGAATGAACACTGTGCTTACGCTGGCCTGAAGTCCTGAAGTTCAGGGCCTTGGAAGCTGCCAGCTCCTGACATCTCTTCCTGTGAGTAACGGGGGCTGGAAGTGCCTGGTTTTGAACGGAGTTCGTGTCTGTGGAGCAGAGGGGTGTCGGGGAGGGGTCTCGGATGTCTGTTACCACCTGTGCTCCCGGGCTAAAAGTTAGGCCTGGACTGAGGACCTGGAGATTTTAACCTTGGGATTTTAAATGTCCCTTCTCAGTTGGAGCTGGGCAGCTCAGGGAGCAGCTCGTGCAGAGCCTGCTTCCCCCGGGGCATCTAAAACCCGGATGGAGCCAAGCTGCAGGAGCATGTTAATTTTAATTACCTTTGGAGCGGGACTCGGCACCAACGTGGGCAAGACCTGACGGCGTTTCGTGGCATTCAGAGAGGTCCCCTCTGGTTAAAGGATTCCTGTCAGAGCTGCAACAAGCCAAGCTGTGACCACGCTCTGGGAGAAGGATGCTCCCTGTGACTGAGTCAGCTTGAGTCGCCTCCCCTTGCTGCTGCTAATTTACTACCCACAGTAATTTTGAGAGTTGGGGATTATCAGCTGCTTATTCAATTTTTCCCCCTCCTAAGAAGCAACTGTGGAAAATACCCATCTTGGTGGGGGGTCCTATGGCAGGAGTGGGTCCTACAGTAGCTTTTCCCTGGCTCTCCACTCTTTGCTAGGAATGTTAGGGAGAACTGGAGATCTTCCTCCACCTTGCTGGTGTTTGTTTGCCCAGCCTGGTTCTGCAGCTGTTCAGACAAACACATTTATGCCTTGCTTCCCCACCGAGTGACATCTTTCAGGACGTGTTTGCTGAGGGTCGAAGCAGAGGGCAGCCTTCCAGAGAACAGCATGATGCTTCTGAGATAAATAAAGCACTTGGAGTGAAACCTCCTTGGAGGGACAAGGGCAGCATGAATTTCTCTCGAGGCTTGGGGGGTGGCTCAGTGTTTCCAAGAACAACCATCTTGTGTTTGCACTGACAGCCATTAAAATTGTGGGACAGAGTTCAACCAGCTGAAGGTCAGGTTGTCTGGCATGGGAAGGGCTCCAGAAATTTTTAAGCCCTTTTCCATTACTATCTCTTGCAGGTCTTTCCCACGTGGCTTAATATCTGTGCCGAGCTTGGCCTTGGGAGAAAGAAACCCCTCCACTGAGGTTGTTTTGGATAGATAGGGAGAGCAAAACAAGCAAGTCCAGATGTTTTCAGTTGTTCTTCATTTCAAGAGAGACATTGAGGGGCTGGAGCGTGTGCAGGGAAGGGAACGGAGCTGGGAGGGGGCTGGAGCAGCAGGAGTGGCTGAGGGAGCTGGGGGGGCTCAGCCTGGAGCAAAGGAGGCTCAGGGGGGCCCTTCTGGCTCTGCAACTCCCTGACAGGAGGGGGGAGCCGGGGGGGCGTCGGGCTCTGCTCCCAGGGAACAAGGGACAGGAGGAGAGGGAATGGCCTCCAGCTGGGCCACGGGAGGTTTAGATTGGATATTGGGGAAAAATTCTTTACTGAAAGGGTTGTCAAACACTGGAACAGCCTGCCCAGGGCAGTGGTGGAGTCACCAGCCTTGGAGGGATGTGGCACTTGGGGACATGGCTTAGTGGGTTGGCAGTGCTGGGGGAACAGCACTTAAGGAGATCCTAAAGGTCCTTTTTTCAATGTACATGATTCTACGATTCTGCTCCCACTGCCCTGCTTTGTGCTATTACTCATTGGTCAAATGCAAGGGAAAAGGCAAAATAAAGCCAGAGCTCCTGTTTATTCACCCTTATGGAAGTTATATGTCAACACCTCATCATTTCTCTCTCTGCTGGTGGAGAGTGTCTGCTCATGATGACACCGAGCTCCTAAACAGCTGCATTTTGCTCCAGCTCTGTGTGTGAATGTCCTAAGGAAGAAGCCCAGCCACCCTGCCAGGCACCCAGCTCCCCAAGGGCTGCTGGATCAGAGCTCTGACATCCAGCTCCACCCTTTAGTTCCCCTGGAGAATAACTGGAAGTGGCGCTGCCAGGTTTAATAACCCCTCACGCCCCACCAGCCGCTTCACGGGACGCAGACCTTGTTAACATGCAAAATAATGGAAAGATGCAGGTGGGGTTCTGGCTGGTTAACCAGGAAATGCTTCAGTGAGAATTATCCAATTAAATCTCCATGTCTCCCTTGCTTTCATGGGTTTTTGCCCCCCCCATTGTAGCAGTGTTATCAACCAAAGCAATAAACACGAGTCCTAATCGAGCGCTGGCCGCGTTAATCCGGCACGGAGGGCACAGGGTACCCCTGCAGTGCTGTCCTGGGGCTCTGGGAGGCACGGGAAGTTAACCACAACCTAAATATATACACTGGCACACACCTAATAATCTCAGGAGGGGTAATCAGTGCTTTTCTTCCCTTTCCTGAGAGCTCAGCTCCCTCTTTACTTGGCCCATCCTTTCTCCTTTGCCAGCACCCCCTAAACAAGCTTGAGTAGGTGCTGCTGCCCTCCTTAAGTGAGGATGCTGAGCCCTGTTCTTACAAGAAAACCCCCACAATCCTCCCCCCCCCAAACAAACAAATAATACCTTTGCAGTCCTACCACTGCTTGGCTGCTCCGTGACTTCTGTGGCAGCCCCAAAGTATTCCCAATAACGGCTTGTTTTGCTACTTCTCTCCAAAGTGTTCCCAGGGTATTTTATGCTGGGATTTCTGGTGAAATAAGAGCAAAAGAAACAACAGAATAAGAGAAATAATTTAGACCCTGGAGCTAAAAAAAAAAAACACAAACAACCCCCCCAAACCTCCACTTCGTACTAAAGGTCAGTTCATTTTATTAGATGCACTCCCCGTTTTGCTNTAAGAGCAAAAGAAACAACAGAATAAGAGAAATAATTTAGACCCTGGAGCTAAAAAAAAAAAAACAAAACAAACAACCCCCCCAAACCTCCACTTCGTACTAAAGGTCAGTTCATTTTATTAGATGCACTCCCCCTTTTGCTGACAAAACACAGATCTCAGATGTGAAGCTGAAAAGTTTTGAGGTTAATTCTGTTCCCACCCATCTGCTGGAGTAGCAGTGCCTGGTGATGTGTCTGAGCAGCTCTGGGGGCAGAGGATGTCCCTCTGTGTCCCTACCCTGGGCACTTGGGGGAGGTTCAGGTGCAGCCCACTGATGATGCATCCATAAGGGAGGTTGCAGGTGAAGCAGAGGTAGCACACACCATCCCTCTTACCCTTTCTGGCTCCCCACCAGGAGCTGGGATCTTTGCTGAAGCCTTTTCCATGGAGGCAGGACTCGTGGCCAGGTGGGAGAAGAGCTTTTGCAGCCTCATCTCCCCCAGGAAGGGATCCTGGTCTGCCCGGGCACCCCATGCAAGGGATTTCCTCCTTTCTCTCCCTGTCTGCACATGCAATTACAGCAAATCCCTCACTGCAGGAGCTGTGACAGTGGCTAAAATTGAGCTCAGTGCTGGGGGACACCCTCCATCATCTCCACCTGCCTCCCCCAGCGCCGGCTGGCAGGTCCTGCTGGGCACGGAGCGCGGCTGGTAAAAACAGCAGTAAATGAAACCGCATCAGCCTCCCAGCCGAGGTGATAATTTGTTTCTCTGAGGCCATCTGACACCCAGCAAGAGCCCACTCGGGGTGCCCAGCGGGCTTGCTGGGGCTCACAGAGGCGGAGATTGTCGCTGTGCTGGGGGCTCTTCCCTCCGTGCCACCCCCCTCCCCCGAGAGGTTGGCACCCTTTGTCCTGTCAGGGGGCCCTGAGCCCTCATGGGCGTTTTGCCAGTCACAACAAACCACCCCAGCTGATGCACCCCAGTCTCTGCAGCGCCTCCTGCCTCTGCTCCACGAGCTTTTGCTCTGGGATATTGGGAGCAGAGAGGAGGTATCTCCCTTGCCCGACAGCCAGAGCAGGCTGAGGGTCCCTGGGGAGGGAAGGATGCTGCAGGCTGAGCACCCCAGGATCCCATGCTGCCATCCATTATAGGAAATAGAGCATCTGCACTCATATCCTGTATTTCCAGCATCAGGTGATGCCACTCTGCTCCCAGCAAGCAGCCCTGGACACCTCTCAGTTGCACAGGGGAAAAGGGAGGTGACCAGCAGAAATGATGTTTTCCATCCAAGTTTAGCCCCAGTGTGGCTTTTTTAACCCATGCAGAAACCCAGAAGTGGGCTTTTGTTTTCCCTTTGCCAGCACGTCATGAGGATGAGGCCCTTGAGATGTAAGGAGCACCCTGGAAGCCCACCCAGGTGTCACCCAGCAGGCTGACACTTCACAGAAGCAGATGACTGACATCCCACTGGGATGCAGGAATTCCTGTGTTACCCTCCAAGAGCGATTTTTGCCCGCTTTTAGAAGCTGCTGACCCTACATTCTCCCAGGTGTGCTGGGCTCATCCACAACCTACCAAAGGTAAAGGCGCATTCCCTAAACCACAGGTAGTTTTTGGCAGCTTTCTGAATAGCAAATGAGTTGATATTTGCTGGGTGGAAGACAAGGCAGGGGTCTGCCACACAGCATGCACAGGTGTTTACCTCCCTTCAGGCTCCTCATTTCTTTATCCTCATCCGGTAAGCACTGGAAATGTCACCTTCCCACACCTGTAATTAGGCCCTGGGACTTTTGTCCTGGCGTGCACACACAATCAAGACAAAAACTACCCCAAAACTTCCTTTTGGCTCCCAGTCGGCCACGCAGATGTGAACTGTGCAGCTGGATATTGCCATGGCAACAGAGTTTGTCCCTCCTGCTCCCCTCTCTGACCCCTTCCCCCGGATGAAGAAGGGGGGAAAAAAAAAATTAAAAATAAGCAATTTTAATAATGTCACAAAAAGCAGACAGGGACATGAAAATCCATTAAGAGCTGGAGTGGCCCTCACAATGGGAAATGCTCCAACTCCTTCCCTCTCTGTCGCTCTCTCGCTCCCTCTTCAACCCCCTGAAAGGTAACCTTTAAAACACACTCGGCAGCGTGGTACTTAAACCTCTGGCATTTACCTTCATTTCACTCTGGCTTTTATTTCTTTCTAGGGGAGGAGGGCTTTTATGTTATAAGAGGACAAGTCGGGTTTTTTCCTTCCCCTCACCTTGATTATTTTCCCCTCCTGTGCGTGTGGCTTCTTTTTTCCCCCCCCTCCTGCATGCACACGAACACAGCCCTGGTGCCCATCACCGTGGGGGAAGAAGGAAGAGGAGCCAGCCTACCATCCAAATTCCACCCCCAGACACCCCAAACTAACATTTTAACATCTTAAAAGAAGGATGAAGGTGAGATGGGTGATGCTGGGGAGTGAAAGTAGCCTGGGGTTCCTAGTGTGCTGCAGAAAGACAAGAAGGCTGTGATTCGCAAGAGAGATGCTCAAGACACGGTTTTGATTCGCAAGAGAGATGCTCAAGACACGGCTTTTGGCAGGGGGGGGCTTTTCCTTTTTACATGCACACATCCCTCCAAGTCCCCCAGAGAAAAAACTTCAAACCCTTCAAACTCTCCTTAATAATTCCTCTCCTCCAGCATCTCTGCCCCCAAAGCGATCCTCTCTGACACGGTGCCAGCCAAACGCGCTCTCGCAGAAATGCCACTTCTCCTGCTCCTCTCATCCGTCTGTAACACCAAGCTCAGTGCTTGGATGGGGTTCCGAAGCTCTGCCTCACAATCAGGGCTTCACCGCATTTCCCCCGCCCCGGCCCCACCTCGCAGCCTCCCCGCTTTTGGCCCATTAAGAGCCGTTAAGAGCTGGACCCGGGAAGGCATCCGGCAGCAAAATGCTTTGCAATGACTTCATTCCAGCCCTGGCGTGGACTTTTATGCCTCTTGCTGAGGGATACCTGCGTGTGCCAGTCACACCAGACCGTGGTTTTATCACTGTTTGCTCACTACATTTGCTTCTCTTCCCCCCGCCACTGCAGACCCTGCTGCAGGAGCCACGGGAGTAGCAGAGCATCTCCAATTCTCATTACAAAATAAAACCTTGTCTTTTCCAAGTTGGAAAGAGCTTGAAAGCATGACCTCATTGTGCCCGGACACCCATGGGCAAAGAAAGAGTCCAAACGACATTAATAAAAAGGAAACTGGCCAATCTTTTCAAAGCCATTCATTAATTTCCAGTGTTACGCAGGAACAGAGACATGAATTATTACTTCTTCCTAACCCAGCAGCATCTGTGATCCCAGGCTGACTCCGTGCCATGCCTTGCACAGCAGGAATCCCTGAGCAGCCCAGACTCCCAGATGGACACCCCAAATTCCTGAGAGGGATGGGAGAAGGTCATCCCCCCCCCCCCCCCCCAGCTGCAGCTGGGGAGAGACAGGAGCATCCTGAGGGTGACAGGGAGACCCAAAAGCTGCTCACCCTTCCCAGCATCCCTTCTGCATCCGAGTTATGGCCTGTGACTTCTCCTGCTTGAGCCCAGGCATAGGGGCACGCTAAAGGACACCTTGCTGTGTCCTGATGGAGTCCCTTTTTTCTGTCCCCAGCTCCTGAGAAGGCTAAAGCAACAGTTGCAGTGTCGAGGTGATGCAGATTTGGGAGTTTATATCAGGTTTAGCTGGGTATTCCTTACCTCCAGGTGGCTGATGCTCCTGTCTCCTGCATGTCTGCCCTCCTGGGGAGGTAAGTGGGGCTCAGCCAGATCCCCAGGAAGAGTTTGCTGGGAGATCCTGACTGGTGTCAGCCACAGGGCGAGCAGGAGAGGCTCAGACCACATGCATCCTGGGAAAACCAGGACCAGGAGAGCACACAGAGCAAGGCTGGGAGCTCTGCAGCACCACCTCCCAATGCTTCCAGGCAGTGCCTGTACCACCCCAAATTCTCCACTAACCACGGCACCCCAATTGCTGCAGAAAGAGACCTTCGCAAGTTCCACTGAGGCCACGTTTTACCTCCCAGAGACAAATTTGCTCTTTTAACACGTTCAGCCCCTCCTACTCCACAAGCAACACGGAACAGATTTGCAAAGCAGCTTTCTACTCCTTTTTTGTTTTGTTCTCCCAGATCTTCTGAGAGCGAGTTCTTACGCTCCTCCAAGTCTCTTCTGAACTGGCCCCAGTCAGGTAACAAAAGCAGGAGGCAGCAGCGATGCCTTTCTCCCTCTGCAGCCTCATGGAGCAACCTCAAAATCTCCATGTCCTGGGGACCACCGTCAAGCATAAAGTCTCTTTGACTCATAGTGATCAGTTCTCAGTAGCTTCCAGTAGTTTTTCAGCATAAACCTCGACGTTCAGAAGGAGCCAAACATAGGAGTCAAGGAGAAGAGGCTTGTTGGGGAGTTGTAGAGTTTTGGTTTTTTGGGGCAGTGATACTCCAGGCTGGTGAAGACCAAACTTTCACCTTTTCATAGCTCAAAATAAGTCATCATAAAATAATCTGTGCATCAGCCCAGTGCTCTGACCAGATTCAGGTACCAGCTGGTTTCCAGACTGCTGCTCTCTCTGGCTCAGGCCCAAATTTATATGGCAAACAATCAGTACAACAAATGGCCATAAAGGAAGCAAGCTAATTGCAACAGATTAAAACACCCAGAAACAAGTAAAACACAAATTCATGCAGATCAGCCACCTCCCAGATGCTACGTGGTGGACTCCTCTGCTGCTCTGCAGGTTGGAGAGGGCAGACAAAGCCCCAAGGGAACAGAGTTTCCTTCAGACACATAACGCTGTATTCAAGGGCTGGGCCCTGTCTTGAGCTTGAAACAAATGAGATGCCTTCAGAAATCCTCCAGAGCAAAGATCGTGGTCCCAATCCATCCCCAAGCCCCGCAGGCAAGTGCAAGAGGGACAAGCTGAGGTTTCTGGGTCTCCCCTATGAAAGTGAGCAGTGTTACAACTCAGTAGTGAGTGGAAGTAAAAATAGAAAGCATCAGAGATACTCTTCTGGGAAAAAGTGTCCAGGAGAGCCAGGTGAGGTAGATCACAGTCATGGAATGCTTTGGGTTGGAAGAGACCTTCAAGATCATCCAGTTTATCTCCCTGCCACAGGCAGGGACACCTTCCACGAGCCCAGGTTGCTCCAAGCCCCGTCCAACCTGGCCTTGGACACTTCCAGGGATGGGGCACAGCCACAGCTTCTCTGGGCAATCTCTGACAGATCAACCCCACTTCTTCATTTTTGCCAATGCCTCAACCAGAGAACAGGATTTCAGTTGGATTTAGATGGTACATCTGCTGACCCTCCAGATGAGGAGGGAGTTTTATTTAAAGAAAGGAAACAAGAAGTGCAAAGGTGTGAAATTACCTGAGGATTTTGTCCGAGCGTGGTGGGATGGGGCTCTGGTGGCACTGAAAAAAAGAGATAACCAGGGAAAACTTTGACTCTTCAGAGATTAATCTTTGCAGAGATTAAATTGAAGCCTTCAGGTCTGATCCATCGATTGCATTTCACTTCCATGACAGTTTTGTGGTAGAACAAATTACAGAGGACACGGAGTGTACATTTTTTAGCCATCCAGAAATTTGCTCATTTATCAGCAAAGATCTCCTTAGAGCCTGCCACGACAGTCAGGCAGAAAGCTGGGATCTACAGGAATGCCCCATGGCAGGAAGCTTGGAATTAGATCATCTTTAAAGTCCCTTTCCAAACCAAACCCTTCAGTGGTTCTATGAACTCAATCCAAGGGAAAAGCCAGAAGTGTCTTCCTTGCTAACACCTGGAGTCACACAGGTATGGAATGCAGAGGTTAGCAAAGAGGAGATGTTGGGAGGATGATGAGGAGAGGAGAACACCCAGATTTCTCGGGTGCACATAGCACTCTGCTGAAGCACCTGAGCCCTTTGGGAGGTGTGGTTGGAAAGGCCCTGCCCTTGGCATCCAGGCTCAGAGGGGATGGCAAAGAGATGTCTGCAAAGGAGCTTGCCTAGGAATATCAAAATTTCTCCAAACATTGACTTCTGCCAATGAATACATTCAAATCAGCCAGCAGGAATAAGAACTGGCATAGCTATTGCTGTGCAAGCTGGTGTTAAAAAAGGAATTCAGCATGACATTCACGTTGGCAAAGTCTTCCCATGGGCCAGTTGCTTCTCCTCACTTGGATCAAGGAGCTCCTCCCCGCAGTGCCCGCACAGTGTCCCGCTGGAGATCCTGGCTGCTCCCTGTCCCAGGTTCCCCCTCGCCACCCCAAGCCAGTTCCAGAGCCATCATTTCTGGTTTTGCAGGCAAACTCCTGACACGGTGCCAACATCTTGCTTTTTCCGCCTCGGAATCTGCAAAGCTGGATTTCAAGTGAAGGCAGAGAGAAGGTGTTTTAGTGCAGGAGGTGTCAGGCAGGGTGACGAGGTGCCGCGAGAGGTGTCCCTGCAGACGCTGCGAGGGTCACAGCAAACCCTTAGAGCTCCTTTTTATCGTTGCTCGTGTTTAATTTCACCCATTTCTAAGGGCTGTTAGCACCCTGGAAACCCAGAGTCCCTCCCCGAACAGCAGAGAGCCGTGACAAGCATTCGGAGGGACAGGAGTTTCCCAGGGAAGGCCAGAGGATGGATCACCTTGTGCTCAGGAAGGGACGGGATCACAAAGCAGGCAGCAAAAGATTGCTGACCACATAACACAGCCCACCTATCTACACCCCTTCCCCTGAGGGGACAGATTTAAGGGCCAAAGTGCTTCTCCTTTCAAAGGAGAGGCAAAGTCTGAAGTGTTATTCCCGTTGTATCAGCAGCAATGACCCTTTTAACCCTTCACTTGGAGAAGGAGATGATATCTGTGGTACCCACTAAGATTTAATAACCAGGAAATCATTTCTAACATCTTAAACCACCTGTTAGGCACAATCAATCTACTTCTGCCTATTCCCTGGATGCCAAAAATTAGTGCAAGGCTCAGTTAAACAAAAGCTCCGTGTGAGCCTCTGTAACTATGGTACTGAAGCTGAAGGTACATTTTGGATGAGCAGAAGGGACAGGGTGTCTTTCCTTGGCTTTGCTCAGGCCCAGGCTCTGGAGGGATCTCCAGGGAACAGGTGCTTCAGAGAGGACCCTTTCTTTTCCCCTTTCATCATATTTGTCCAGAAGGGCTGGGAGAGCAGAGTAGATGGACAGGATAAGGGAGCCTTCAGTTAATTCCACTCTAAACCCAATTTCATTTCCTTTCTAATTAGAGCAGCAGGCATGTTTTAACAACTGATTATCTCTCCTGGGCAGTTGTGTGTATTCTTCTTGGCTACTTATTCAATTTTTCCAGGCAAAGCTCTGCTGTGATTGTAACATAAATAAAATGGGAGCAGGGCAGAGCATGGGCCGTTTGGAGAATGCTCTGCCAAAAATTGGGACCGAGGTTTTCTTTTTCATTCCTAAAACTGAAAAATAGAAGGTGCTCACCATAGGAAAATATAAACCCGTGGCAGTGTTGGAAGGAGAGCAGAGGTGTCAGCAAATTATTATTAAGGCCTATCTGTAAAAAACCCCTCTGTGACAGGCACTGAACTCTCACAGACATTCCAGAGCTGCTGTATCTCCTACCTGTGCATCCCACAGCAACCAGGAGAGCCTCCAAGCAACCAGGAGAGCCTCCAAGCAACCAGGAGAGCCTCCAAGCAACCAGGAGAGCCTCCAAGCAACCAGGAGAGCCTCCAAGCAACCAGGAGAGCCTCCAAGCAACCAGGAGAGCCTCCAAGCAACCAGGAGAGCCTCCAAGCAACCACGAGAGCCTCCAAGCAACCANCTCACCATAGGAAAATATAAACCCGTGGCAGTGTTGGAAGGAGAGCAGAGGTGTCAGCAAATTATTATTAAGGCCTATCTGTAAAAAACCCCTCTGTGACAGGCACTGAACTCTCACAGACATTCCAGAGCTGCTGTATCTCCTACCTGTGCATCTCAAAGCAACCAGGAGAGCCTCCAAGCAACCAGGAGAGCCTCCAAGCAACCAGGAGAGCCTCCAAGCAACCAGGAGAGCCTCCAAGCAACCAGGAGAGCCTCCAAGCAACCACATCCAACACCTCCTATCCACCAGATCCTGGAGTTCACAGCAGCTGCCCCAAGCCTCCTTTAAAAAGCCGACAGCAGGGCCAGGATGCAGGTGAAGGAATTACAGCCCTGGTGTGGCTAAAGCCTCTGCAGTGGATGTGGTTATCCCTGACAGGCAACAGAAAGGCAGGGGTGGAGCATCACAGGTGCCTCTCTTCTCCCAAAATTCACCTGCCTGGCTGCACCTGTTCATTCCCGTGCACCGGCTCTAAGAGCAGCAAGTCCCACCCCAAGTTCAGTGTTGCCATTCCTTGCCTCCAAATCCCATCATTTGTTTGTTGTTTTTCTGGGATGTGACGTGCTTCTCCCTGCCTTGCTCCTCCTCCTGCTGGAAAATCCTGCTCCAGCAAAGGGGCGAGGGGCTGATGCTGGAAAATAGGTGCCCAGACCCTCACCCTGACACCCCTGCCCTGGCATGGGGGAGAGCAGGGCTTGGCAAGGGGCAAACATCCCCCAAACTCACCACTTTCTCAGAGTCTCATTACAAGATGTGTTTTTTCCCCAAGCCTATTGTTATTATTAGTATTTCCTGAAATAAACTTACTTGGGGAAAAAAAACAACCTTCAAAGCACCGAGCTGAGCTTCCAATCTCCTCCTTCCCATCCCCGGCGCTGCCCTGAGCCCTCTGCCACCAGCAACGGGATGGGAAGCCCTGAACTCCCTTTTTCCACCCTTCTTCTGCTCTGGCAGCTAATTCCCAGATGTGAGATTTAGTTTGTTTTCCCTTTTCCATGACCTCACCCCCCCCCTCCCATTCCTGTTGGCGCTGCCTCTCCCCTCGCCCGAAGGCAAGTACCCCGTGGGGGGGGGTGTATTTTTTCAGGAAAAGGGGTTTTGGGCACAAAGAAGGGGCTATGCCCAGGGATGTGCCACTACTGCAGACACTTCCTGTTGCCAGGATGATGTTTTGAGTATTCCCATCCTCTTCCTCATGTGAACAACCACAGGTTCCAGATGAAATTCACGCGCCCGTCCCACAATAAACATGAGGTCACGCTGATGAAAGAGCAGGAAAACGAAAAGCGATGTAAATACCACCGCTCCTGATCCACGTTTTCTTTTTCCTCTCCGAAATCCTGGACTGGTGCTTCAGCTTCCTGGCCCCCTATAAAACCTCACTAAACAGTCTTGGCCCGACCAGAGCTGTCACCTCGATGGCATTTTCCTCCCTCCAAATGGGATGCGACAGCTCAGAGTTAATAAGTCCGAAAGGAATACTTATAAAATAAGGTGGTGTCACAACATTGTTAAAATAGCAGGTGAGCAGGCCCGTTTGGAGAGCACTTAATGGCCCCACGTTTTAAAAATATCTGTGCTACATTCGCCCGACAGGTGATAAATCTGCGGCAGGTATGGATTTTCCTGCCTGGGTGCTGCGCTGAGCTCCAGCCTGGACTCTGCATCCCGGGGGAATCCCATTGTCTGCTCAAAACCCTCCTGCTTCCTTCCCCAGTGCCTTCTGGCTGCAGGAATAGGGTTGCGCAAAGGTCATTTTGGTGGAGGCACAGTCATCACCACCTCCATCGAGGGGGCATCCAACTGCTGGGATGTTGGATACTCCCCCTTCCCAAGCATCTCTCCTTCACTGGGTCCAAACTTTTGGGGGCTTAGCGAAGCTGTTCCCACCCAGGTCGATATTTCATTTTCGTTTTTTTACCTTGCGCCATCCGCAGGAGTGTCACGCCCAGCACAAAATTTTCCAACTGACAAGCGAAATTTAGTTAGCAGAGCTTCTATTATTCCCCATTTATTACTCCACTGGAGAGCTGTGCGGGCTGAAGGGCTGGAGAAAGGAAAACGCAGGCGCGCATGCACGCCCCGGCAGCAGCCAGCAGGCCAAACCCAGGGCTCCCACTGAATTATGATTCACAATTTATAAACCATTACGTGCAATGGATTTCAACTATATTTATTGCGATCCGACTGCTGGCAGTTCAAAAATCAATTTGGTAAATGCGGAGGGAAAGGGCAAAATTATTAATATGCTTTCTATAAACGCCGTAGCTTATCCTTTCCCCGGTAAATAAGTGTGAGCCCTCGGCTTCCTCGGGGAAGGAGTTTGCCATCAGGGATGGGATTCACCGCGGGGTGCCTAAAACGAGGGGATGAACGAGAGGGGAGTGATGTGCAGGGCATAATAATGGCAAGGAGACACACACAGGAGAGGAGGGGGGAGCCCTGGGATAGGCGTGGGGACAGCTGGAGGTGGCCGGTTGGGGAGCTGAGGGAAGGATCACCAGGGATGGAGCAGAGCACACGTGCATGCGACACCCTTGAACGTGGGTGCGTTTGGGGTTAAGGATGTGGCAGAAATGCTCCAGAAATCCCAGCTCCAGCTGACAGGGAGATGCCTCACACACTGTCACCCTGTGCTGGGCGCTGGTGAGGCCACACCTTGGATCCTGTGTTTTGTTTTGAGCCCAAGAGGGGCTGGAGCGTGTGCAGGGAAGGGAACGGAACTGGGAAGGGGCTGGAGCAGCAGGAGGGGCTGAGGGAGCTGGGGGGGCTCAGCCTGGAGAAAAGGAGGCTCAGGGGGGACCTTCTGGCTCTCTGCAACTCCCTGACAGGAGGGGGGAGCCGGGGGGGGGTCGGGCTCTGCTCCCAGGGAACAAGGGACAGGAGGAGAGGGAACAGCCTCAAGCTGTCCCAGGAGAGGTTTAGATTGGATACTAGGGAGAGTTTCTTCATGGAAAGGGTGGTCAGGCATCGGAATAGGCTGCACAGGGCAGTGGTGGAATCACCATCCCTGGAGAGATGTAAAAGTCATGTAGCTGTGGCACTTGAGACACAGGTTAGTGGTGGGCTCAGCCGTGCTGGGGGAATGGTTGGACTTGATAATCTACTTGGAAGTCTTTTCCCAACCTAAACGATTCTGTAATTTCGTGACCTGGAGCCAGTGCATAAAGCAAAATGTGGTGGGCCTGACTCTTCCTGCTGCCTGGCCCTCACCTGGAGGTCTGGCCTGCTGCTTCCGTGGGAAAACACTCCGGCGAGGGAGGCCTGGCGTGCAGGTGACCTGGCACATTAGGAGAGAAGCAGTGGCTCTGCATCCAGCCAGATGCTCTGCCCACAGCACCTTGGTCCCGCTGTACCAAACCCAGACTGCATGAATGTCCACGTGGCTTTGCCCCTTTGCCAGCCCAGGCCCGGGCTTGGTTTGGGGGACTCTTGGCTTTACTCTGCCTGGCCAAGAGCAGCTCAGACTGCTGGGTGGGAAGGGACAGAGTCCCATTTGCACACAGAGGAGGGGTGGGTGGAGACACCCTCCCCAGTCCACACGCGTGGTTTACTGGTTTGGGAACCACAAGCTCAGCTGTGTCAGGAAAGCTCCCGAAAGACGTAGGTAAGGTGGTGGCTGCCAGGGCTGTGCTGAGCACCCTGGCTGAGGGGAATCGGGGCATCTGCTCCTAAAGGTTGCATCATATTGGCTTTTCCATTTTGGTGATCTGCAACCATATGGTGGTGCATGCCGAACGGGAGGGTTTCTTCTCCTCCAAATTAAGAAATGGAAGGAAAAGAAAATATGAGATTAGATGAGAAGCAGAGGGGAGTTTTTACATCTCTTTAATGATGACCTTTTTCCAGGTTTTTTTGGCTGGTTTTTTTTTTTTTNTTTTTTTGGGTGTTTTTTTTTTTTTTTTTTTTTTTTTTGCTGTAATGCCAGGAAGAAAACTTACTTCTATTTTAAAAGAAAAACTGGGTTCCTCATATGTTCCCATGATTCCTGATGCTGGCACTTTAAATTAATCATTGCAGAGAGCCACCACGGAAATAGCGATACCAGAACTGAATATCCTCTGGGCAAAATGTTGCAAATCCTGCCTGATGCGTTCACATTTAAAAAAAAAAAAAACAAAAAAAACCCCAAACATATATATAAAAAATAACATTCTTTTCCTTGGCACTTCTCCTCTGGCTCATCTCATGCAAATCACCGAACGAAGGAGAGTTTCCCAGGCCTCGGCCGAGGTTGGTCAGTGGGGAAGATCGAAGCAGCAAGTTCACAGGTAATTATTCATGTGTGAACTCAATACAAGAAGGTGAAATCTGAGCTACGTTCTCTGCCAGGGTCCATTTTCCCTTGGAGTGATGCCTTACACAAAAGTTTCATTGCTCGGTGGGGCAAAGGTTTGAAAGGCTCCAAAATCTGGTAATCCCGGGTGTCCAGCGCCTCTTCCCAGGGCTCTTCCCGCTCCACTGACTCCTGGCATGTTTAGGAAGGGGAAGAAAACCCTTCGTGGTCTATGTGACCAGGTGCTGCCAATCTGCACAGCTCATTTATTGAGCAAAACAAGCCCAAGAACAAATTTTGAAGCAGTGAATGATTTCCGATACCTGGTTCACCCGAGGACATTGTGGGTCACAGCATGTCCAGGAGCAGTTTTCCAGAGGTGAGAGAAGCTCAATTCACTTACTTAGCAAGCTATTTGCATGGAATTATGTGTCAGGCTCTGCTCTGAGCAAAGCTTGGCAGTGGAGTTTTATCTGCATGACCCGAAGTCATCCTGGATTCAACAGGATTTGTCCTTTTCTCCCTGGGGTGAATTAAGAGCAGAAATCCCTTGATGGTCCTTGAGCAGGGTGGAGGTGTTTTGGCAGAGCCCCATGGCTTGGGGATGCTGTCAAAGAGGATAAGTGGTTTCTCACAGAACCATTTAGGTTGGAAAAGCCCTCTGACTCCAACCATTTCCCCAGCACTGCCAAGCCCCCCACTGACCCACGTCCTCAAGTGCCACATCCACACATCTTTTAAATCCCTCTAGAGATAGTGATTCCAGCACTTCCCAAGGAATGGAGTGGCTTGGAGTGACAGATCACTTCCTGTGGGATGCCACAGATGCCAAGAGGTTGCCTGGGCTCCAACACAGACTGAGCAAGATCATGGGTAAGGCTCCACTTAGATTTTTAAATACACAGAAGGTGTTTTGTTGCCATGTACCCCCAAGGAAAGCGTCTGAATTGAGCTGATCATGGAATCGCCTCCTCTTGTCCTGACAAGGGACACTGAGCAGCAACAACCAGGGTTTCAAGAAAGAGCAGACCCATAATTTTATCCCCCATCAGGGTGGCAGGGGGAAATCACTCAAATCATGAATTGGCTCACAGCAAATACTCCTCTTTTTTGGGATGAATATCCCCTTCCCTGCCTGCTCCTGCCCACCTGTGCAGCCCAGCACTGCCCACTGCGCTGAAAACACTTCCTTGGCTTTTGTGACTGGAATTAACTGGTTTAGAGGATTTGTTACTCACCATCAACTTTAAATGACCTGGAAGCTGGGTGAGAAGCTGGGCTTCCCAGCGGGCATATCTCCTCTTGCTCTAACTCTTTCCAGCCCACTGCTTTCTCTCCACCTTGCTCGTGAGCCACTGGGATGACTTCCAAAGGATGATTTGGTGGAATCACTGTCCCCTAGAAATGTTCAAAAAAGGTGCAGATGTGATGCTTAGGGACATGGGTTAAAGGTGGACCTGGCAGAGCTGGGTTAATGGTTGGACTGAATGGTGTCAGAGATCTTATCCGACCTTAATGATTCTATGATGGGCAGTTGAAGTGGGAGACTCGTGGATGACGGGCTAGCTCAACTCAGGTACTCATGCCAAAAATGAGCAGGCGGCTTCTGGGAAGGGATGGAGGACTTTCAGCCCCTCAAAACATGAAGGGCTATCAAGGCACGTTAAACTTTTAGCTTCAGCTTGCTAAAATGATGTAACAATTTCAGATATTTTCCATATTGTAATGTGTTATGTCACAGAACGAAGCTTCTCCTCACCCTCATGGCCCACCACTGCTTGCATTCAGTGGTGGCCTGCTGAAGGAGCATTTCTCCAGCAGAAGCGGCAGGTGCTGAGAGTTTGGGCTCCATCTCTGCAGGCCTGGGTGTTGCACAGATGCCTGCTCGCCCAGACACCCATTTATCTACCCGCTCTGGCTGCCTTTCCAGTGCTCGGGCGCTCACATGCCTTGTTTCCCTCAGCTTCACGCGCACGTTTTTCCATCAGCGCTGACAGACCCACCCAAGGGACAGGAGAAGTTTAGCAGGATTCACAGCTCCCCTTCACCTTCCCTGTGCTTTCCCTTCTCCCTCCCTCCCTCCAGAGTGGTTTCAGCTCAGAACCAGGGAGAGAAAAATGTGCCTTGTATGAGCCGTGACGGCTGATGACTGATGACATTTATCTTCCCTCCCGAGGAGGACGGGGGAAGTCACTTCTGGCTGGTTTCACCTGGGCTGGCAGGTTTCTCAGGGCTGGCTTTCGC
>VXAY01001837.1:1207209-1222058 GCA_013399855.1 Oxyruncus cristatus
CCCCAAATTCAGCCCCACACCTTTTCTCCCCAGGTACGAACATCCCCCGAAAGTGGTCAGAGACCAGGGAGGGACTCAGGTCGCCGTTTCTCCACCAGAACGGTTTCCATTTAAACAAAGAAACCACGCCCAGGCCAATTTTTTTTAACCTGCCCCTTCCCAGAAGATGTGACAGCACGTAGCTGGGAAGATGGATGGCACACCCGGCGTGGAGCACAGCATCCGTTGCATGGGGCTGGAATGAGAGGGAAACACGGAAAAAAGGCTCAGGGAGAGAGTATGGCTGGCAGGCGCTGGGTTTCCCAAGCAGAGATGTCTGCTGGGTGCCAGGGAGCTGCTGCTCCTCCCTTTGGAGGCTGCCCAAACCCAGCCACAGATGTGATGTGGGTCTTTTCTCAAGTACCTTTAGAGCTGCAAGGTCAGGATGCTCTGCTGGAGCGGAAAGTCCCAGGGGAGGGCTCTGACAGCCGAGCATCCCCGGAGCAGAGCAGCACGAGGTCTCCAGTGTGGTGTGACCTGCTTCAGTCCCAGGTGGAGAGCAGCACTTTTCCAGTGTCCCATGGGACCATCAAAGGCAGTGTGACCTCTCCCTGCATCACTTGGCATCAGATAATGTTGGTTGGTTGGGGGGGGGTTAACAACCTGCAAGCATCAGGAATAAACTTCAATCCCAAGGACAAGAGGGGAAAGGCAGGGAGGGTCCTTCTGCTCACTCCAAGCTGTGTTGTTCTGGAGATGAGGACAGCAGGATGTACCAAGGTAGAAGTCCCATCCCTGGAAGCGTCCAAGGCCAGGCTGGGCGGGGCTTGGAGCAACCTGGAATAGTGGAAGGTCTCCCTGTCCATGGCAGAGGGTGGAACTATAAATGGTCTTTAAGGCCCCTTCCAATCCAAACCATTCTGGGATTCTACAAAAACCTTCAAGGAAATCTGATCCTCGAAGGAGTTTTTGAGTCTCCCCCTGCCCTGTGCCTACCTGCAAACTTCAACACCATTGCTCTGCACATTGAACATCTTGGGGAAGAAGATATTTGTGTGGGCTCACAGAGGGATGCAGTGAAGGCAGGGAGGAAAATCTGCTGGGTGTTACTAGGCAGAGAAATCACATCAGACTCCAGGATTCCCTGGAGAGGAAAATAGTTGGAGGTCAGGACAGCCTTTGTGGTAAGTAAAGACACGCTCTTCAGCTGAACCAGAAAAGCCTTTCTTATGTCCTTACAGGCTTTTCCTACTGCAAAGTGCAGAGGCATTGGAAATACGTTTCTTTTTGGTTTACTGGTAATGTGTTTTGTCACTATAAACTCCCTTCATTGAGTATTTAAATACCTCTGGCATTCTCCAAAATCTGTTTTCTGGCTGTCTCTGTTTCCCCTCCCTGCTTCTGAAAGCACTGCAGGTTTAAACCAAGCAAACTAACCGACCTTCCCCTGACTGATTTTTCTCGGAGGCTTTCACCTGAATAATTCCCCGCTGGCTTCCCATCAGTGGCTGTACCAACAGCCACCAGCAGTATTGATCAAGTACTGAGTCACTTGTGAGCCAGCACAGGCACTTGGAAAGAAAAAAAACCCAACAACAACAAAATCCTCTACAGGAAAATCTATCTAAGTACAAGAAAATAAGGAAAGAGAGGGCTAAAAGCATTGGTATTAAATGCAGTACAATCTGGCTCTATAGAGAGCCCTTTGGAGGTAGTTCCAAGTTGCCTTACATGAATTTAAAAATGATTCAAGGTAGTACCTCCTCGAAAGAGATGGACTGTTTAGGGATGGTTATTCTTTTTGTTTGTGGTCTTAATGCAGTGCTAAAAGGGCCGCTCACACACACGTTTTGGGGGGATATTAGTGCCAGACAAGAGGGTCCCACAGTGGAGGTGCAAGACAAGAGTCACCAGGTAGGTACTGACAGCCAGGGGAGCACAAGCGCTGTGGTCCTGCTGATCCAGAGCAGGCTCAGCACGTCAGTGCCAACCTCACCGGTACCTGAGGGATCTGTCAGCTCTGCCTCCCCTCGGGGCAACGACCTCCACTGCTGAAGGGGACAACAGGGGGACGTGAAGATGAGGAGACCCCCCTGCAGAGCTGCTCCAGCCCTGGGAACAGCACAGCAAGGACAGGGAGCTGCTGGAGAGAGTCCAGAGGAGGCCCCAAGAGGATCAGAGGGCTGGAGCAGCTCTGCTGGGAGGAAAGGCTGGGAGAGCTGGGATTGTTCAGCCTGGACAGGAGAAGCTTTGGGGTGACCCAATTGTGGCCTTGCAGGGCCTGAAGGGAGACAAGAAGATGGAGAGGGACTATTTCCAAGGGCCTGCAGTGACAGGATAGGGGAGAATAGATTCAGACTGCCAGAGGGCAGGGTTAGGTGGGATATAAGGAAGAAATTCTTCCCTGTGAACGTGGGGAAGCTCTGGCACAGGTTGTCCAGAGAAGCTGTGGCTGCCCCATCCCTGGAAATGTCCAAGGCCAGGTTGGACGGGGCTTGGAGCAACCTGGGCTAGTGGAAGGTGTCCCTGCCCATGGCAGGGGGAGTGGAACTAGATGATCTTCAAGCTCCCTTCCAACCCAGGTCATTTTATGATTCTATAACATCAGGACCAGTCAGATCAGCTTTCCTGGTTTTATTCTTCCCTGAAAATATGCCTGTAGCAACTGTGAGAAAAAAAAATACTGGATAGGCCTTGATTTCGCCCTGTTACAGCTCCTAGAGGTGAGGCTGGTGTAAGAAGCTCCCAGAACTGCCCTTTAGCTCCTGTGCCTTCCCACCCTCCATCAAGTTGCCTGAATTCCTCTAGACCTGCAGTTGTGCTAGCGAAAAATTCCGGTGTGAAGGGTAGAACACACCCGTCACAGAGAGGCTCCATAAAAAATTCCCAATTTCCCTTGCTGGGCTCTCAGCATAACCCTGGCAAACAGAGCCAGTGGGAAGAAACAAGAACTGCCCCAGGCTGCCTAAAAGCGGGGATGCACTGCTGCAGGTGTGAGAAACAGGAGGGGCAGCAGCCAACATTTTAATTTTTGGTGGTGGTAGATGCTTGGTTTTGTGCCTTTTTTTTTTTCTCTTTAACAAAAAAAAATCCATATTTAATTCAGCTCTAGGGGTAACATAGCATGGAAATGAGAACACAATTGGTGAACTATTAAATATTGCCTTTCCATAATTCTGAGTGTGTTTATCTCCAATGCCTGCAGTCTTTCTCCTCTCTGTTCTCCTTCCTGAAAGCAGAATAGTGGCTTTCGTGGTTTTATTACACAGTGCATCTGTTGGCACTTCTGTTCAAAGCTCCCAAACAAACAGATGCTTTTCCCCCAGATCACCAGTGCTACAAAAAAAACAAGGAGGCATCACCAGAGTAGCTGTTTCCTACCAGTGCCCTTTGCTTGATGTGGGGCTGGTACCTCTGGTGCCTTCCCTGGCATCGCCAGGACCAGTGTTCAAACACATTCCAGGCAGGGAAAGGGATACCAAGGTCATGTCTGGCTGCTGAGGGTCCAAGAGGTGGAGGTGAATGCCACGGCTGGAGTAAGCGAGATCAAATCTGGGCTTTTATTCCCTTTCATGCCTCTGACAGCAGTAATTCCTGTGATCAGTAAAGGGAAATGTTACCTGACTGCTTGTGCAGTGCCATGGGCTGGTGTTTCCCGTGCAAGCAGAAGTGGGTGGCCAACACAGGGAAAACCCTCTTCTCCATGGGATGCTGCAGTGCTGGTGAACAGGCAGGGTGAGCTGCTCCCTCTTGCTGCTGCTCCTCCACCGGCTCTATTATAACAATAATAATAAAAACCCCACAATAACTGCATTTAGGCTTTACATGGCACTTCCAATCTTCAATGCAAAATACCAAGCAAAAGGCAGTGGCGTTGCCCACTCACTGGGGTGGCAGCAAGCAGGTCGACATCTGCGCGCCAGCCGTTTGGGGTTTAATTTAAAAAAAAATAAAAGAAATAAAAGAAAGAGAGAGGAAGGCTTCCACCCTGTGCCTGCTATTGCTGAAGCCCAAACCTCTGCGAGGTGCCAGCAGGACACCCAAATGCCATGCAAGGGGTGCAGTCCCCCAGAGGATTTGACCCAGCCTTCACGTGGGCGGCTCCACGGTTGTCTGCACCAACCTCTTACATCTCACATTGCTTCAGCTCCAGCAGCAGCAGGGTCAGCACTTCATTAGACACAGACTGGGGTGGTGCTGACTGTGGACTCAGCTGGATTTTCTTTACAGGTGGTGAGGTACCTCCTCCTTCTTCATCTGCCCTTGATTCCATAGATGATGGCACAGCAACCCCTCGCTCTCTTCTCTTCATGGTGCTTTCCTACAGAAAACAGCAGCCATGGAGCTCTTCTCTGTCTTGACTGGAGTCTGAAGATCTTCTTGCTTGGAGTTTGAAGGTCATTTTCATCAGCTGGCTTTCCAAAGTTGGGTGAGCCCCAGAATGGGGGCTGCTTTTCTTCTGTACAATAATAACTGACGTACAGAATCGTCCTCTGCATTATCCTGCGGAAACAGGACCTCTACAGTCTGCACTCCCTGTTTTGTAATATCCCAAGGCAAGGCAAGTTTAGTCAGCTCTTCAGGTGGCAGAAATGTCAGACCTGTAGCCTGAGATCCTCTGCGGGTACCTGAGTCACATCACTCACAGCACAAAACAAAGGATGTGTGCAGGCAGTTATCAGATCTGGGCTCTTGGCTCCCATTTCTTGAAGCAGGAAGCACTATTTATTGTATCTTTTTGCTGCTTCTAAACACAATCAACCATTTCTTGGCATTTCATCAAAGATAAATAGCCTGATCCTGCTTCCATCAACGTGGAAGGAAAAATCCCCCTTGGCTTCTTCTGCTGCAGCATGGAAGCTCCCAGAATATCAGCTGATGGTTTTAAAGTTCTTCCAGTGTTTTTTTCCCCCCCTCTTCTTTCCCTGCCAGGAGACCAGGCTTTAAGTACAGGCTTCCTTCCTTTTGGGGTTAACCCTCTCTCCCATCCTCTGGAGGATCATCTCTCCCTCACCATTGGCACTCCACAGCCTTGGCTGCAAAGGAGGAAGGAGCTACCGTGTCTGCCGGCACAGCCCTGAAATATTTAGAGTTTTGTGTGCTAAATCCAGAGCTGTGGAGTGACAAGAGAGAGCCCTAATGGCACAGATGATGCCCTCTGAGCAGCATCATCACCACAGTCCAGGCAGCAAGTCATGGCATGAAGGCGCCAGCCGTGGCACTGCCATCAGGGCAAGGAGCACCGTGCACACGTGGTTCCATCACCCCGCTCGTTCATCAGCTAAACAGGAGGTCTCACTTTCAAGATCCACTAATCTGACATTTTTCATCGACTCCAAAATGACACCAAACAAACAAACAAACAAAAAAACCAAAACAAAACAAAAAAACCAAACCCACCCAAAACGCAACGAAATAAAGCCAGGAGAGGGTGTTGGTGGTGGGGTTTCTTTCCCCTTTTAAAATCTGTAAGCATGTGTGTTTAGCGCTCCTGGAAATGTCAAATCCAGAGCGGAGGGAACTGGCACGTCATCTGCCAGAACTGCAGCTGGGTTTAGCAGCTCAGCGTGACATTATAACGGAGCAACACGGAGAGGGAACAAACCAACCACGGAGCAAAAAGCCCAGCACGGAGAGGAGGAGACGAAGGCCCGCCTGCCATGTCAGAGGTCTTTAGGAATAAAACTGACGCATAAAATGAAGAGTTAAACACACTGCAAGTTTGCAGCAAGGGCCATGTTTTCTTAAAGGCTATTTCTGTCCTTGCTTGTGCTACAAATAACCATCTGCTGGAGGACGTGGGGCAGTGTCTCCACCTCTCTCAGGCCTGTGGCTCCCCTTATCTGTATCTTCCTTTAGCCTTTCTCTGAAGAACCAAAATCAGCATCGCCATGGCTTCCACCCCTGGATCTCAAGAGCCCCCAGAGTCCTGTTTTCCCATCCTCAGAGAAAGGGGAGAGGAGAAAAGCAAATGACTTGACCCAAGGTCACGTGGTGGGTTCCAAAATCACGATGCTCCGTCAGCCCTTCGGTGCAGACAGGGAGCTTCCCACAGACCCACATTCCTCTCCCTTTTCTCCTCTGTGTACCCCAGAAGCCTTGTTTGGCCCTGTCCCCCACAGCCTCCTCAGTTCACTGCGCCCCTGGGAACTCCCCATCTCCCCACGGACCTTACCACCTTCTTTAAATTTACTTTCCCTCAACGTTTCCAAGCACTCTGGGGAGCAGGACCTTGTATTTTTAGTGCTTGTGCTGTGAAGTGCCAAGCAAAATTTCCACTGACAGGTTATCAATAGTCAGCGCTATTAAAAATTTCCCCGAACTCCAGAGAAAGCCAACCAAGTACTGAGCAAAAAGGAGTCGATCTTGAGTCATTCCAGTCCCTGTTTCTCTAGGGTTTGAAGAGATGCTCTCTCCTGGAGGCACTCAGGGGCCAGTGATGGATGTCTGGGTGTCCAGCTGGGTTTCACGGAAGATTTTGCCCTGGCAGCGAGCAAAGATTTGGGCTGGCGTGGTTGGAAGAGCTGCAAGGCTTGTGGTCAACAGCAGGTTGGCAAGACTTGCCTTAGGTAGAGATAAAGCAAAGATCCCTTTGCTCCGCAGGGATGGAGGAACTATTTGCTATAAATCTGCTCCAGCTACAGGCAGGTGCCCTCAGGGACACCCACTGCAGCAGG
The DNA here is from genome assembly GCA_013399855.1 of Oxyruncus cristatus. Classification (NCBI taxonomy): domain Eukaryota; kingdom Metazoa; phylum Chordata; class Aves; order Passeriformes; family Cotingidae; genus Oxyruncus; species Oxyruncus cristatus. The sequence continues at coordinate 1,213,866 of VXAY01001837.1, forward strand.
GAAGGGGAAGGCTGGGTCTCCCACCCCACTGCCACCTTCAGACCTACATCCAGGGATCCGGCTTGACCAAGGAAGGGGTGAAGTGTCTCTGCTGCTGGCTCAGTGCTGTCTTTGGACAGATTTAAGTAGTGTAATCGTACCTTGTGAAGCAGGGGAGGGGGGAAGACGAAGCTGTTTAATGGACCTATTAGAGGGCATTAGCTGAGAACGACAGGACAGCGCTGGCATTTTAAAGAGGGGAAGCACAGGCGTGGCCTGAGCTGGGAGGTGTGGGGTGTGCTGTGCCTCCATCTGCCACGCTGCCTCCTACCGTGCTTCTCCCACCTCCCAGGGACTGACTCCATGGCCTCTCCAGCTCTGCTGGGTGCTGAGGGAGGCTGGAGGGGGTGGGAAGCAAGACGGTGGCAAGGTGGCTGACCCCAGGATGAATTTCTGGCTCACGGAGATGCACAGGAGGAGTTGCATTGCATTCACCTTGTGCATCCCCAAAATTTCCCTGCCACACGTCATCAGTGCCTCCTCCAGGCTGAATGCTCGGGTGACCTGTGCCATCACTGCCCCAGGACCTTGCTGCAGTGCCAGGGAGTGTCAGTGGCTCTGGGAAAGCCACCTGAGCTGCTTCAGTTTCTCCAACTAATTCACCACCTGCCGCCTCTGACAGCCAGGATTCATATCATCACTCACCAGGGCCGGAGCAGGAGGAAGGGACAGGGCTGGCAGCACCACCAGGAGAAAGAGCATTAGATTGTGCTTCCCCTGCTCCTCAGTCTGGTCAAGAATCATCAGCTTCTCCAATCAGTGAGGCAGATACACCTAAAACCAGAGAAATAAATATAAGCCAAACCACAGCTCTACAAATAGGAGCCAGTTGGTGGGGAGGATGGTGTTCAAAGACTCCAGAGAAATGGAGACACATATGGGATGGGGAGGGGGGCAAAAGAAGCCCAAACAAAATCTCCTGTGGGCACGTGTATTTCCATCCTGGTTCCTGACAAGAGGAAATTCCCTGCTCCATGTGCACTCACCAGCAGCTCTGCATGTGGGTACAGGGCAGGACTGATCAAAGACCAGCCAAGCCACCAAAGAGCTCCATGCTGCCTGAAAAAGAGCCTGGTTTGGCCCCAGGCCAAGGGGAAGCAACCCCAGCCAGTGCTGCTTGCTGGGGAATGCAGGAACAGGGTGGACAAACGCTTTGGTGCAGATGGATAATTCAGGGCATAAACCCTCCCTCTGCACCCCAAGGAAGTAACAGGCCCAGCCAGCCAGGTGATGCTTCCCTGTGGGATGCAGTTATCCCTCCTAGGGAGCAGAGAGGGACCTGGCACAGGCTGGGTGATTGGTACAACCTGTTCCAGGATGCGTTTCTTTTTGGCTTTTTCACTTTCCTCTTTTCCTTCTCTGTCCTCCCTTCCACAGCCCCCAGCCCTTCTTCTTTTCCCCACTGGGCCTTTTCAGTTGGTAATTACAGCTGAAGTGGACAATCTGTCTTTTTGGTTTCAGGCTGGATGCACTGCCAGGCCGGCTGGAAGGAGGCAGGAGCAGGGATGGCTGTGTGGGGAGGGGGCACACTGTGGGGTACGTGTCTCCCTGCACCCCTTTGGCACAGATGAGAGAACAGATTCAGGGGAAGATGCCCAGCAGTTGCTTTTTGAGCGTCCCTTCACCCACACGCTGCATGTTTTGGAGGACTGGCTGTGCTGGGACAGCACCTACACTCAGGTTTGGGAGGACAGGCAGCATCTGGTGATATTTAATGTAAAACCACCACAGGGGCAGTCCAGACGTGGCTGGCAGCTGACAGTGGGGCATGATCTACCTTATTTCAGGTGTGCTGCCCTTCAGCATCCCACCTGGGGACACTGTGGAGACAGGGCAGCCGTACAGCCCCAAAGCACAGCAATCCTGCAGCCTTTCCTCCTTCCCTTCAGGTTAGTCCACTCCCACCTCCCAGGCCCTCCAGCACATCTTCCTCCCTCTTGCTCCCTCCTTTCTGCTCGTCTGAGTAGCTTTGCTAATCAGCTCCTGAGCGTGGATTGATGGGAGGGAGGCGGGGGATGCTGCTGTGCACAGGGAGCGGGTGGGAAGGGGGGTCCTGGAGGTGTGGAGAGCGGCTCAGCACCAGCACCTGCTCACTCTGCAGGTGTTTTGTTAGACAGCCCTGCCTGGGATAGCCCTGTGTACACTGCCAGTGAAGAGAAATCCTCCACTCGAAGGGAGGCAGCGAGGAAAAAGCAGAAAAGGGAAGAAGAAAACAATTAGAGTGACTTATGATTTAAGGGAAGAAATTCAAAGTGTCTCTCTCTTTCCCTCCTGGGCAGCTGGAGAGTTTTATCCTCTTCCAGCTCTGTTGGGGACGCAGATCCCAAAGTTTCTGTCGTTTGAAGGGGACAGGGAGAGGAACAGCTCGCTCCTCCAGCTCTCCCCTCAGATGGCTGTCACCTGAGAGATGCAAGGTGGACATTTCACTTAATCCACGCTCAGCTGACCAAACTGATTATTCAGGCTTTTAATCTTGCTGCACCAAAGCTGTCCCAAGGCTGCAATTAATGCGTGCCCCAATGTGGCTGGGACATCCTGCAGTCCCCGAGTGCCACACCAGATCCTGCAGCCACAACTGGGGAGGGGAAGGACAGGGGAGGAGAAAAGAGAAGAGCAAACTTCACTCTCAAGGAGTATTTCAGTTACTTCAAAAAAAAAAAAAACACAACAAAATCAAAGATAGAAAATAAAGCCTAAAACCAAGGAGGCAGCCAGTGGAAGAGGGCTGAGGGCAGCCATGTGTGCTGCAACACCATGGGGCAGAATCATGGAATGGTTTGGGTTGGAAGGGATATTAAAGACCATCTCATTCCACGCCCTTGCCATAGGCAAGGACACCTTCCACTGTCCCAGGTTGCTCCAAGCCCTGTCCAACCAGGCCTTGGGCACTTCCAGGGATGGGGCAGCCACAGCTTCTCTGGGCAGCCTGTGCCAGGGCCTCAGCCACCAGAACAGTGTGTTCCTCTGTAACTCCCCTGCAGAGACACAGGATAAAGCTGCTGAGGGCAGAGCATCAGGTCTGAGCAAGCCAAAACCCCACGTGTATCATTTAGGTGTGGCTGACAGACATCCAGGCTTTGCAGAAGCCCAAAGCATCCTTGCAGCACAGCCCAGGAGGCTGGACCACGCTGTCACTCAACAGAAATGCTGTACCATGACCGGGAGAGCAGCCCCAAATCCCTTTCTCCAGCTCAGAGGGCCTGGATTTGAGGTGAACACACCCCCTTTCCTTGCCACATCTCAGGCCTGAAGTCATCTCACATCTTGTTTTTCCCCTCCTTCTCCCTTTGCACATGGTTTCGTTGACATGAAGCAGCCCAGAAAGACCCAAAAAACCCAGAAAGGAACCCCAACACAGGTGCAGAGTCACAGCAAAGAACTTGCGAAGTACAAGCCGAGCTATTTCACACAGCGAACACTCGTTAGTAAAAGATATTGTTGCCTGCAGGGAGACAGTTTCTGGGTGATTGAATGTAGAACTGTTTGGAACAAATTCAATAAACCCCAGCGTGCCTTTTGCTTTTAAATATGCTGTTTTCTCTAAGCTGGTGTTTTTCGTGGCAGAGCATTGATGAGGCTGGGAGTTCACCGAGGAGGTTTCCAAGGTGAGACGCCGGGCACGGCGGGGAGCCAGCGGGAGGTGGTGACCCCCAGCCTGACCCGTCCTACCTGGACACAGACATTTCAACACAGCCTCCTTCAACAAACCCCTGAAGGGCTTTGGGTGTGCGGGGAAAAAACCCCTCGAAACCTGATGTCAGAACCTTCGAAAATTGCTGCAAAGCCTATTTTGGTGGTGGGGGGTGGGGGGGCTGGGTTTAGTGGTCCAAAGCTCGGGGAAGCCTGGTTTTAATTGCCTTGATTTTCAATGCCTTGCGCTGTGTTGTCACAGATGCCACAGCGCCAAGGCTGTCAGGCAGAGGATTCTCAATGGATTCTCTCTTTATTTTCATTTATAAGAGCCTTCAGGACAGATTTAATTGCTGGGGTATGGACAAGCCATTTCCAGTTACGACTGCGAGTGAATCAAAGCGCCGAAGCCCCCGTTTTAATTAAAAGACATGATACATATATTCCTACCTAGTGTGCAATGGCAACACTAGCAGGTTATTAGGAGAAGTAATATCCATCTAATCCAATCTGATCTGTGTAGTTATTAGGCCTAGATAACTATTGGTATTGATTTTATTACTAATATCACTGCTGCAACAGGAAATCAGCCGCAGTGCATAGTTCTGCATCGTTCATCATTTTGTTCATCTGTTTGGCTTCAGATCAGTCGAATGTTGGGGGTTCTCCCCCTCTTTTTTCAAAATTTTCAAAATGTACAGGTTTCCTTTTTGGGGTTTTACCTCTTTTCCCCTGATCTTTACCTCTTCCTCACTACATCTTCTGCTCCTCCCCTCTCTCAGGTTGTCCCTTGCCCTCTACAAAACACCTTCATGCAAGATCAAAGCCAGGGCAGAAATTTTCCTTCCTCTGAATTCAGCCAAAGAAGCTTCCAGCAGTTTATGAGTCAGAAGCACAAGACAGAGCTGCTGGTCACTGAGAGAAATTGCCAGGAATTTGAGGAAGATGAATCACCCTCCAAGGGGGTTGAGAAGAGAAACAGAGAGAGAACCTCTTGTCCTTTCTCTTTGTCATTCAGCTCATTTTTCAATGAGCTGTGAGTAAGGAGCCAGGAATGGGAGTTTTCTTGAAACTCCCCATAGGAAGGACCTGGGAGCTGAACAAACTTGGTGCTGGACAAGCTCTCTCCCAGAGGCCACACATGGTGAGCCGGGAAGGTGCTTGTCCTCCATGTGCCGTGTCTCACAAAGCTTGTCTTTGACTCCTGGTGTTCCCGGGGAGTTCAGTTTAACTCTGGGTTAACTGCAGTTTTCTTACAAAGCTGTCCATCACCTCTCATTCCCCTCAGCCTCTTCCTTGCTCACTCAAGAAAATAACAGCTCAGGCTGCTCCCAGGTCCTGAAAAAGCCACGTAATTGGTACAGTCTCCACAAAGTACATCCCAACCAACACTGTGGCAATTTGGAGTGCGAAGAGCGGCCCTGTCTCTTCAAAAGGGTCAGGGGTTGATGACCTTGTTTATTTTCCTCAGTGTCTGCCCAAGGGAAAAAACCACCATCCCAGCTCCTCAAAGTCAAGGCCAGCAGCACCAGTTTGGGGCCCATCTGGGACATGTTTCAATCCCACAGCTGGGCAAAAACCTGAGCACCAGCCTTGACCTTCCATTGATCAACCAGTTCTCAGCTTTCCTTTCTCTTTTTTTGCCCCACATCTTGGTAGGATGACGGACTCTGACAATGAACTGCAGAGATTTGGGAAACCTGGAGTCTGTTCCGGCCATCCTTCACACCCTCAGCTATCCCTCCATTCACAGTTAAAGACAGAATCGCCATGTCATCAATTTACTGCAGACAGCATCTTGAGGACCCAAACCATTTTATCTTGCTGTCTTGCTCCTTGACTTGGCAGCCCTGGTTGGGTCCTGCCACTGGCTCTCATTAGCATCTCCCCCTCACACGACAGATAAATAGCAACACTGAGAGTCATACATACTTATAAATAAATACAAAAGGAGCATCTACGCAGCCATGAATACAAAGCTTAAGGATACTGCATCTCATTCCTGTTTGCTGCCTCGGGCACCGTGAACTGACAATCAAAATTCACCGAGCGCCAAAAATATTAGTTTAATATTTGTGTTTGCTCAGCTCCTTCTTGTGCCGGGATGACAAACAGCCCTGCGAAGGCATTGCCAGAGGCACTAACACTTCCATTCTCTCTCTCTCTCTGATTCTGGCACACAGAGGGATCTTTTCAAACCAATAAACACTTTCATTTTTGTCTTCGCTGAAAGGACTTCCTCTGTGGGGTGATGTTTTGCTAGAGGAAACGATTTAAGAGCAGAGATACGGTTGTGATTCAATATGGTCGTGATTCAATATTGTGCTCAGGAATTCCTTGTACAGCCAAGGCAGTGACAGATTCTGACATTACCTGAGCCTTGTTGAGCTTATCAGAGTCTTTCTGGAGTGAGAATCAGGCGACAAACCTACAAAGACTGTGACGCCTTCTCGTGTTGCGGCTGGGAGGTTCTGTTCCCAGGTGGAACAGCAGCAACACGGTCTTTTGCTCCCGTGAGTTACATCTTGGCCTGTGTGAGAACATGCAGAGGTAAGGGAAGGAAAGGGAAAAAGGAGAGAAAGCTTTTCCAAGCCCTCCGTTAGCGTTGGCTTAAAGCAGAGGGCGTTCAGAGCAGGAGGAATGTCAGAGCTGGTTTTCCTCACGCCCTTCCCTGCTTGGGATGCATCACTGACTGGGAGCTGGCAAGATAATCCAGCAGGAAAAGGTAAGACCAACTGTGAGGAACAGACTGAAAGATTTTCTCTCTGCTTTCCCTCCTCATGACCTTCTCATTGCTGAAAGGCAGGATGTCCTGAGCCGATCACAGAGCCATGGGATGGTCTGGGTTGGAAGGGACCTTAAAGCTCCCCTCGTTCCAGTCCCCCTGCCACAAGCAGAGACACCTTCCACTAGACCACGTTGATCCAAGCCCCATCCAACCTGGCCCTGAGGCACACCAGAAACTCAAACAACAAATGGCTGCTTGTTGGAAACCCTCTACAGAGCCAGATCTGTGAGCTCAAGCACAGCAGTTTGACCGAGTTGCCTCCTGGCATTACCAGGGGATGGGCTCACACCCCACTCCTGCTGCCCTGGGTGCATGCCAGTTCCCCCCAGCTGGCACAGATCAGCCCCACATGGAGTCTCAGGGAGCAGCTCCCTCCCACTGACAACACACTTCTCTCTGGCCTCAGGAGAAGATGTGCTGGATGTGTTTGTCAGGGAGCTGTGGAGAAGAACAATGCTGCCTGTGTCCTCACCAGGGTGGGCCATGGTAAAGCAAAGTCCTGTTTTCACTCCAGCTCTACGCTGAAACACAAAGCTTTGTATTTGCCTGTCAATATCCCCGTTGGATTCTGCTTCTATATATTTAATTCGAGATGAGTACTGCAGGACCTCTTTTGTTAGCTGGATACCTCGTGCACACTGTTATTATTTCTTTCATAAAAATCAATAAAGACTTAGGAACAACAACCACCAATAATAACAGTACATCTCTCTTTGTGTCTTTGTTGTGCAACTTGCTGAACAACTCAGAAAAGCAGCAGACAACAGTCCAAAGAGAAGATTAAAAAGAAAAAGAAGAGGTTTCCAAATTGGACCTGGTCTACCTTTGGAAAAAGTTTCCAGATACTTAAAACTACAGCACTACCTCAGCACATAAGAATTCAGTAGTAGAGGCTCAGGAAGGGAAAAAATGCTCAGCAGATAAGGCACAGACAGAGTTCCTCTACTTTGGTGTCCTGGCCCTCTTGCCTGTGAGAAACAGGCAAAAACAGTGATGGAAATTTAAGAGCAGCACTTTGAAAGCCACAGGCAAATCACTGCTATTGAAGTCACTTCTTGGGCACTAACAAAACAAAGGAAAACATCCCCTTGCTGTTTTCTATGCTGCTTTGAAAAAAGGAGAAAGGAAGAAAGATAAACAGCAGAAGGACATGGAGCCGCTGGAGTGAGGATGGAGGAAGGCCATGCCCCCTGCTCTGGAGCCAGGCTGGGAGAGCTGGGGGTGTTCACTTGGAGAAGAGAAGGCTCCAGGGAGACCTGAGAGCCCCTTGCAGGGCCTAAAGGAGCTCCAGGAGAGCTGGAGAGGGACTGGGGACAAGGGGGAATGGCTTCCCCCTGACACAGAGTATGTTTAGATTAGATATGGGGAAGAAATTCTCCCCTGTGAGGGTGGGGAGGCCCTGGCACAGGTTGCCCAGAGAAGCTGTGGCTGCCCCATCCCTGGAAGTGTCCAAGGCCAGGTTGGACGGGGCTTGGAGCAACCTGGGCTAGTGGGAGGTGTCCCTGCCCATGGCAGGGGGTGGAACGAGATGATCTTTAATGTCCCTTCCAATCCAAACCACTCCGTGGTTCTATAACTCTATAAACCCCTGCAAGAGGGGTTCCCTGTGAGTGTCAGGAAGCCCTAGAAGGACAGAGCCCAGTCCCCTGGGTGGCCAGTTGGGCTCCAGGTCAACACCCCCTCCAAGTGAACCGAGCAGGCTGAGTGTTCCTTCACAAAGAGTTCCTCCCCCCCCC
>VXAY01001837.1:1229799-1287071 GCA_013399855.1 Oxyruncus cristatus
CCCCCCCATCTGAATGCTGCTTGTCCCCTTTTTGGCTCCTTTAGACATTTCTCCACCAGTACAAACCAATTTTTTTATAATTAGCACTGAGAAAAACAAAGTCTCAGTGGGTTTGGAGGCTCAGGTAAGATAAGCAGCCAGGTTCCACCTAGGCATCCAAAATTTTTGGAGCTTATAGGCTTCAGAAATGAACTTAAGACTTGCTGGACCATGCCTTCTTCCTGTGTTCATTTATTTTTCTTTCCAACAAACCCTCGAAGTAAATAGAGAGTTAACTGGACATCTTTGTTCTCCAGGACGAAATAGTTCTAGTTATTGGGAAATCCCCATTTGGGTACTGCCTTTTTTTGTGTTATTCCCCCTGTTTCAGTTTACAGGTAGGAACTGGGAGGGATTAGAGCACTGGAATGGATGGTTTCAAAGGATGTGGTGAATAGGAACCTGCTTTGAGCTTCAGTTTGAGATACACTTTGATGAAGGCACGTTTTTCCTGAGAACCCTCTCCCCAGCCTGGTGGAGAGTTTGTGGGAAGACCATAGAAAGGGTGAGAGAAAAAAAAAAAAAAAAAAGTTAAAAATTGTGCTGTAGATGGTAATTTTCTGGAGGAAGCATCAAGCTCTTCCCACGCAATGGGAGAAATAGAAAACAGAGAATTAGAAGAAGCCAAGGAGCGAGAAACACCTTCATGCACACAAACCACCACGTACGCTCGGGAGATCTGGCTGCAGGAAATCAATGGCAGCTTATCAGCCTGCAGCAGAGTCGGGACAATTAAACATTTCCCTCTCTGCCTTTATATATTGGATTTAAGTTTTGAAGTTGTTCTCACCTGTGGATGGAGAGAAAGAAACATCCGAGCCAGCATCTCTTACGGAGAGTTATCTCTAACGCAGGCAGCAGCCCAAATTATTTCCATTGGTAATCGTTGCCTTCTTTGTCCTTAAAAAAAAAAACCAAAACCCATCTTAGACCAAATGAAAGGAAGATATTGAGCATTGGACAGCGATTTCTCTGCTCTCCTTCCACAAAGATTTCTGCACTCATGGGAAAAGTCCTTCCCCAAACGCTGAGCTTTTGTCGTCGGGTTTTTTCTCCGTCACAGAGCAAAACTTTGCAGAAGGAGACCAGGAGAAACCAAAAATGGGGCCTAAGTGGCAAAACCAAGCCCGGGTTTGGAGCTGTCCCCCAGGTCTGTGGCCTGGGGACAAGGTGAGGGATCTGCTGCAAGGCCAGTCTGTTAAAGCACTGCCTCTCAATGCCACAGGAGCTGAAGGGTGCGTGAAGCCCCAAACCAGCACCTAAACATCCTCCTATTTGTTTGCCGGGCTTTTACTGAAAACCAGCTGCTCCAGCTGCAAGTCCCTGGAGCAACAGAAAAGCACTGAGATAAACCAGAGAATTAACAAGCTCAGTAACTAACAAGGCAGTGATGGCTCTTCCTCGTGCCCACTCCAGCCACCTCCATGTGCAGGTTTGGGTGGATCACAAAGCTTTCCCGGAAGGACATCAGCACCCCCAAGCCCCTGGCTGCTCACTTCAGATCCTACAGGCATTTTCCACCTTCTGGCCACTCAGGTTGGAAGCAGCAGCTTCCTTTCTTACTTATTTAAATATTTATCTCCCCCAGCCAATGCAGACAGGGCAGATAATCTGGGCTTACATCCCTTTGAAGTCAATCAGAAAACACTTTTAACTTCAGCGAGTGTCCGAGCGAGGACCCCAGGCCTCCCTGTACCTGACCCACAGGCATTGCCAGGGATTTGGGGCTCCATCCACACAGACCTGCCTTAAAGGAATCATCTCCAAGCCCTGCCTTGGCAAGAGATCAAGCGCAGCAGATTTGCCTCCAACCCTCCCGTCTTATCGCACGTTAGCCCGTCCAGATGTCAGGCAACACTGTCCCCCTGCTCACAATCCCCTTTTCCCATCTTCTTTTATCTCCCCTTTAAATTGCTCACAAGACTCTTCCTTTTCCAAAGTAGAGGGGATCAAAAAAAAAATCAACAGAATATTTCAAAAGCAGATGTCCTCAGGGAAAATAAGAAGCGGGGTGGGGGGGAATCAAACAGGAGGGAGAAGGAGCCTGTGATGCTGCTACCCTGCAGGAAATTGGGTTTGCAAGTGCTTTCAGTCCCTGCTGGTAGGAGAGGGGCTGGGGCTGGGTTTGGTTTTCAGGGAGCTGCCTCACAAGCACCACTGGTGCCTCCAGCCTTGCCCTTCCCAAAGCTCAGTGTGCAGGACAGCCTTAAAAAACGGCACCTCTGCTTGCAGCCACCCCAAACCTCCAGCGTGGCAGCTCCTTCCCAGCACAGAAAGCTGGCGCTGCAGGCACCAGAGGTTTCTTTTTTGATGGGCAGGCAAAGGGAATTTATCTCCCTGCCTGGCTGGCTGCACCTCTGCCGCTTCCCCTGCGCTGCTCCAGCAAAGCCGTAGAAGAGTTTCAGATTTACGCTCGCTTTTGAAGAGGTGACAGTGCTGCCTTTCAAAGGACACCGGAGCAGGGGTGACACAGGAGGTGACTCCTTCTGAGAAGCTGATGGCAGCAGGCAGAGAGCACCAGAGGGGGAAAAAAACCCCCACCAACATATTCCCAGCCTTTGCTGACACGGCCAGCGCTACGTCAGCAGCGGCGTTTTCCGTGAACCGGGAGAGAAATCCAGCCAAAAAAGCAGCAACGTCAAGCAAATCCCGTTTTAATTTCATTTCTCTACCTGGCTGATCAGATTTGGTTCTTTATTTAACTGGTAGAACAAAAAAAAAAAAGCTTTAGGGTTGGGTTCCTCCCCCCGGCTTTATTTCTATTTCGGTTTTCCTTCTCCTTAAGACTTTTCAGTGGATTCAGAGTTGGCCAAATAAGCCCCATCCAGCCAGGCCTTGAACACTTTCAGGGATGGGGCAGCCACAACTTCTCTGGGCAACGTGTTCCAAGCGCTTCCAGCTCTCCTGGCTAACACATGTTCGGGTTGCAAACAGCTCTTTGCTTCCAGCTTCAGTGGGAAAACACACCCAAACTCGTCACACTAATAAAAAGTAGCAGGTGGAGGAGAGCAAGAGCAGAGAAATCCTCATTTCAGCATGTAAAGAGGAACCCCTTGGCACAAACAGGCACTTGTTATTCTCTCCTCACGATTTGTTATTTATTATCCCCACTTCTCCCAAAATTGCAGGAATCTAATCAGAGCTCAGGAGCAACAGTGGGTAATTCCAGTGATCAGTCACACGCTAGCAATGAGGAATAACAAACAGCTGGAGTGACCACTTGAGATGAACCATGGGCTTGGGACCACTGAGCAGAATCTCAGGCTGAACATCCCCTCAAAGCCAAGCCTTTAGCAAGCCCATCAGTGCTTGGACTACTTTACAAACTCGAGATGTGAGAACGAGCCTCTGGATCAGTTCCCTCCTGTGCCTGCCAGCATTTCACTTAGGAGACAGGAGAAAATGAGTAAAGATAAAAGAACCCTCCTGCACCCTCGAATGACATAAAAAATTATTATGAAGATAATGTTTCCTGGTCTAAGGATGAGGAGAGCACTGTATCACAAGATGAGCCTATTTAATTTCACTGCTGTGCTACAGGGATTTGGATCCGGCCTTCTCAAGCAACCTGGTCCAGTGGAAGGTGTCCCTGCCCATGGCAGGGGGGGTAGAACTGGATAAGCTTTAAAGTCCCTTCCAACCCAAACCATTCCAGGATCCCATGCTGGAAGCACCTGCCCGGTTCTCATCTTTGGGAACATACTGGAGTTCAGCTCCATCTTAACTCTTCACGGTGGCAATGCTTCACCCCCCAAAAATACAGCATTGTATTTGTCTCATGTTACCTGCCAGGTGTGCTGTGGGTCTTCCTCTCCTTCTCTTCAAAAAGCAAGGGAGACCACACTGCTGGCAGAGCCGATGGATTTCATCTACACAGGTAAATACATTTTTCCTCCCTTCAGCAGGAACTTTGCCAAAATGCTTCCCCCCCCTGTTGCTTTTTTAAAGTCGTTTTCAAAGCCTACCTGAGCTTCCATGTGTCTGCTGCTTCCAGCATGTGGCTTTGACCCAGTGAATTTCAATAGATACATTATTATTGAAGCCCCAAAGGGACATAGAAGCCGGTGGCTGAAAGAGCCCCAGAACTGTTGCCCCTTCAGCTGTGCCTGGCACCTGGCATTGCCTCCACCCGTCCCCCAGATGGCTGCTAGTCTCTGGGATCCCTCCTGATACTCCCAGCTGCTTTGGGATGTTCTCCCACCGTGCTGGGCTATGTCCTGGTGCCCTCCAGGGCACCACAGCTGAGGGGATTACTGCTGCCTCAGGATTTAGCTGCTGCTCTCTTCTAGTCCCCCCTGGACCATCTCTAACCCCCTCAATGGCCCTCCTGTCTTACATATCTGCAGGTGCTGCTTCAAAACCTAAACAGGGCCCGGAACTTGCTCCCAGAGTAAAGGAAACTCTGGCTTTGACCCACTTGGAAAGCTGGAAAAAGGCCTGTAATGTCTTGTCCAGCAAGTCCCAGCCTGAGTTAGGGTTTGCCTGGCAAGCCTTGGAGAAACACACGCTCCCCCTCTTGGTTTTCCAGGGTTATCCTCCCACCACCTGCCTCCTGGGAGGTGTTTCTGAAAAGCCCTGCTTGGGAAGGTTGGGATAACACATGGCACCAACTCCCTGCTCGTCGAGGCGTCAGGGGGGTGGGTGGGCAATAATATCAATAACCCACGACCAGGTGGGACACGCAAGTGTCACCAACCCAAGGAAGTCATCAACCCCTGTGACAGCCCCCCTGTGGGACCAGCAGGGCTCTCTTGGCTCCACGGGGGCCAACCTGCCGCAAATCTGCGGTGGGAACACCTCCTCTGCGTGGGGACTCAGCTCTCGGGGTGTCTTTTGGGCGGCCCAGAAGCGGAACTTGTGGGGGAAGATGCTTTTTTAAGTCAGGATGTTAAAGTATGAGCTTATGGATGGGAGAGGAAACCTGGTGATCCCCTGTTATTTACACCACTAACAAACAGCCGAAGGAAACAACAGCACATTGCTTGAAAAATGCCATCACAGTTCCATGACTGAGGCAGTCCTGTAATGAGCTGAAATCCCTGTCATACGAGGATTTCTCAGCTGCAATGAGTTCCCACTTGTGGTTAACACCGGGATGCTTATTTTTTCCCTTTTCCTGGGGAGAAGTTATTATTCTGCCACTCCTGAGTGGCCTCAAGGAGTTCTCCTCCCCTGGATGTCCAGCCTGAGATAACACCTTGGCTGTCTCCTGAGGTACCATTATCTCCTGTTAGAGCCTATGAAACACTTCAGACCAAAAAGGTGCAGGAAATTTAGGCACCAACCCAGTAATTAAGAAAAATCTGTATTTTGAGGGAAAGCAGGTCAGCTATCCTGACGTGATATACAACACAGCCTCATCCTGAGGTCTTGGATAAAGATCCTGAAACACAGGGGGCAATATTGTCAGACGAACAACTAGTTTTTGGGGAAGCTTCTAACGAGTTTTCAAAAAGAAATGGTTAAAACCAGCAAGTTTTTGGCTGCAATTGGACCGAAACACTCAGCCTTCCCCATTGCATCAGCTAAAGGAAAGAAATGCAGAAGGAAAGTTAATCAGGTTTAGATGAAAGGAAAAAACCCAAACAAACCAGCAAGCAATCTGATCCAAACCCATACAAGTGAAGAGTTTGCCTTGACTCCTTCCCCCCAACTCCTTTTTCACTCTTTCATCCTCCTGACCTTCTCTGTTCCAGCCGGGAGGGAATGGGAAAGTTCGAAGAAAGCTATTCCTGTGGTATTTTTAGCAGAGCCAGAAGAAAAGTGACTGGAAATAATCCATGAAAGCAAGCTTTCACCTTGATTTCCAGCCTCTGGAGATTTCGATAGCCTTGATAGCAATCACAACTTAACCAAAGGCGTATAAAATGCTGAGTGATACCAAGAGCATAAATTGAGCTCGCTCTTTCTTTCTTTCTTCCCGCTTCACATTAAAAACCCAGTGAACCATCGATGGGACACTGAGGGGAACACTTTTCCCCACCAGCTAGTGAATTGCTGGCCACACCCCGGCACGGACAGCCAGGTTTGGCCTGGTCTCAGCCCACTGATGCAGCCAGCAAGAAAATTCTACATTACAATCAAACACATTCAAAATAGATGCCGATTTTGGAATCTTCCACAAGTGTCCTGTGGAAGAGCTCAATCTTTCCCAAGCAGGATTAAGAAGAGCTCTTCTGAGCAGCCTGGTCTAGTGCAAGGTGTTCCTGCCCATGGCAACATGGAGGAATTAGATGAGCTTTAAGGTCCCTTCCAACCCAAACCATTCTGGGATTCTGTACGTGGCACTGACTGACTGAACAGGGACCTCCCTGTTTCCCTGCCTGCCCTGACCCACAGGCACCAGTCCAGACAGCTACTGATGGGACACAGGCCTCAGCTGCATGTGTTAGAGACCAAAGGAATTAATTAAGAGAAGCTGCACTCCCAAGGTGCTGATCATAAGAACAAAATGAGCGCTGATCCCATTAAGTCAATCTTCTCTGCTGGTTGCTGCCATCTGACGTCTCCCCCTTCCCCATCGCTCCTTGCTGCATGTTCCCACCCCTCTCCTTGTGCTGCCCAGAGCTGTTGTGGTCTCTGAGGAAGAGAGGAAGATGTCGGGGGCTGAAATGTCCCAGTGCAGGCTGTGCTGGGAGCTTTCCTGCCCTGCTGGGCACCGATGCCCAGCGCACAGCGTGGCTCTGCTTCGCGACCGACGCACCCCGGAGCAGGCAGCCCTCTGATGTGATTCCCAGCCCAGGCATGCTCCCAGACTGCATCCCAACCAGCAAACAAGCAAGTCATCACACTACCAGCTTCATTTCACTGCTCAGGCTTCCCCAGGCTGCTGTACATCTAAACCCACTTCATTTCTGCTGATCTGTTTTAAAGTGACCACAGCAATGACAGCGACTCACTGGCTGGCTTTTAAATCTCTATCACTTCCCCACGCTTTTTCTACCATCAGCTTTTCTTCTGCTATCAAACACCTCCTTTTCCCTCTGTGGCCAGGGCTGCTAAGAGCATTTCTTCCCAGGATGGCTGTCCCTAGGCTCTCATCCAGCTCAGAGATGGCATAACTCCTGCCAGCGCTGTGCTGAGCCTGGCCCAGCCTGGTGCTGCTGCATCCCTGTGCAAGGGGCAGCAGGTATAGCCACAGTGCTTTGGCTCCGGGCTGGTTTTCCTCGGAGCAGGGAGAGGCACGATGAGTTCCCAGCATGGAACGTTCTCCTGTTTTCGTGGAGTGGAGGGAGCCCAGCCCTTGGGGGAAACCAGCCCAGACTGGCTTGTATCCACTACAGTCAGTCCTGCTGCTGCCTAAAGAGGACTCGACCACATTTGGCTGGGCTCCCCTGAGCCTCATGTTACGGCCTGGAGGCCCCCAGACGTAATTTTTTGCTATCTGGTGGCTTTTCTTTCCATCAGCCCAACACTGAGAAGCCACACTGTGCACCTCCCCTGCTGGAAAGCTGTCCTGGGGGAAGGAGCTGAGCTGGCTCTGCCGAGAGCACGGCGTATTTCCAGGGGACCCCGGCATGAACCGTGGTGTCAGCATCTCCTCACGGTGGGAAAGAGCAGCTCTGGGCCAGAACCAAACCCCTCGGTAGGGGACAGCAGCTGTAAATATCTCCCTTTCCAGCAGCCTGGGGAGAAGGAGTTTTCCTCACAGCCACCCCCTGCCTTACAGGGATGGATGCAGAGAGGGAGGGAGAGGCGGCAGTGACAAATGACCCTCACAAACCGACCCACTGCACGCTCACACGGGCAGAGCCATGGATTGGGAATGACAATTCAGAGCCCCCCTGCCCCATGTAACTCACACTGAAGGATACAAGCCAGGGGTTATTGATCCCTTGTAACTGATAAGCTCCTTGCTCATGTTGTTTTAATCCAGCATCAGGGCTGGGGAGGATGGCACACAGAGCCAGCCCGAAAAGGAACTTACCCTCAGCACCTGCTCAGAGCTGGAGCTCCCCAGGGAGCCACAAGCCCCATCCCGTGCTCCCCCCACCCCCTCCCAACTGGGAGCAGCCAAGGCAGCTGCACCCTGCAAGCGGAGAGGTGTTAAAAAAAAACAAACCCTCCCACTTTGCTGAGTTCTAAACCATCTCCCCGGATCGAAGAGGGACTGGGAAGTGTTGTCATGGCAGGAGATATTTACTGCCGTCTCAGGAAATGTTTCATTATTCTTTGGTAAGTGGTGGCCGTGAATTTCAGCCTGTCTGCCCGGCCATAAAGTGGACCATTGGGCAGATTATTTCTGGCAGCCGGGCTCCGCTGAGGGGTGAAGGATCACCTCCCAGCCCTGAGGACACTGTGCCTGCTAAAGCCTGGCTGGGTGCTGCTTGTCCTGGCTCCCCAGCGGAGAAGGAGACCTAGATCCCACCTATCCCTGCCCAGCCAGGCAGGGAAAACACCTGAACGCCTTCAGCATGCGCTTTATATACTCACAGGACAAATGACAGTGGAGTCGAATTCCACACTTGGCAAACGAAGCTGTTCCTGAGGCGGTGTTTGGTAGGGAGTCAGTCCACTCAGAACCTTCCAAAAGCAGCTCAGCAGGTCTGGATGGAGGTGGAGAAGGCAGAGAGACGGAGCCACCAGCTGGATGGGACCACTGGGGACACAGGGCAGGTCTCAGGTCTCAGGTGCCGGCAAAACTCCTGTTGTCCTGCCACACCAGGCAGCTGCTCTTCAACAGGATGGGGAGAAACAACCATCTCATCATGCACAGCATCCTTTTCTTTTTTTTTTTTTTCCCTCCTGTGAAAATATCTAACCACTTTCCGAGCCTGTGTAAGCTTCCAGTACCTAAAATTTCCCATGGCAACAAGTCCTACTTTTTAACTGGTTGCTGGGTAAAGAGTTTGCCTTTGCTGGTTGGAACTTCTCTAGATCTTCCCTCTGTCTAGAGAGGGAGGGATGGCATCCAGAGGGACACAAAGAGAGGTGTGAACCTCATGAAATTCAACAAGTGAAGTGTCCAAGGCCGGGTCAGATGGGACTTGGAGAAACCTGGGCTAGTGGAAGGTGTCCCTGCCCATGGCAGGGGGTGGAACTAAATGGTCTTTAAGGTCCCTTCCTATCCAAACCATTCCAGGATTCTGTGATGCTCCTGATACCAAGTGTTTCTTGAACAAAGCCTTCATTGCTGATTAATTCTTCAGCTTTACAATACAAATGATTTCATGCCTGGCCCTGCCTTTATCAATCCTTGCCTTCTGTGGATAATTTTCTAGGCTTCTTCCCATCCATTTTTTTTTCGTGATGGGAAAACTACAGCTACTCACAAATTACTTCAGGCAGGAGATACCAGGCATTCATTAAGCAGCACAGTAACATTCCCCATTTCAGTCTCTCCTACCTCCCTGGTTGTTTTTTTTTGGGGGGGGGGCTACTATGGACCAGAAGTGTCATTTTGATAGATATTTCTAGCACAACTCTCAGATCTCCTTCCTGAGCAGTAATAGCCAGTTCAGAGCCCACTGATTTCCCCCCTGTGCATTGTTTTTCATTTAGCAGCCTTGAATTTCATCTGCCGTTTTATTATCCACTCACTAAATATCATAAGGTCCTTTTCCCATTCTTGGAGGTTGGCTGTATTTTAATCCTTTTGGTATTAACTCAGCATTGCCAGCAAACGTTCTTACTTCTTTTTTTTTTTTTTCCCCCTTTTTTTTTTTGTCTCCCCTGGACCTACTTGGATTCCCCAAATTCAGGGGGATGCAGCTGGATTGATGCACAATGAAATGCCTGTCGATATTACATAGCCAGGAAGCACAGAAGCATCTTCTCAAGGCAGCACCCACGGGGCAGCAGGGTGCAGGTGACAAAGCCACACATGCTGGCTTTATAGATAACAAGGCTGTTGAATTTTAGCATGGCTAACACGAGCTGAAATGAGAAAAAGCCTCCCCAAAATAAGTTGCCTTTTCCATTCCTTGTAAATTCTCCCCTGGAGTTGTAAGTGTGGTGTTTACCAGCAGGCCTGTGAAAGTGGGTGATTTCAGAGCCTGGGGAAAAACAAGAGGTTTTAGTTTCCCAGCCCAAAGGGAGAGAGCTGCCAGGGTAAACCCCGTGCAGCTGGGGGCAAACCCAGACTCAGAACTTAAACGCTTTCTCGTCGAGGACGTGCTGGGGCTTTGTAGCTGCTGGTTCAGTGTCTGGGTGCTTGTCATCCAAAATCAGGTTTGGTTTTTAAAAAAACAAATCCAGTGGCAATGAATTCTTTCAAGTGTCAGGCCTTGGCAGGAAAAGGCTGTCCCTGCCAGCACGAGCCTTTCAGATGTGCTCCAGCCGGTTCCCAACTAGGGCTCCTGCTTTGCACGGGACACTTCTGGCTCTCACTGTAGGGACGGACAGGAAAGGCCCTTTTTTCCCCCGAGACAGAACACGCCCCAGCAGGAGCAGAGCACGGCAGCACTGGAAATGGCAACTGGAAAACACTGCACCTAAAGGCTCTGCCTTCATTTACAGACCTGCCAAGCTCTCTGGTTCCCTGGTTTTCAGAAACAGCTGTTTTCTAAACCCTTTTAGCCAATGGGCCATGGACGCCTTGGAAAAGTGCACATTAAAATGAGCCATGGGCACTCCGTTAGCCATCCCTCAAAGCCAGGTGGGAGAAAATAGTTTATTAACCGCTAAAGGATGGTTTTCCTCTATAATGACCCTCTCTCCGGTATTGAAGAAAAGCCATGTCTTACTTCCCTTTCCTAATAAATGGCTTCTTTAGAGTTTAATTAACTTCTCCCTGCTCTTCTTTTGTGGCAAAGTGTCACCCTGACCATGAGACAAACTCTGTTTTTCCCTTTATCAGGGAGAGCACTGACCTGTCAGATAAACTGCTCTGCCTAATTTTCTGGGGCTTTTCTCTTTCCACTTTGCATATTCCAGGGAGGGAGGCAGTGATAACAGAAAGTGATGCCTTTGGGATTGGGAAGCAGCGCTCCTTAAATACAACACGGACCATGCTCCTGCAGCAGTGCTGGGGTTGGGAATGTTAAGCTGTTTCATAGACCCATCAGGAACTGGGTCAGGGTCTCTGCCTGCTCCTTTGTTTCCTCAGGCTTGAAAACAAACCTGGAGGAAACACTTTTTGCCCTTCCAGGAGTACAGGATTTTGTATTTTCAGCAGTGCTTGCCTGTCCCCGTGTGTGTGTGTGTGTGTGTATATATAGCTCAAAATCAATAAGAGTGAGATTAGGTCACTGTATTTCTGAGAAATGTGCTCCTGATAGCACATAAAACCAACCAGCTCCCGCTCCTTTACGCTTCCTGTGGTGCTCCAGGACCAGCTCCGTGTGCCAAGATGGTGGCAGAGCCTGGAGAAAGGATGCAGAGGCTGAATTTGGGCCAAGACAAGAGGGACCATTACAAACTTCTGCTTTGGCTTTTCAGCTCAGCTCACAGCCCCAGGAGCCTTCACTCAGCAGAAGATGGGAACAGAACCCCAGAGTACCAGCTGGAGGACTGGGCGGCCTTTCCATGCAATGCCTGGGCTCCTTCTTAGGAAAAGATGGCATGTCTGGTGTAGCTTTGGGGTCCTAGCAGTAACCATGCCTCTTTTTACTCTAAACAGGGCTTTAAGTAAAGCCATCCAGGGCCAGCCTCGTTACACAACAGGGACACACAGCCCTGTGGCTCCTCAGTGGAGCCAGTTGATTAATTGTGCCAAGCTGAGAGCAGCGAGGGCTTTCTGTGTGCTGACTCTGCCAGACACCAATGCAGTAATGGTCTCCAGCACACAGACAGTCTCAGGGGACACGTCCTTCCTACCCAACCAAAATTAATTAATGGTGGCAATAAATAAACCAATCCAGGCGAACGAGAGCATCCGAGTGCCGCAGGAAACAGCTCGTGTGGGAGCGGGACTCGTGTTGGGGTGACAGCCATCCCACAGCCAAAAACCCAAAAGTATGGGGGCAGCACAGCAGCCAAGCACCCCAGGAAGCAGCTCTGGTTGTGCAGGGATGGGCCACACCAGCACCAAAGTGGTACCACCCCATGGGCCTCTCGGGACTCACTCCCTGCGCTGCTGGAGTGGGAAGCTGACAGCCAAGACACACGCCTGGAATTTGGGGTGGATGAACTGCTCTGCCATGCAATTGGTTCGGGCTGGAATTTTACCTGGCAGTGCCCCATGGGTCCGAGTTACACAGCATCCAGTCAGTGCCTGCTGCCATGGGTGGGAAAGGGGTTTTTGGGCCGCTCCTCCTGGTTATCCAGCAGCGTGTGTCCTTGGGAATTCATACCTGGGGAAGAGAGCTGCTTAGGTAAGTTCTCCTGGGAACACAATAGCACAAAAAATAGGGAAAGGAGAGCTTTTCGTAGCACATTTCTGATTAAGGAATAAATGGGAAGGGGCTAACACTCACTCTTTTGAATATGCTGGGTGAAATGGGGCTGCAGGAGGAGGATGGGCCAGCATGGAGCATCCTAGGGAAAGGAGAGCAGCTGTGGCTGAGCACTTATCCCCTTTTCTTTGCTCAGCACAAGCTCTGCCACCACGTGCAGCTGAGCTCCGAGGACTCTCCTCCACAGCTACGGTCCTGTTTGATCTGCCCTGCCCCT
Source organism: Oxyruncus cristatus (assembly GCA_013399855.1). Classification (NCBI taxonomy): domain Eukaryota; kingdom Metazoa; phylum Chordata; class Aves; order Passeriformes; family Cotingidae; genus Oxyruncus; species Oxyruncus cristatus. The sequence continues at coordinate 1,242,391 of VXAY01001837.1, forward strand.
GCCTCACGTACCCAGGCAAAAGCAGGTCCCTTAATCCAGCTGTTTTGTCCCACCTCCTACAACCCCTGGGGGCATAAACAAAAACCACTGTGCACGGTGGATACTGATCACATTCATCCATCACAGGCAAGGCCCTGCACGCTCACAGGACTGATTATCAGGACTCTGCACACCCCTGTTCTCATCCCATCCCTACCAGGTCCTGTGCCTGGGCACACGGTGCCGGCACAGCCGGGTTGGCAGCTGGAACCTCCTCAGGTGCCCACCCCGAGGTCTAATGACCAGCCCCTTGTACCTCTGAGCAGCCCTTAGGCACTCCTAATTGGCACGTGACAAAGTGCCTGCCACATGTTGGTCAATACCAATTAGCATACTTATTAAATGGATGTATTTGTTGGCAGCAGTTATCTAATTACCTTAACAAGTGCAGCAGGGAGAGGCTTCGAACCCTGCGGAGCGGCAGGAAAACGGGGTTGCCCTGGAATAAGGGGGACAGGACAAAAGGGAGTCCAGGGGAGGGCCAGGGAGATAATTAGAGGAATGGAACGCCTCTCCTGTGAGGGAAGGCTGAGAGAACTGGAATCCTTCAGCCTGGAGAAGAGAAGGCTTCGTGGAGATCTGAGAGCCCCCTTCCAGTGCCTAAAGGGGCTCCAGGAGAGCTGGAGAGGGACTTGGGACAAGAGCCTGGAGTGCCAGGACAAGAGGCAGTAGCTTCCCCCTGACAGAAGACAGGGTTACATGGGATACTGGGAAGAAATTCTTCCCTGTGAGGGTGGGGAGGCCCTGGCACAGGTTGCCCAGAGAAGCTGTGGCTGCCCCTGGATCCCTGGAAGTGTCCAAGGCCAGGTTGGACGGGGCTTGGAGCAACCTGGGCTAGTGGGAGGTGTCCCTGCCCGTGGCAGGGGGTTGGAATAAGCTGACCTTTAAGGTCCCTTCCGACCCAAATCCTCCCACAATTCTATGAAATCCCTGCTCCCTGTGCAGGACCCTCTGTGAAATGCAGGTGAGTTTGCTAAGCAGCAGCCCAAGAAGCTCCCAGCTCCCGCCACTTCCAGGGAAATGTGATTCAGATATTTGGGGTTTTCCTTCTGCAAAATTAATTTCCTGGGAGCCAGGGAACAGGAGTGATGAGAGAGGCCAGGACACCTGAAATTACATTTACCAGGCTACACAAGGCTGCTGCTTTTTATTTCTTTCCCTCTTTTTTGCATATCACAGCCCAGCCGGGGGGGGTACCACTGTTATCAGACAGCAGGCAGAGAGGAGAGTCGAGACCATGTTCATGCCCAGGAACCAAAACAGACCCTGTGCACTGTTTTAATTTAATGCTCCTGAAACTCTCCAATACTGACTTCCTTTTTTTTTTTTTTTTTTTTTTCCTCCTTGGAATTGCTACGGCAGAGTGTGGCTGGGAGAAGTTTCTCTGCCTTTTACATCAGGGCTTGCATGGAATCACAGAATCACTGAATGGTTTGGGTTGGGACCTTAAAGACCAGCTCATTCCACCCTGTGCCATGGGCAGGAACACCTTCCACCAGCCCAGGCTGCTCCAAGCCCCGTCCAACCTGGCCTGGGACACTTCCAGGGATGGGGCAGCCACAGCAACCTGTGCCAGTACCAATGACTCCTCCCTGTGCAAGGGAGAGGGGGACTCTTTCGGATAAAGAAGAGGCCAGTTTTGCATTTCAGATGTGAAAATGAGCAAGAACAGGGTTCTGGGAGCTACAACAGGCCCAGAGCAGAGTAAGGGGCTGGGGGAAGAGTGAGGAAAATCTGTGGTCATAAGCAGCCCCCAGCTCTACTCACCAATCTGCCTTTTCTGTTCAGACTTGACTTATTTTTCCCTCCGTTCACCTTAGGTTTCTCCATCACTTGACAAGCTGAGAAGCACCATCGGTCCCTCCAGCACTCTCCTTGCTCTGAGAGGTTGATCCAGGATGGATGGAGCACGTCTCAGTTTTCCTTACTGCTGAGTCTACTACATATCAAATGCAGGCAGCACACTGAGTAACTAATCTTTCCTGCGTGCCTATTAAGCAAAAATTAAAAGAAAATTACATGGGGAAGTCGGCAGCAAGTAGGAGGGGAAGGGTTGTAATTATATGGCTATTAATTGGTGTAAAGTTCCAGTTTAATGCTCTCCGGCCCAGGCCACTATTTCCTAGGGAAATTTTCTCTCTATTAGCTTTGGATGAGAACTGGGATTCTCTCTGGAAGCTCTGAGTCCACCCAAAGAGGTGACTTTCAGCTCCAGTCCCCCAGCAGGTTTTAGTTTTCATGCGCTGACAGACAAAATTAAGGGGTTGTTTTTAACATGGCCCAAGGTGGAGGGTGGGAAGAGCCAACTTTTACCATTTACCATTACATGGTGACAACCAAGTGGTGACCCTTTTCAAGATTCAGCCCACATGGAAGCATTTGCTCCAAATGCAAAATTCAGGGATTAAAAAACGCCTCAAAAGACTGTTCCCCTGTGGCTCCCGGCAATTCCCTCGGGAGCGGTGAAAAACCTCCTGCCCAAGCGGCTGCTCGTCAACACCTGACAATTAAACAGAACCAAAACGTTTGGAGCAGCAAACATCCATCAAACCCCGCGGAGAATTCCAAGGAGTGATGTGCAGCTTCCTGCCAATTCACCTGGCAAGGCACCAGGCAGCTCAGCCTCCTGGTCCAGGATGCTCCTGCCTCGCAGGATACAGCTCTGCCGTGGAACAAGGGGGAAGCTGCAGATGTTTGCTGTTAAGCCACGGCACACAGCTCTACAGAATAAGGTGGGAAGCATGGCCTTTCCCTCTCAGGAGTCCCACAGGCAGCTGGAAGATGCTGGAGCAACAAGCAGACCTGCTGTGCTATTACGAACTGGGGGAAGGGGGAGAGGAAAATGAAAATTTTGAGATTTTTCTTTGCTAAAACAAGGTATTGCACAGATAAATCAAAGGACTCTCGATTTTGCTTCGGATGAGAATGATGATTTCTTCTGGAAATGATCCTAACAAGGGGGAAAGGCAGGTCTTCCCTGCTCTGGTGGATACAAACACCCCTAAGCTGCTCTTGCCAGGCCCCCCCACCCCCCAGCAGGAACTGATTTTTGCTCAGGGACCTAAAGATTTGTCTTTAAGCTACAGACCCATCTCCTTCATTTCCCAAGCAGGAGAAAAGCACTTGGTAAAGTGAGTTTAGGGGGAAAAAAATAAAAACCAAACAAACAATAAAGAAAAAATGGAAAAGGAGGGAAATAGGGAGGGGGAAAAAAGAAAAAAAAAAAAGATGGGAAAAAACCCTCAGGGGTTTTATTCCATTCACAACTTGGAAGCTCAGAGCAAGGAATAAGGAATTCTGCCTCCATGGCCTGGTTCTCCATGGGCAGCAGTAACGTGGAACTTCAAGTCTTTTGAGAAGAAAGGCTTCCACTGTGGCCAACTTTCAAGCATTTCAAACCCCTTGAGATTTTTAAAAAATAAAATTAAAAAATGTGGGTCTCTCTCCATACGTCCCTCCTACTGCCAAACTTCTAGAGCAAAGTTCTCTGTGCTACGAGGACTAAGAAGCTCCTCTGTCCCCTGGCTCCAGTAGCCAGAGGCAGGAAACCCTGCCCACAGCAGGGGGGTTCGAACTAGGTGACCTTTCAGGTCCCTTCCCAACCCAAACCATTCCATGATTCTGTGAAAAAAAAAAATGAGGATCTTCTGAAATTTCAGGGAAAATGCCTGGCTGTGGAGGCTCTGGAAAAGAATTCACTTTGCCAGTCACACCTATCCCAGAGGAGACATTCCCACAGCAAAAAGACTTCAACATGTGGTCACTACACCCACTTACTACACAAAGAAATAGTTTTTAAATTGTTCTTTTAATCCACACCTATGTTGACTAGTTGCTTTTCCTGTATGGTTTTGTACCTCGGCAAGAAGAAGGCTGAGACCAGTCCCACCATCAGAGGTACCAACAGCTTCCAGCAGCTCCTGCCAGCTGCCAACAGCTGTGTTCACCCAGGATGGGGATCTGCTGGTGGATTCAGAGCCTGCCGGCTCTGAAAACACACAGCACCCTCCACCTCCAAAAGGTGCTCAGGCACCTGCTGGCAAACAGACAGTGGGAGTGGAGGAAGATGGGATGGGAGTGAGAGCTGGGGAACACAGCAACAGCACTGGAAGAAGGCCGCAGGGCTCCCCATGCTGGAAAAAAAAGCCCCCTCAGCAGCCAGGGCTGAGTCACAGCCCCTTCACCCTGTCAGAAGTGACACTGCCACTGCTCTAATCCACTGGGCAGCTGCTGAGCTGGAAGGGACTCACGGAAGATCAATGTGCCATTAGAGAAACCACCGAGGGCTGCCAGTCAATACTCTGAAAAGACACTGCTGCCAGTGACAACCCAAACCAGAACCTGCTGGTATTGACGGAACAAGTGGCAGCCCTTAAAAAACAGCAGCTTCTTCTTCCCTCCTCCCCCTCCTGGGTAAATTAACCCCAAATCTCTTTGTTTACCCTCGCCCCTAATAAGCTCTTGAAGCTCGCAGAAATGGCATTCCAAGCTCTTTCCTGAGCAGGCAAGAGCCTTTGTTCCCTTTCATCCTGGGAAAAAAAGAAGGGTTTAGATAATCTCAGAATGCCAGAAAGCAATTTATTTTGACCTAGACTGTTTCTGCAATGTCATCTCTTGGCTCCAGCACGTGGGAAGCTTCATTAGCTGGCGTTTACACAACAGCTCCGATGGGGCTGCGTGTCCCGGGCACTCTGCAGGAACAGCAGTGAACAACAAGTCCCTGTGGCACTGGGAGCAGCCTGGAGTAGTTTGACCCTGGATAAGGGACAAGGCTATGGTACGTGGTTGCTTGGTGCCCAAACGACACCTCTAAAGGTCCTGAGCTGCGAGAGCTGGGCACAAGAGTCAGGAGCGTGGGGTGGGCCTGGGCACTGCACATCCCATGTCCCTCCTGCAGACATGGAAGAGACTCAGGAGAAGGCACTGTCAAAAAATCATCATGGAATGGTTTGGGTTGGAAAGGACCTTAAAGCTCAACTCATCCCACCCCCTGCCATGGGCAGGGACACCTTCCACTAGCCCAGGTTGCTCCAAGCCACGTCCATCTTGGCCTTGGACACTTCCAGGGATGGGGCAGCCACAGCTTCTCTGGGCACCCTGTGCCAGGGCCTCCCCACCCTCACAGGGAAGAATTTCTTCCCAATATCACATCTAACCCTGTCTTCTGTCACTTTGAAGCCATTCCCCCACGTCCTGTCACTCCAGGCCCGATGTCCCTCTCTGGCTCTCTTGGGGCCCCTTTAAATACAAAAAGGCCACAATAAGGTCACCCCGGAGCCTCCTCTTCTTCAGCCTGAACAATCCCAATTCTCTCAGCCTTCCCTCACAGGAGAGGTGTTCCATCCCCCTAATCACCTCTGTGTCTCTCCTCTGGACTCACTCCAACAGTCCTGTCCCCCTTATCCCATGGCAGCACCAGCTCTACCCCAATGATCCGTAAGGCACGTTCAGTCCTTCCCCCCTCCCCAAGAGGAAGAGATTTGTAGGGCTGGTTTCTCGCTGCTCTTCCCAAGCCCCTGGTTGACTTCACCTCTTTGCCTTCTTTCCGCAAATTTCCAGGCACACCCAAGCCTGGAAACTTCCTTTGGAAAGGAAAAGTGAAAGCGGAGAACATCAAACAGCAAACAGCAGGAAACAACTCCAGCTGCTGAAGGACTCTCAGGACCAGCAAGAGCAGCACAGGCCCCAGCAGACAGGGGTGTGTGTCCCTTCCAGCCTCCCCATTCTGGCTCCATCACCCACTTCACACCACGGACCACGGCACGGACACACTGAGCTATCCAAGACCAGCGTTGCTGCAAACCAGACCAGGAGCACAGTCCCACCAAAAGCAGCAGTCACTGGTTGGAGCCCCTTTTGCCAGACCCCCATAACCCCCCCCCTTCCACTGCACAGCACAGCTCTGCCCCACCCAGGCTGCTCAGGGATAGCAATAACTCATCTCTCTGTCAACAGGGAATATTTTTAAATCTCTTCCTCCCTGCAGGCAGGCAGAAGTCTCCTCTGTTCTCTCCAGGCAGATTCCTTTTTTTATTATTATTGTTATTTTTCCTCTAGATGAGGAGTGTAAATCCCAAATCCTGCTGTCTCCTTTCGGGGTGGGGGAATGACAGGTGGGGGGCAGTCAGCTTCCCCAGGAAGGCTGTCAGGGAAGAGGAGCTGAAAGTCTGTGCATCCAAACTTCTGATGCTGAGCATAAAGGGAAGCTTGTCTTGCCTTTTGCAGAGTTACATAAAAATAAAACCAGGCCCCCTCCTTCTCTTGGCAGCCAGCAGCACATCCTGCAGAGCAACCTTGTGTCCCGAGACTCTTCCACTGGGCTGGGAAAAGGAGAGGATGAAGCTCAGCCCACTCCCTGGCTGGCTCCCACTGAGCTTTATTTCACTCTGTGTACTTCCCAGCAGGACATTGATGTGGACAGGCATCTGGAAAGCCTGCAAGAGTTTCATCAATGCTTTGTTTTGTTCTGTTCTGTTCTTTCCATGCTCGGGGTATTATTACCATGTTGGTTTGGTTGTGCAACAGCCCAGGAAATGGTGCTGGGCTGCTTTGAAGAGGGAGGAGGAGCTGGGCCACTAAAAGCCCACTGAAATCCCTGTGGTTCCTGCCATTGCTGAAGGCCCATGTTGGATATATTACAGTAAGTCAGCAGAAAGCAAATAAACAGGCAGACAGGATAAACAGGCTCTGCAGCCTGCTCTTCCCTGAGAAAAGGATGATTTTTTTTTTTTTTTTCCCTCTAATGCCACAGACTTTGTCAGCAAGTCAGTGTGCACTGGGGCACCTTTTGTCCCACGGGCTTGCAGACCCAATCCACTGATAAACAAAACTCTTGCTGAGCCTCAGGACTCGCAGAGAGCTGCCTTTCCTGCAGAAGGAAAGCCTAAGCCATGTCACAGAGATGGGCCACCCTGCCAGGCAGCCTTCAGCCCCTGCTCCAAACCCAGCTGCCAACGCCTGCCTGGCCACCCCCAGCCCACTGCGACCTGCAGGGAGCCCACCGTGGTCACTGAGCTCACACACCACCAGACAAGAGCCAAGGCCTGTACCCACACTCTGCTCAGCACAAAGATCCAGGCACCTATTCCTGATGTGCAGAAAGCACTGCATGGAAACATCCTGAAGCCTCTGGGATAAAAAGCCCAAGGGCAGGGGAGGTCTTACTCTGGGCTGATGGCTTCTTTCCCCCTTAAAGACCTGCCTGTGAGTAATTAAAGCTCCTGTTTCTAAGCTGCTTGGTATTTTAATTGATTTTCTGCACTGGCTGCCCACAGTAGAGTCATTCAAATCCGACATTTGTCTCACAAGCCCCAAATGAGCAGTGAGGGAAAGTGACCTGCCCCGTGCTTTCCCAGGAATCCCTCGCGGTTGGAGCTGGCCTGCACTGCGGATGCTGTTGGTCAGGCCACCTGGATGCTAAACCAGTGCCCTGATCTCCACTCAGGGCAAGAAGAGATTCCTACCATGACCTTTCCGCAGGGTCATGGGTATTTCTCCTGGGAATTTTCTCTGGGCTGTCCATTCTGCACAGGAGAAGAGGACACTGATACTGTGCACGACCAGATTCTTGCCGAGAGTAATCTGGGAGCAGGGAAAGCGGGACTGGTGATTTCAAATTAACTCCTGTTTTCCCCCTCCTGGTTTTGGATGCGCTCAGCACCCGAAGGAGGCAAACTCGACATCAGCACAGCAAGAGGCATTTCACCGGTGAAGTGCCATGAGGAGCTTGTTCTGCGGGAAATGATGTTTGGAAATGGATCCTCTCTCCACAGGCGGCTCCTCGAGCTGCAGGTTTATTAAAGCAGTAAAGGTCCTTCTTGCTTGGGCTCTTCCAAGATCAGATTTGCTTTCCAAGTGATGTATTTTGGCACTTCCTCCACCTCTCCCTTCCCTCCCCTTTATTTCCCCTGGAGACCCATCAGCTGTTGGGCTGCGCGTCGGCGCCGGCCACTGGGGCCCCTTGTTTTTGAAACATGGGCAGGAATGCCATTCCCCAGGGCTCCATCCAACCTGGCCTTGAACTCTTCCAGGGATGGGGCACCTACAACCTCCAGTCCTAAATCAATCCCAGACTATCGCTGGCAAAGCAAAAACCTAAGACCTAATGAGTAGGTTTTTTGGTTCTTCGGGTTCTTCTCTTCCTTTAGCAGGACCCCGGAGCTGATGACAATTGTGTGTAACAAACCAGGCTTTAGAGCAGAAAAATCAAACTCTTACAACATGGTAAAAAATTACTGGGAGTGGGATAAGATTCCTAAATCCTCAGAGTGACTGCAGGAGGTCACATCTACAAATCCAAAGATAAATTCCTCCCCCATAAAGTGAAAAAACCCGACACACTGCCCTTCCAAAATATTTTTTGTCTGGCCTTGAACTTGCTAATGCTTGTGGCCTGTACCTGGGAGAAGCCTGCACGTGTAGCCTCCAGCCAAGTCACCCGGGAGGCACAGGGGAAATCCAGCTCCCAAGCTTGAGAGTTCTTTAAAGTTGGGAGCCTCCTTGCTGGAGAGATGCACTCCTCTCTTCTACAGACAGCCTGAGCCTCCAGCCTCCTCTAGGAGTTTCAAAATCAGCCATGCATATAATAGGTGCACACTTAGCATGAAAGGAAGATGCTTCACAGAGGACAAATATTAAACCGTAAAATATATCAAGAGACATTTCCCGGGAACACTGAATTTAACCTGGCTCTTGGCTGAGCAGGAAGCTCCCAGGAGCTCCGGCTGTGCCTTATGGAGGAACAAAAAACCTGGAGGAGGCTTCACACGAGAAACCTGCCTGGATTTCCTAGGGATGCCTAAGGGCAAGTGCAGGACTTTTCTCTGCTGTCAGCTTGGTGGTGACCCTGTCACCAAGGGAAGCTCAGTATGGCTGCTCAGTGCTGTACCCGAGTCCATCCAACCCATATCCCACCCAAGCTGTGCTCATCAACAGAAATACTGGGAAAGAGAATAAAAATACAGCAAGAAAAGAACATTATTCCCCCAAACCCACCCTCCCAGCAGCCTGCCCTTTCCATACTCTGAGCCAGAGGCTGTGTTTCAGCTTCTGTGTTTAATATCCCATGCTGGACCCTTTCTTTGAATTTGTCTCATCATTGCTGGAGCCCACTAACAATCTGGAATCCCAGAAGATCCTGCACAAAGCTGTTTGAAACTTCAACCCCATTATCTGCACGGCAGTGCCTCGCTCTAGGTTCTAAAAATGGATGAGTCGTAAATCCAGGTGAGGAGCAGTAATGCTGGCAAGTGGGAATTTAATACCATTTACTTCCAATTTCCCAAATGGGAAATAAAATCCACATGGGAAGTCTCTCTGGGCAAGAAGGAGGCCTTTACTAAAGTGACTTCACTCAGTCACATGAAGCTTGGATACCAGTTCCCACCTGGAAGTAGCAAACAGTCTCGTTAAACACCACTTACCCCCTTGCGTGGGCAACAGTAAGTTTAAAAGTATTAATGAACTAGCTGTGTAATCACACTGGAAGAGCTTAGGAGCATCCCTCCCAGGCAGCTTCCTCTCTTTGTCTCATTTCCACCCCCATGTATCCTTATCTCCTTTCCCACCTTGTCTAGAAGAGAAGCTCAACTCTTCCACTAACACAAGACCCTGGTCTTGCTTCAGCAAGCAGGAATCTTGGAAGAGAGCACCAAAGAACCTTCCAGTTTATTCTTACAGTGTATGTGGGACTGCAGCAAACAGTTTTGGTTTGGTTTTTTTCTCCCTTTAAAATAGCAGGAGACCACCTCAGGACCCCCTATGCCCTTATCTCTCTGTGGGCTCATATGTCTTCTTCCAGTTGTTGAGACTCTGAGGTATTTATTTGGCTTTTAAGAGCACCAAGCTCTTTGCTTATCTCCTTTCTGCTTCTGTTCTTTGCACTTCCAGGCAACCTGGTAAGGAGACCTGCATTTCCCTGCTGTAACGGCGAGAACAAAAGTTTAGGCTCTTAAGCCACTTATCTGGAGCAAACTGCTGTAACTCTGTTGTTCTGGCTGATCTTGGGCATTGTTCAGGAAGGCAGATCCCAGCCCTCGCAGTCTGGGTGTCTGTTGGAGTATAACTTGGTAGTTTTGGAGACCTGCAAGGTCTCCTCTGAAGGCCTGCAAAGAATTTTAACCCTTTCCCCCAACCACAGTGGAAACCAGCACTGCTGGAACAAGAACATCCACCCTCCATGGACACGTTCTGTGATTCTGGGACTGACCCCTCTCTGTTCCTTTGGTGTTGATACAACCAAAAGGACTCTCCCAAGCTGTGCAGAAGGGGAAGCTCATCCCCACATCATTATTGGAGCCAGCCTGCCTTCCCCCAGGCTCTGCCCTCACGCCAACTGGCACATGGGGTACCCAAGTACCTACCTAAGGTCTTTCAAATGAACCACAACTCCATGCCGTGCTTTTCCTCCCTCAGGAAAAACACTGCCACACCTGTAAAACTCCAGAAATGCTGTCTTTACAGGCATAGAGGATGGAGAGCTGTGTTTTCCCTTCCACAAGGGGTGAGATGCTGTGGAACAAGCCCTGCAGCTCACAGAAATACATCAAGCAAAGTGGCTCCAAGCAAGGGGCTGTGTGTGCTGTCACCTCAGGTGTAGGGCTTTTAGCTGAAGGCATCCCTGGGTGATTAAAAGGTCACTAGATGCAGCTGGAGGCTTTCTTTCCTTATTATAAAGGTGGGTATAAAAAAACATAAGTAATAAATACCTGACAGGTGCTTGTATGTATGGAAATTCCAGTAGGAGCAGCTGTGAGTTATGGCCCTATAATTCCTTCAAGGGGTCCCAGGGACATCCTGAGTCATTGCCTAATGCCTGAGAAAGCCCTTTATCAGCTTGGTGCAAGTGCAGCCTGACCAGACCGGGGGGGAAGGGGTGGGGACAGGGGTGTCCTCCCTCCACCCAGCCTTCCTCCCTCTCCTGATACATTCCCTTCCACTTCTATTTCAGTAAAACAACCTGACTTGGAAGACACTGGCATTTATTTCTGCTCCTGGGAGAACACTGACCCAGCAAAGCATCCTGGATCATGCAAGGCTGGTCATATGGGGAAAAGACACCACCAGGCTCACTAAAGATCCGTGCTGGAAGAAGCAGCCAGCTGTGAGAGCAAACAAGAGGGAGAAGCCAGGCTTCTCATGGCTTGCAGTGGGAAGCGAACTCAAGATGCTCAGGGACAGCTTGGCATGGAGCTGGATTTAGAAAGGGGACAGAGGGAAATTTCACGCCGACGATGCTCACCAGGGCTTTGCAAATGCCACGCTGGCCTTTTCAGCCTGCGAAGGGAAAACAGCTTTCACACCTTGGAGCCTTCTCCCAAAGGCTGTCTAGTGGCACTTGCACAATTTAGGAGGCTGGTCTGAAACAGAGCAACTGCTCTGCGTTCTCCAGCTGAGATTCCTTCCCCACACAGTCAGCGCAGAACAGGGTTATTTTCCAACACTAGTGAGCGTCAAAGATGAAGCTGAAAACTGAAAGGAGCCAAAGCAGCCCCGTGCCTCCCCCCGCCCTCCTTTTAATAAAGCTACAGAATATCATGTTCTCAGCGTAGATTAACCTAAGCTTTGCTCCCAATTATTGTTTCACTCTCCTAAGTACAGAAGCAGAAAAGGGGCTTGACAAATGAACCCGGATCTGCCGTTAAGCTGCACTTCCACTTCTGCAAGTTTGTCTGAGTCCTTATTGCTCAGCAAAATCCCCCTTCATACAAATCAGTGGCTGTGTATTCCCACGGCTTTTTACAGCACTCAGGACTCCAGGTCAGGGATTTTTTAACTTTTTGATTTGGGGGGGGGGGGGCTGTGAGCTCTGTGGGGTGAATTCAGACCTGTCGACTGCAGGTTTGTTTTGCTCTGGGTCTTGTCCCAGACCCCTAAAAACGGCCCACAGCTCCTGTATGGTCGTAGAAGACACACATGGGGAAAAACTATGCTAGAAATAGGTTTCCCTTGCAGTAGAAAAGTGCTGCTGCTGCTGCTGAAGACCGGGTTATTTGGGGACTTGCTTGTTACCGCTCAGTCCTGAACATGGTGATGAAATGAAAATAGAAAAGGAAAGAAGGAGAGGATTGCACTCCTTGGGGCTGCGATGCCTCCAAAGCCCGGCTGTGGGGAAAGCTCTCGAGCTTACAGACCCGGAGTTGTCCCTCTGCAGAGAAGTGGTGGTGGAAAAATCGAGCCCCTCGGTTCCTCCTCGCCCTTCTCCCGGCGTAAACCCAGGCGGGTGCTGACGGAGCAGCTGGGATTAGAGCCAGGGCTGGAGAGGCGGGAGGGCGGCGCGCTCAGGGACGGAGGATCCCACGCTCTCCCCGCTGGCACTGGCAGGGTGGGAGGCTCGGCGGCGTGTCAGGATAATCAGATCCACCAGCCAGCCGCGCTCCTCTCGACTCTCCGAACGCGGCCGACGCTCTCCCCGGAGCTCGGCTTTGATTTCCAAGCCTGCGGGTGCTGCAGGAACAAGTCTCAGCTGGTTCCACAGCCTGGCCTGAGGTTTAGGTCAGGAGAGGCTGTTCAGATCCGTGAGGTTGACCCCCTGCCTGGTGTATTTGCTGCACAAGCTGGGAGCTGCACTTGAAACGTCCCTGATCCGCTCCTTCCATTTGCAGTCACCGCACGGGGCAAGACAGGGGGTTGATTGCGTCTGCTCAGAGCAAATGTAGGACTCCAGCGCTGCAGCAAAGCTCCTTGGAAAACCAGAGAATAGGGAAAATAGAAATACAGCATCACAGTAGGTTAGCCCCATCATCCTCAAGGGCTGATACACCAGTGCGTTCACAGACGTACCTCATCTTCAGGAGGGGAGGGTTAACCCTGAGCCAGGTATCTTAGAATCAAAGAATGGTTTGGGTTGGAAGGGACCTTAAAGACCATCTTGTTCCAGCACCCTGCCATGGGCAGGGACACCTTCCACTAGCCCAGATTGCTCCAAGCCCTTTCCAACCTGGCCTTGGACACTTGCAGGGATGGGGCAGCCACAGTTTCTACAACTTCAGGTGAAAAGAGGGAAGGGAGTTGCAGGGGCATTGGTTGTTTCCCTTACATAGAACAGAGGCTCTAATGGCAAAAATCATGGCAGCAGCCAGATGCTTTTAGTCCAGAAAAAAGACAAGTCAAAAAATTTTTAACTTCATCCTGTGGGAAAAAAAAAAAAGTTGTCCAAGTTCTCCCTTCTCCATCCCACTGAGATTTAGGGTGTCCTTTATGGAGACACTGCTCCAAAGCTGAGCACAGCAGGGGAAGTTCAATATCAGGAGTTGGTCTGAAATATTTTTCAGCCCCAACCCTGGCAGGGAGCAGCTCCTCAATCTCTGGTGATTTGCCCAAAGGCTTCTTCCTCACTGCTAATAAGGTGAGTACACAAACAAGCAGTGCAGGGGCTTGATGGTGCAGGGACACCTCTTACAGTGGAAGGATTTCTTGTTCTGGATGGCAGGGGCAGCCAAGGAGACAGGATATGTCTTGTCCTGCTGCTCCTTGGCTACTACATGAGACATCACCACACTGGCAAAAGTAGCGTTCCCTCCAGACCTCATCAAAAGCAGAGTGTGTTTAAAGGTGAAAACATTCTGGTAATAAACAGGCAGAACTTGCAGCCCTGAGCAGCCCATCGGAATAAATGGGTGTTATTTGGGAGCTGCCCAAGAATAGACTTCAGGGCAGTAAGAAGACGGCACTGTTTGTCAAAAAAAGGGCTCTATTCACAATGCAGCCTAAAGGATGCCCACGTCCTTCAACCAGCCCCAAACAAAACACGGCATTAGAGGCTTGGTCCCACTCCTGTTAAAGGCACTTTTTTCTACTGACTTTTGCAGAGGTTGGATCAGCCAAACAAACGGAGTGAGGTGTCAATACCTACTCTCCAGACCCCGGAACCTCATTACTACAGTGCTGATAACAGGTCTCCTGGTTCCCTGGGCCAACTGAAAAATCACACCCCCAAACCAACGCTTCAAGATGAATGAAAACGCTTCATTTTACCCAAAAAGCAGAGTTCTGTTTCTGATTTTAGTTGATTTATGTGTTTGGTGTTTTTGTTTTTTTTTTTTTTTTTAAACAATATTTTTCTTTCCACTGAAGAAATGAAAACACAAGATGCTTTTTTCACCGGTGGCGTATTTCCAAACACGAATCCAAAGCCTGAGGAAAAACCAAACCACTCAACCTGCTCTTTTGACCGTCCTCTGTGCTAAAGCTCCATGGCCCCTTGGCCCCTTCCACCGGTGGAACCATCGGTGAGTCAGCACCGAGATGCTGCTGCTTTCCAGCAAAGCATTTGAAGGCAACTTGGGAAGTGTCCAGGAGCTGGTTTATAGGTGGGGCTCGGGTATCTGCACGGGAAGGGGTGAAGTGATTCCCATTTCAGCTGTGCCAATCTCCTCCATGCCCTGGCAGCAGCAACAGTCACCTGCTTTACTACACTTTTGGCAGGAATAATTCCCCTCCCACCCACCCCGTAACACACTGGTTTTATGAACTGCAACTGGTATTTCAGAGCATACATTACCCTGCCCTGTCACTGCCAGAATGAAGTGAGGAATATAGGATCATTTAGGTTGGGAAAGCCCTGTAAGATCATTGATTCCAACCATTCCCCAGCACTGCCAAGGCCACCACTGACCCACATGCCCACGTGCCACATCCACATGGCTTTTAAATCCCTCCAGGGATGGGGACTCCACCAGTGCCCTGGGCAGCTGTGCCAGGGCTGGACAACCCTTTGCATGGAGAAATTTTTCCCAATATCCAATCTAAACCTCTCATTGTAGCCCTCCACGACGGCATGGTAGGAACTCTGCCTGGCCAGTCAGCACAGCCAAAGCTGGAGCCCAGCCAGGACAAGGGGCTTATACCTTCTCTTCCCGCTCCAGCCAGACATCCCAGGAGATCATTAGAGGCTGCACATGACTGGCAGCAATAATTAATCACGAAAAGTTGTTATTTCTCAAAGCCAATTCATGTTATGCCTCCATCATGGATCTGACAGCAGTCAGTAACAGCGCTGGCAATTAAAGTTAGGCAAGATCTGATTAACAAGATAATGTTCACTGATCATCATATATCTGTGTTGAGCCCTACCAGAGGGCTTTTTTCCTTAGCTGGTACTTTTCAAGGACCAGAAAGAACAGTCAGATCATCAGCTCAAGACTACTTTAAGTATCTGAACTGGGCTCCAGCTACTCAGCTCCTCAAAGCCCTTCAGAGAGGACAGGGATTTGTGGAATGCAGGAGTCACCAAAGCCTCACGTTCTCTCCAGCTGGCAGTGCCAGGGACTTCAGGAGCCATCCCCGCAAGTCTCACCATGGCCCAATTCACTAACTGTCCATGAATTTCAATATTTAAATATAATAAGAGGATTGCAGAGGGGAGATTTGTCCTGACTGGGAGATTAGTTTTAGATCAAACTTGGCTGATGTGGGAAATGCTGCTGGCTAGGATGTGACCACTTCAATTAGCTCATGAGTACTTTTCTGCATCTCTGCTCCCACGCCAGGTGTAGCTGGCAAAGAGGAGCTGGAGATGCTGAAACCCCGAAGGGAACAGCAGCACAAGCAGCCCTTGCTCCCTGAGAGGTGTTTTAGCACGGAGCCAGCAGCCCTCAGTGGAGCATTTCTGCCCGGTGCCTGCGCATTTCCCAGACACAGTGTTCCCACACCTCCTCCCTGAACTCCAGTGCCCTGCTCCTCCTTGCTCCCTGAGCTGGGAGCACCTCCGGGGAGCTGCTGCACGTGGTGCTGCCAGCTGTGCCACAAGGGCACTGGGACACGAGCAGGGATCGGTCTGGGCCAGGCTATCCAGAGAGCAATCTGTGCCTCACCACCACAAATACCATATTGTTCTCCAGAAATTAAAAATAAATGCATGTCAGTAGGACAATGGGGAAGCAGAAGGACACAGGAATAAGCCATCGGCATCAGAATGAACTTGGAGAGAAGAAACCAGAGTCAGAATTACTCCATGCATTAACTGTTAGCTCAAGGTTGCTTTGATGCCTGGAGTGCTGGGAGATGTAGGACTCTCATCCAGGCACCTCTGATATTCCATCAAGCCTTTAATCACCTGCCTGTGTCTCCTTGCAGGGAAATGGGCAGCAGCCACTTGCTTGCATTTTGAGGATGCAATGCAAGGGGCACCCACAGGCCCAGCTTCCAGCTAGGAATTGCATCCTAGTTTAAAAGCCTTCTCCCTTCAACACCGTGCCATGGGATGCAAGCCAAAGCCATTTCTTTGCCACTTTATAGCCCAGCTCCTGCTCATCCAGTGTTTAATTCCACCACCTGCCTCCTGTAGGTGCCCAGCACCTCAGCATCAAACCTCTTCAGCCTTGGCAGGGGTTCCCTAATGCAGGCTCCCTGGTTTGGGCAAATCCAAAGACTTTCCATGGAATAATGGCAGGGTTTCCAAGGTGAGATGATGGGCTGGGGTTTGTGCTGGGGCATAAAAGCCTTTTTTAGCCAGGATCCTCATGCTCATCATGTGTCCAACCTGCTCCTCCGCTCAGCCAGGAAAATGGTCCCACGGTAAAGTGGGAGGCTCCTGACCCACCAGTGAAAGCCCAAAAACCTTTATTTCAAAGCCTGAGGGACTTAAGAGGGATGAAGTCAGGGCAGGGCCCGGCTTTTTGTTCAACATGTGCTGACTATGCCCTGAAGTATGGGACTTTTAGGCTGATTTGGAATATTATAATAGTGCCTTTGTGCCATTTGAAACCAAATCAAAGAAAATGTTCATAAATAGCCCATGTTAAAGATGTATCCATTTATTTTTTTCCCATCCAATTTCCATTCCTTCCCCTTGCCGCATTTGCTAATTATCCAGTATGCATTTGCTTAAAGAAAGCATTTTTCTAGCCTTCACAATCCATCTTCCCATCCTAATGGATCTTGTGGTAAAGTCATTACGGAGGCTTTATGAAATCACAGTTACTTCCATGACAACAGTGATGTAATAAAGGTGGGATTATGACATTACTGCGAGATCGAGCTGAAGGACAGGATGGATTTGTTTACCCCAGACAGGGCAAGGAAGAGACTTCATTCATCCCATGTTTCTAAAAGTGCCTTAAGGTCTGCTAATGGAAGGGACATTTTAGATCTGAGATTTTCCTTCCTTTTTTTTTTTTTTTTAACCCCCCCCCCAGGTATGTTTTAGGGCTCTTTTCCAAGCGCACACAGTTTAATAAAGTTTCAGAGGAGGATCCCATGCTGAGGATACATTTGCCCATGTCTGTGAGAGGAAAGATCATCCCCTGCAAGTCTCACGGCTCTTGCCTTTCTTGAAAGACATCAGTGCCCGCTGGGGAAGGGGTTTCCACCAGTTTAAAGGACCGGCAGGATGGACTTTCCCCTTTCAAGGATGGCTGGTCTAAGCTGCTTTCTCTTCAAACGTTTTAATCAAGAAATCACCTGCCAATGGATCACAGCATGAATTGGCTCCCCGTGAAATTAGGTTTGAAAATGGCATTAAACCGTTTTTCTCTTCTTATTTGAAACATAACCAGCCTGTGTCTGGCCAGCAAATTCCAAGCCAAAACTCATTTGTTTCTCAAACCCAAACACACCAGTAAAGTCATTCTAGAAGTGATTTTTAGCTCGCTCGCTCTCGAGCAATCACAGAACAAACTTAGGTGAAAATGACACAGCAATTCCTAAAGGATCAGGGCATGGAATGCCACGAGACAGCTTTGAAGATAGCTGGGGTTTCTGGTTTGTTTTTCGCAAGAAGAAAAGATGAATATTTCATACAGTACATGGTTCAAAAGTTGATTAATGTTTCAGTGTGTGGAAAACCAAGCTCAGGAGACAAGTTTCCTCATGTAAAATTCTTTAAGCTGGCAGCAGGACTCGTATGGCCAACTTCTCTGAGGGTGGATTTCACTTAATCCCCTTCAGAACTGCTGCTGCCAGGGGCTCGGTGCCTTGGGAGGGGAACTAGCCCAGCGCTTGGTCTGCAAGCGTGGGGCAGTCCTGCTCTCCGGGAGGGCTGTGAGATGAGGGAGAACTTGTCCAGTGACAGCTGCTCAGATGGGCTTCGGTGTCTCCATCTCGCCAGCCCCCTCCCCTCTGCAGCACATCGCTACAGTCAGGCAGAGAATCGCCTGTGGTCTGATGGTCCCCAGCAGTTCTCCTGCCCTAGTCCACCTGCTTGGCCAATGGGATGATATTACCAGGTTTCCTCCTGCTGGTGGTCAGTCCAGTGGACCTTCTCTGCTTCCTTGCAAGCTGTTGAGGAGCTGTGACCCCGGTACCTTTGCTCTACGGTAAACAGGCAGAGGAGTGCCCCAAAGTCCCCTGCTCTGAAAGCTCATTTGCTTCAAGTCCAGCCTGAGTGATCCTAGCAGCTGTTTCAGCTCATCCTGCCCCAATTCCCACTCCTCTAAGCCTTCCCAATATCTCTTCATTGACAGAAGGGAAACACCGTCAGACCACACAGACATGTTAATGAAATGTGAATTATTAACTGCAGCGTGCTAAGGGAGATATAAAGGACGGGGGGGGGGGGTAGGGGGGAAATGTCATTTTGCCATTAATATGTAAAATGGGCAACACTCCCTCCTTTGGCTGGAGGGGAAGAGTAGACTCAAGCCTTCGTCCCATTCCGGGCCGGGATGGGTAATGAGATAACACGATTGTCTCTCGCCCTTTTTCTTTCTTTCTTCCCTGATAAAAGGACAGAGGGAAATGCAGACAATTAAAAGGAGGATTCCAATCGGCCCAGAGAGATTCAATGAATAATAATGGACCTCCAGCTGCTAATGTGCTTAAGGACTTCCAAGTCTCAAGTGTCTAACCAGCTTAAGGGTCCGTACCACAGACTTCATTTCTATCCGTAAATGGGAAAGGCAGGGGGAGCTGGGGGGGGAGAATCCTGCCCCTGATTACAGATGGGATCGTTGTTCAGTTGCTTGCTGGGCCCTCCATGAGGATGATGTGACAGCAGCAGAAGAGTAAAGTCAACTTAAGGGCGCCTTCAAGGCCAACACCAGGTATGGGGTGAGGACGTTCCTTGCTTAACAGCCTCTGTATGTCACCTACAGCTGGTAACACATCAGAAGAGGGTCCATTACGCTACTGGGATAAAACCAGCACTTGGTCTTTGCAGCTTTGCTTTCCCACATTAAAAACTTCCATGTAGCAAGACAGTAAACATGTAACTCACTCTTCCTCTGTGCAGCTCCTGGTAAGGGGAAGGTCTCTACCACGGTGTGACCAGCCCTGCCTGCTCATCTCCCACGCCTTCCCCGCAGAAGGGGCAGGAGCTGTACAATGTGGAAGACAGCCAAAGCCACATAAAAACATCCACCTGAAGATTATCAGCTCTTTTTCTGGCACTTCCCGTTTTTATCTCCCTCCCATTGACGCCTCTCATTCTCTCTTTCACAATCCATTAACTTTCCCCCTGCAGTCTCCCTGCTTGGGGGCCCCCCTAAACAAGACAGCCTCCCCTCCTTGACCCTCTCAGGTTTCTACCACGCTCATAAATTTCCATGGAGGATCAAGGAAAAGACCTGCAGAGGGTAAAAAGCGAAGGACAACAGAGATAGCACGGGCCTGGCCTTGAGTTCTCCATGAAGTTGTGCTCCCCCCTCCCCATCTGAAGGTTACAGGGTAACTACCAGAGATTCAGAGAATGAAAACTTCAGAGGCTGGCAAGTAGATGATCAAAGGAACGAGGAACATTAGCTGGGTAATGGCTCTTCAGCCTTGGAAACGGACACTGCAGAGATCCGAGAATCAAGATAAGCTGTTCCCACCTCTCCTGGAGCAAGGACTAGGGCCATCAGAGGGAACTCACCGGCTCAGAACAAACGGAACGAGCTATTTTTATACCCTGCGTCTGTCTATGCCATGGGACTCTTCAACAGAGGATCTGTACCTTCCCAAAGCTCGTAAGAGTTCATTAAAAAAAAAAAATCTGGATTTTTCTTGCCGAGAGTGTGGGTGCGGAGGCTGCTATGTACAAACACGGCGCTTCCGGGTGAGGAGGTCCCTGATCCACAAACCACGGGGAGCCGGGGAAGTATTCAGAAGCAACACCACTACTGTTCACCTTGCACTTGCCCAGGTTTCCAGGAACATGCTATTATTGCCTGAACCAGAGGCAGGATCGTGTGTCTGGGGGACGCCTGGTGTGACATCCTGATACCGGCCGCCTTCACACCTCACCCGTTCCAGGACACAGCCTTGAGAGACAACACACCCCCTCTCCTCCAGCGCTGGGGAAAGCCTGCAGGATCTGTACAGGCAATGAGATGTCACACGAAGCAGGAGGATGAGATGGAGTTTAACGGGAATAGCTGCCGGCAGCGGGGACGGAGGAGGGAACGGTTGTGTAACCGGCACTGGAGACCCGCTGGCCCCTGGCACGGGAGGCAGGTCCATCCCTCAACACAAAGGAGTTGAAAGGGAGAAGTTGTGTAAGGTCGGCCACGTGTCAGCCCGACACGGCTGAATCATGCAAGTTTAAAGCCTTCAAAGCAGGATAAGATCTCGGCGCAGCCACGTGCGCGCTCATCCCTTCAACCTGAGGTTGGGAAAACGACGGGAAAGCACAAGTGAAAGCAGAGCACAGCAATTAGCTAATTAGGGGAGCTGACTAATCAGCTCATTTACAAAGGTTTTTCATTATTATTCACGGAGAAGGAATTCTGGAGAGCTTTGGCGTGGGGCGAGGTGTAGCCCACCGGGCAGGGGGAACGGGAGATGTGCCGAAAGCTGAGTGTGTTCAAAACCCACAGGAGTGGGTTAAAACCTCCACATCTCCTTAGCTTGACTGGTTTTGTGCTGCTGAAGGACAGAACCAGCCCTGCTCGTGCTCCTTCAGCAAAGGAGCTGATCTGACTGCTCTTCTTCCAGGGAAGAGGCAGGAGAGTGGAAGGTCTCCTCTGTTTTGAGTTGCCAAAGGGAGATTTATTTGCCTAAGACTCAACAGCTCTATTTAACCTCCTCCTAAACACTGCCCAGGCAGCTCAGACAACTCAAGTGGTGAAACAATACTGTCTAATGAATGCCCAGGGCGGAACAGTGCTGCTGCTTCCCTCTTCTTTGAGAGATCACTCGGCCCAGTGAGACAAATGTCAATAAAAAGGTATTTAAGTTGAGAAGGGAGGGGAAGAGGTGAGAACACAGCTGCCCAACCCGCAGCTCTGACCCATCTCTCCTTCCTTTCTCCGTTCCCTTCCCCTCCAATGTCCTTGTGCATCTCCAGCAGCAATATCACACTGCTGCTATTACGGCCAGGATGGATATTTGAACAGCCTTAGATCAATATTTGTGCAAAGGGAAAGCTCGTGCATCACAGGGCTACAAATTAACCTCTTGTCCCATATTCACACTGGCACACAGGGCCCCCAGGAGCACAGTATTCCCCTGGGGAAAAGTGGGACATATGTTTCATAACACAGGAAGAGAAGAGAGAGGAATAATGGATCCAACCCCAGCTCATGCATTTTTTTTTTTACATTTCTCCCTCAGGTTTGGGATGGGGGGGAATAGCTTTTCTTAATTAGCATCCTAACCTTTTCTAAACAGGTTCAAGGGTGTCTTGGCAGGCTTGAGAAGTGGTGTGAAAGCAGCACTGAAAAACAGCAGCAGAATTAGTCAGGTGTAAAAGGATCTTGCTTTTTTTTTCATGGGGACACGATTAGGGTACGTACCAGTAATGAGAAATATGAAGAACATCCAAGGTTGCAGATTTTTTCCCTTATTAAAGAGCAGCATTACCTCAGAGCTGCGTGCCTGGGGGTGGAAAACATTTCCTGCAGCAGAAAATCCCTGATCCATAAGTCCTGCCCGAGCTGCTATGGTTGTCACCAGCCGAACCTGAGTTTGGCCAACTGGCAGATGTCAGGCACGTCCATATTGCCTGTGAGACTCGTGACCAAGCCACATCTTGCTCCTCAGGGCTGGGCTTCCTTCCCTGGCCAGTCTCCTGGGTCACTCTGGCCAGGCAAGGAGGCAGCCCACGGGCAGTGTGGGCGTTTGGGGAGTTCAGGGGGTTGAACGCAGCATCTCGCTGCAGTTCATGGAAATGGATCTTCGGGGACAGTACGAGGCTGGAGGGAGACCCCTCTGCACA
Organism: Oxyruncus cristatus; assembly: GCA_013399855.1. Classification (NCBI taxonomy): domain Eukaryota; kingdom Metazoa; phylum Chordata; class Aves; order Passeriformes; family Cotingidae; genus Oxyruncus; species Oxyruncus cristatus. The sequence goes on from VXAY01001837.1 coordinate 1,264,502, forward strand.
CCTACAGCAGCATGTGCTCCCAGTGAGAGAAATCCAAAGATGGATTAACAAGGCAGCTTGGGGAAACAACTGCTTCCACCTCACGTGTCCCTCACCACTCCCCATCGTTGCCCGCTTAATTCACCCCATGCCAAACTCAGAGCCAGCTCACTACCTTTTCCTTCCCCACCTGCACATCTGCTGAAACTCAGATGCACCAACAAAACAGCTTTGCCTTGGACTATTTAGCCCACGCTCCACGTGATCCCAGCTGGGTCCACGAGCAGCATGGCCCACAGAGCCTGAAGGATATCCGCAAACCTAATCCAATCTTGTCTCCCTTTCCGAATCACCCTTCCTGTCCCACAGCAATGATGGACCAGCCACTGTTCCACTGCTTCACAGCTTTCAGAAGAGTGCTGGATTTTCCTCCAAGCCCTGCTCTGACAACCTTCTAAAAGGAGCTGGAGGTTTCCCTCACAGGTCCTGCCAAGCTGGTGCCACTTTCCACGCCGGCACAAGCCTCCCAACTTGTGCCTCAGTTGGACACAGCCAACGTCTGGATCTTTGTAATTAGCCTTCCTTTTTCCAGCCTTGCAGCACAACGGTGGGACAGCACAGGAAGGCCTGTGTTGTGGCTGCTCACCACATGGAAATGAAGGAATTGCCAAATTCACCCCAGGAGGAAAATGAGCAAAGACATTTACACAAATAGTAAGGCTTTTGGCTCCTTTAGTCTGCAAGGCCAGACACTCGATGGTGCTTGCCCCTGCTTTTTCCTCCCATTATTTGCCATATTTAGCCTCCTTTCATTCTGCCTTGCCATCACACTGAGCAAAGAGGGAATGGCACTTGCCCAGCGAGGGAATGGACGAGACGAATTTGCTCACTGAATAATGAAATGTGTTTTTTCCTCCTGCTCAGCCTCTGTCTGGGTCTTGTTTCTGGTTTGCGGCAGACATACTCTCCTTTTTTCTGCCTCTCCTCCAAATCCAAGGAACCTGTTTTGTTTGGGTGGGAAAACACAATTTAAGAAAAAACAATACGGTTTTTGACTGTCCGAGGAGTTTGTAGGCAGAAAGGTGCCGATTAATCTACATTAAAGTGAAATTAGCCTAATATTAAAACAATAGGAGGATGACAAGGGAGAGATCAGCCTCTAATGTCCTCATTAGCCAGTGGTGCTCCTTGTGAGCCTTCAATCACGGGGAAGGAGCTGTCTGGTTGCACTTCATTAGCGCTGGGGTTAATTACAGGTAAGGAGGCAGGGAGATGGGCTGTCCCCCCACCCTTGCTGCCGTTCTTCTCCCTGCTTCACCCATGGCTCCTGGATGGAAGCTGACATTCCCCTTGACTCCTGCCACTCCTCTATCTGTAATGGCAAGGCAGGCAGAACAGGACCCATTTTTCAAAACAATAGGTACGAGGTGTCTTCCCCAGAGCAATTTGGGTACGGCAGGACCGCTGCACTGCACTGCACTGATGAAATCTTCCCCCAGTCCCTCCCAAACTCCTCCTGCTTCCCTACAACTCTTTGTGTCCTCCTTTTCTCCTTGGTTGCCCTCTCTCCATCCTACATTGCTTTTTCACCCCTCTGCTTGCTGGCAGCTGCTCAGCTTCCCTGAGCCACCCTTCTGACTTTCTCCTCTCCTTCTGCCAGCCCTGGCTGCTTATTTTATTGTTAAGCTTTGGGTGGTTTTTTTTTTAAATTTTTTCGCCCCCACTGATGTCAGGTCAGATTGTCTGTCAGCACAACATCAGCTTGCCAGCGGATGAAGGACAACTCGCAGGGAAGACAACAAGGAGAAAATCACCAACATCATAAAAACAAAATCTAAAAATCCCCCAAAAGGGTTGAGACTGTTTCCCAGAGAGGATGCAGGATTGCTCAAGGGTTTTCCTCCCAAAATGCCGCTGGCCTGGGAGGCAGTAGGATCCAGACACATGGAAACAGAGATAGGAATAACTTCAGTGGGAGTGGGGCATTATCTACGGAGGGGCAGGGTACATCTGCCTGAAGACATGAATTATGCACAAAACCAGGCACAGGGACAGCTCGGAGGTTAAGAGGAAAACAGCTTTGATTTGTGTTTTTGAAAGGGCCCTCCAGCATCAGCTGGAAGTGGAACACAGAGTCGTAGAATATCCTGAGTTGGAAGGGACCCACAAGGATCAACGAGTCCAACTCCTGGCCCTGCACAGGACATGCTTTTCATGGGGACCACAGGGAAGAGGGATGTGATGGGAGGATGCACGTGGACCTCTCAGCTGGGCACAGCGAGTTGCTGGCAGGTTATGTATGAGCAGATCTAAGCCCACCTCTTTTTCCTACTTTCTTCAGGAGCACCCCCTTGCATTTTGCCCTTGGCTGGAGACACATTCCCAGGTGAGGTGCTCCTTTGCCCTGCCTGATTCCCAAGCCAGCACACTTCTCATAGGAGAGACTCAGGACAGCCAATCTCCCTTGGCACCAGGGAGAGCTGGGGGGTCTGAAACAGTTTTGCCTTCCCCAGGGAAAGCACATCCCGCCTGCAAATCGAAGGTTACGGGAGACAGACCCCAGGTAGTGCTGAGGAAGGAGATCTGCTCAGTGGGAGCCTGCCAAAGAGGGACAGCACGTGAAACACGGGGTCTCTTCCCACCTGGACATGTGTTAGAGGGGATTGGAAGGCACTGTACTGGGAAGCTGCAGGAAAGCTACTCAGCGAGAGCTGCACAGGGAAACTGCAACTAAAATCTCTTTCTACTGATCCTGTGAAAGTCCTCACGGATCGTTTAGGGGTGAGGATGAGCTCCAGTGTGAGCCATTGTCAGAGACGGGGGTTGTGCTGCACAGAGAGCAGCTGGGCAGGTTTGTGCCCCATCTCCTCTGAAGAGCATCCCTCCTTCCCATGCATGGTGCCTATAACCTGAAGCTTTGCAGGAACGGCTGTCCTATATGTGAACATGCCTGGGAATCACTGCTGGTGCATGTCATTCTTCCTCGAGATGGAAGAGACTCTGCAAAGTCATGCAGATACGGTAAAGCCAGGAGAGGTTACTACAGCTAGAATGGGTCTTTGGACCTACAGGCTACATTATTTTTTCCTCTCTAAAAATCATCAGAAGACCTTTGCAGATCCAAATGTTTCACACATCAGCACCACGAGTCGTTTTCCTACACATTTACCCCATACTGCACTTCACAGTCCCTCTTTCACAACCACCTCCACCTTCCCACACACCCGTGGAACTGCCATAAGCCACGGAGAGAGGAAACAGGTACCAGAGCCAGGCCCAGCGGGGATCTGGCCAAAATTATGGGCCATCTTTCCCTGCATCCAAGAAAGAGCAGTGGGAGGGTGGGGAGAAGGCAGTTTTGTGATTAAATCCCATCTGGACACTGCGGGTCCTGCAACGCGAGCCCTGAAAGGGGCTGCTCACCGCTGGTTTTGCTGCTTCTTGCCCCCAGGTTTGCCGTGCTGGAGGCTTGTTTTTTTTTTGCCCCAGATCCACCAGCACAGGTCAGTCTGCACACAGGACACGGGCAAGAAAGCCTGGCTTTTGGCTCCTTCCCAACCCTGCACACATATCCCAGTGTCCCGGCTACCACCCGCCCCATCCCTCCCTCCCACGTGCTCTCCCCCCTCCTTCCCCTGTTCCTTTTAATTAGCAACTTTTTCTTTGTTCCCTTTAATTAAGCGGGGCGGGGGCAGGAGAGGGGAGGGGGAAGCCGCTGTCAGCCACATGAGTTATCATCAAGATCAAAGGCCGGGAGCTCTCGTCTCGTCCTTAATTTGGGCAGCGTCTTTGGGCACAAGACTCTCCTCTTTGTGGTTTCGCCCTGGATGGCGGTTGGGAGGCCAAGGCTGGAAGGGGAGGGCTGAAACCCAGAGGGGAGAGTCAGGAGAAGGACTTTGGCTCGTCTGCTTTAAAGATACAACTCGAGGAGGAGTTTGGGTGGCACCTGGACTCCGTGTGAGGGCATCTCAGGCAGGTTTGCTGATGCCCCTGTGTGAAACCTGACGGTCCAGATGCTCCCCTGGGGCAGGGGGAGATGACCAGTTTTGATGTGGGTGGGGAGTGCAGCTCTGCCAGGGCTTTAATGTAGCGAGAGCACTAATTACGGGAAAATGAAGGCAAATGCGGGAAAACAAACCACTCAGGGAGCTGAGAAAGAGTGGCCTTAGCTGAGGGGATGAGCAAAGGACGGTGTTATAATGTCACTTTTTTTTCCGAACACTCGTGGGACCCTCTAACAGTGTGTCTGTTTTGCTGGGGAGAGCATATTCTGGGGTGCCAAAACTTCGAAGACATTTAGCCTTCGTTTCATTATTTTTAATGTGGCTCTAGGACAACAGTACAACAGGATGGGGCATTTGCTCAACCCTGAGCTCAGCCAGCTTCACACCAGGGATTTGCACCTTAGGACTGGAGTCTGTGTAATCAGGATCTCTTTGGGTCCGTGGGACTGTAACAGGGTGATGTTCTTATTTTACAGAACTTTACCCTATTATTAAAATGCTTTAGAGCCTCTCTGTCTCACATGCCACGCTCTGTTTTCTGTCCTTGCTGCTCCTGCTAATCTCTAGCATGTCCCAGATTTTCCACATACCATTTCTGACGCTTTTTGGGGGTAAACCAGGTCATAATTTCAGCGTGGAAGAGAGAGCCCCAGCGCTCTACCCCCATGAAATATGGAGAATTTGAGTCAACCCAAACCAGGCCTATCTGCTATGAAAACACCCCTCCTGGCCAGCCCGGTTTTAATATTAAAGCATTTGAACAAACTCATAATCTAAGATTAAGGTCCAGAGTATTGCCTTATAACTGGGTATCAGAAGGCAGAGGGCTGTTAATTAACTTTCTATTGACGAAAAAAAAGCGCATGGAGAGGAACCTTGCTAATCTGTTTGGTGCTAATCAGCACACATTATTAATTTGCTGGAGAGAGGAAAAAAAAAAAAAACAACAAAAAAACCCCCCAAGTCATCCTCTTCCCACTTAAACGCAGGTTTAATAGGGCTGGAGAGTGGTTTCACATTACCCAGGCTTCACTCTTTGGATGACATATGTTGCAGTGCATTTCCTAGTGCATTATGAAGCTTCAGCATAAATAATTCAAGCTAAACTCCAGTTGTTAAAATAAACGAGCAAAGTATCTTTGGTGATTAATTACTCCTCCTTCCTCCTCCCTCCCCTCCCTTGTAAAAGCACAAGCACATGTGCCACAGCCCAGGAAAATGTTTCAGTCTCCTCCTGCGACCCAGGGCATCCAGGGGTGTTTTAGCGGGCACAGGGGGGATCAGGAGGCTTGGCTTTGCTGGAAGCGCCTGCTCAGCCCCAGAAAAAGAAACAAAAAAACCCAAATAAAAGCCTCGGGGATTCAATGCCTGGAGAATTCCCAATTAGCCAGTGGATTTACAGGACTCGAGTTTTCAATGGGATGAGGTTTGAGTTCCGACTTGCCAGTTTAAAAAGCTTGAAGACACGGTGATAACTGCACTCCTTGGGCACCTCTGGGTGGGTGGCACTCACACAGGGACACTTGCTCACCCTGCCCAGGGTGCACCCAGCACCCACAGCTGGGTCCTGCCTGGCCCCTTCTGGGGTTTTCCTCCTCTCACCTCACAGGGATTTGGGAAATTACATACTTCCTTTAAGGAAAGGAAATTTCTTGAGGGTTTCCTGCCTTGCTTTCTCCTCCCAGTGAAGGGAGCTCAGGAGGGGGATTCATTTTATTCCTCCCAGTAAGCCCCTGCCCTCCCACAGCGCCCAAGTCCCAGCCCCAGGGTGCCACTGACCCCGGGTGCCCCTTTGCAAGGCTCAAGCAAGGCAAGGGGCTGCCACCCCACCACGCCCACCCAAGGGTGCTTGTGGTACCCAGGGACTCACGGAGGAAGAAGAACCATGGCTTTGCTTTTCCCACGCTCTTCTAAATAAACTAAATAAACCCCGTGGATGTTTCACAACCAGCCACAAAAAAAAAGTATTTCATTTAACAGCTCAGAGCTATTTATAGGGTCAGTTAATTCGTTCTAGTGTCTTCCTGTAGCTCTTTTTCCCCCCTCGGTCACTGGAGCTGCTCACACACCGGATCGCTCTGCCCGAGGAGCACACTGGCTCCTGTTGCCTGGTGTCCACCTGAAGTCAGAGATCCCTGCAACAGCATCATATTCCCATGGCTGCAGGAAGGCGGGATGTGCTGTGAGAGCACGAGCTGACTGGGGCTGGAAGGATGGACACCCAGGGGAGAGGAAAACTAACTTCCTCAATTAAACAGAAAATGGAAATTCAATAAAGGAGAGGGCAGCAAAAGCAGGGAAGCCTCTGAGCAATACTGGGGTGTGATTTCCATGCATCACTACATCCACCTCTCTTCCAGCGTCAGAAACTCTTTAGGAGAAAAACCAAGCTGCCACACACACGGGTTTTTACTACCACAGATGCTCTTAACCTTCCCCATGACAGCCCTGTGGAGCACCAATGGGTCCTCCATGGAGGAAGAGAAGATGGACTATTGACCCAGGACGAGGGGATGGGCCCTGGGGAAATGCACAGGGAGGCAGTCACAGAGCTGGAACGCAGGCTGGAGAGGGAGAGTGGGAATTCCCATCGGGAGAAAGCAAACATGATGGATGGCACTCACATCACCCATCCCCACAGCTCACCTCCTACCGTCTCTCTTCACTTATTTCTCTCTCCTCTTTGTTTTTTGGGGTTTTTTTTAATGTTTCAGCTATTCTTTTGGTGGCTAAAACCAGTCTGCCCCTTTTTGGGTACAGAAACGTGCTCCAGAAGCATCCAGAGGGACCCAGTCTAAATCAAGGCAAAGTGAAGCGCTGCCCATCCCTCTCCTCCAGCCCCACAGAGGTGCATATCCCAAAATCCAGCCTGAAGGTGCCCCTAACTCCACCCTGCTCAGAGGGTGAGGGGCTGGAGGAGGGGGTCCTGCCACATCTCCCGGCTCCCACAAGGTGGCAGGTCTCCATAATCGTTTTATACACTGCGATCCCGATCGCAGAAGCCCACCGGCAGCAGCCGTGGCTTGTCTGCTCTGCCGGGAGGGGAGCTGAGCCCCAACGACCTGTTTTCCATGAATAAGATGGGTCTTCTGAATGCACAAACTGTGAATTTTTACAAAATGAACATGCCTATACAAAGGGACAAAAAAGCAGCACAAGAAAACCCCCAAAAACCCCAGGACAAGGCACGGCCAAATCCTGGCTCCCTGTGCCTGCTGGGTGACTGCAGAGTTCAGAGCAGACACACGGCTAAGCAGGAGAATGCCAGCGAGGCAGAAACCCAGGAGGGAGCAGAGAGGTAGTTCAACAAGGTTCAGAAGGTGGGGGGGAGATTTAGAGATTACGCCAGATCAAAAGGATAATTATTTTTGTTACATTTCCCTATCTGCATCACCCTACCGGTTGTGTGAGCAGCCGGGCTGATTTTCGAGTTTCCGAGCATGCCTGGTGTAAGGAACATGTTTCTAAAGCCTTGGCAATAAATTCCAACCTTTCACCAGACATGCCTGCTGTCTGCTCAGAAGCAGGAGAGGAAAACCCCTTGAGACCCGGAGAGTGAGTTTCCAAAATCTGGAGATTTAGGCTGCAAATGTTTCCCTCAACACCCCCCCAGGTGTCAGGGAGCATCAGCACAGGATGGAATGCCCCCAAAAATGAAGCAGCTGTCTGGTCAGAGTTTGGCATCTCAGTTTGGCTTCCCATCTCACCAGGACTCAGCTTGTTGGCTCCCTGCTTAAACTCACTCATCCCATGTAACGCACCTCGGGTCGGCAATGAGTCCCAGCATGTGCTAACGCCCTCACTCACACGCGGTCACCAAACCCCCAGCCCTAAACGGGGGGGTGGAAAGGGGGCAGGATTTGCCTCCACGCTCCACCTGAAAGCCTGTGGTAGATGGCCCAGATAGGATCCTGGTTGCCCTTCCCTCTCGGGAAGCTGCTCCCAAAGCAGCTGCTGCAAAGTCCTGCCCCTCGCAGCCCTTCGTGCCGGGCAGGCAGCAGCTCGCCTGGGAATCACATGCTCTGTCTCCAGCCGAGCTACAGCAGGGCTGGAAGGATTGGGGTGGGTGGGGTGAGAGGCAGAGGGGCACCCCTGCTGTTGCTAGTCCCAATTCCTTGACCCACAGCACCCGTGTTGAGCCCAGGGGAGCACAAAGTGGCTGGAAGTGTTCAGGCACAAGCACGTCCCTCCTGAAAGAGGGAAGGGGGAACCTTTGTGCACAGCAGCCTCCCGAGCCTTGAGCAAAACATCTGCCACTCTCATCCCCAGATTAGTTTCCCTGCCCACAGAGCAGCAGGGAGAAGATCCTGCTGAAGCAACCCATCACTTGCTCCAGTGGTACCAAGCCTGGCAACAGCTGAAAAGGGGATGAAGGCACCGCTCTTCCAGGCTTGCCAGTGGGAGAGCTTTGCAAGGAGAGGGTAAGCATCCAGCAGCTGCAGGTCCAGCCTCTCCCAGGGCTCCTCTCTCCCTGCTGACTGGGCAGTGAGCACTGTCCCAGCATCGCTTCCTGGTGGCAACCAAGCTGGCAGGAGCACGCTGCCTTGCCATCCACACCAGGCACTTCCAAGTGCCGTGGTCAGCCAAGGAACCCTTCCGGGAGAGCGATTTCCCAACAGTGAGCCACAGATCCTCCCACCAGCCGGGAGGATACGTATCAGCGTACCTTGGAGGACCTTGGCCACAGCTCCCACCTCTTGAGCACCTGCAGGCCGTGGGTGAATCCAGCGCTTGGTAGGGATGAGCATCAGCACGTGGGTGTGCACAAGCTCTCCTGACACGGAATAGAATTCCTGCTCCTCCCCAGCTGCCAGCGCTGCCGCTGGCTCCATGTCAGTGCCACAAAGCTGGTCCCCACGGACCCCTGGCCACCAGGACCCTTACCTACTCCATAAAAAGAGGCCTCCCCGGGAGGAGGAGGACACACATGGACCTGGTCACAGCTTGGACGAAGCTCCCTCTTGCTGAGGACAGCTGTGTGACCACAGACCTTGACGATCCCCCCAAGAGCTTTTGGGGCTCCCCACCCCTCTCCTGCCACCACCAGAGCCAGCTGTCTGCTCCCAACCCCCTATTGATACCATGCTTAATTTACAGGGCAATAAAAGTTAATTAATGCCATAGTTACAAACCCATTACAATGTAATTATTTTTTAATTGGATTATAAGTTACACAATTTCCGACAAAGTGCTTATTGCTTATGTAATAAAACAGAAGATATTTACAAAGTGATTAATTTCTGTGGTGCTGAGCACCCTGCACAGAATAGGGATGGGGGCTGCATTCCCTTGGCTTGGCCAGGGACCCTTCCACGTGCCAACCATGGATGAGCATCACCTCTCACTGCAGCCTTGATGCAGCTTCCCGAATCTGCTGGCACAGAGAAACACCAGCAGGCCCCTAAAGACATTGTTCCCAGAGCCTGGGAAGAGCAAAGGGGAAAAAGGAATAGAGGGGGGGGGAAAGCTCCCAAGCAGCAGAGTGTCAAGCCAGGATGCTGCTCACCCAGTTGCTCTTTCACGTTGTATGAGCTTCATCATCCCGTACATGTGTGTCCCTCCCCTGCACCCAGAGAGCTTTGGGAATGCAAAGGGCAGCCACCACAGAGGAGCACCTGGGGCTGTGGATGACTTTTAGCACGGAGCTGGAGCCTGAGTGGTATCAGAGGAGGAATTATTCCCTTTTGATAAGGCTGCTGGGGTTTGGTGTGCGGGAGCGGGCAGAGCCAGACCCACCGGGCATCCCTGAAAGCAAAATGGAGCTCCAACAGCCTGAAATGCCCAAGTTCTGCCCCAGAGGACTCAGTGCACCCTCTTTATGAGCATCAAGCACCCAGATGAGCTCTGGTTCATGGTGCTCCCAGCCAGAAAAGAGCCTGGAGCAGCAGGACCCCTGCACAGCAGCCCAGACAGGCAGCAGCCACCAGTGGCTCAGTGTTCTTGAGAGCAGCAAATTAACAAAGAAAAAAAAAAAAAAAAAGAGGGTTTTAAGATTAATATTTCTGCTGGGATAATTACTGTTATTACTACTATTATTACTGTTTGGATAGGGGCTTGTCATGGTTCATTTGGGGAGGAGAAAGTCACAGCCTGCTCATGGGAAAATGGGTGAAACACGCTAAAGGCCATTCACTGCGTGACTCAGGGCCAAATAACCCTCACTTTTTCCTGCCATGAAAGATTATTAGCTGCCTAATAGGCAGCCAGAGCCTTTTTGGCTTCCCACACGCACCTCCCCGAAATTCCCTGCTTCACACACAGCCCCTGTGACCCACGGAGCAAGGCCCCATCCTGCTCCCAGGGCTCCTCCAGTAAAAGGAAACTGCTATAAAAATGAACCGGAGCGCTTTTCCAGCAGAAAATGCAGCTGCTTTGAATTCCTGGCAATTAGAAGTTTGTTGGGGGGTGGGGGGGGGAAATGGAACCATTTGAATTTCTCTCACGCTCACTTTGTTTACTTTTATAAGCTCTTTTTAACAATTTTGGGTTGCTGCATTGTTATCTAAACAAGCTGCCTCTCTGAATCCCACTTCTTGCTTTATGGGAAATTTTCAGCTCTCTGCCCCTGAGTTAAAACAAATAATAAATCAACCAGCAACCTGGAAACAGCCTGAATATTCAGCGAATCCCAGCTCTCGATCCAGCTGCCTGTACTGAACTGGATGAAGTGGACACATCTTCCTGGCCGCTTTCATGTGGCAGCTCCTCCACTGCTTGAATTATCTCTTTGTGACATTTCCAGCTCTGAAAGAGCAGCAGGGGGATTTGGGATGTTGCTTTTTGTGAATGGTATTTAAAGCTTCTTTTCATAACCCTGACCCGGTTTACCCTTTAACGTAACAAATCAATCTTCCCTTTAAATTGTTTAGCTTCTAGTCAAACACGGGGAGTCTTACTCATGTAAATATTATGTTTGCTCACTTTATAAGCTGGCACGCTCCACGGCTGCCTTTGCTTCTCTATAGGATTGCTATAGGATCCTTGTACAAAGGGGGATAGGGATGAAAACAACCCCCTCATGCTCCGGGCTGGATGCTCTCCCAGGGCATAGGGAGGCATCAGGAGGCTCAGTACTGAGCAGACACGGGAAACAGGGGCGCAAACCCGACACATTTCAGCTGATCTCAGCCAAACAAAGCACCTGAGTTTGGTCTGTAACGTCTCCCGTGTCACCAGCTCCTGCTGCTCCCTGTTTTCCAGAGGCTCTAGCTCCCCAGGTGAGGTTAAGGAAAGTTCTGCTCCTGAAAACAGCTTTTTTTTTTTCGCCTCTCACAGGCCAGACTAACTGCTTCAGGCACGACTACGTAAACAAAACTTTCTCCCCTACTTTTCCAGTTCCAGTTTACAGGCCAGCCACCAAAACTCCAAGCACAGAGGCATCGCTATTATCCATGAACATCTAATAATATTTAATCCTGCTAAGCTCCTGAACACGCCGATACCTTCTAGCAATGAGAGCTGCAGCTTAATTAACAGAGGTTAATTAATAAGCGAGAGAGTGGGAGGAGGAGGGAGGGGCAGCTTCACAAGGGAACCTGGTTACCTCTCTTACACTTCAGCGAGCACCCTGTGTGCTGCTGCGACTCTGTTCTTGGGATGGTTCCCAAACAACTCCTGCTCAGGGCCCGTTTCCTCGCCGATCCCAAAAGAAAGGGTGGGGGTGTGGACGCTCGGCTGCTGCAAACCCGACCCCAGGCATGTGTTCCCTGCTGTCCCCTGGGAGTCCCTGAGATGCTTGAAAGGGAAGCGAGAGCTACAGAGGGGAAGGCAGCAGGGCTTTCTGCAGGAGCCAAACCCAGAGTTATTACGGGTGTTTTACGGGCTTTATTATTCCCATTTTCTGTCTGGAGGGACGCAGCCGACGGGCCAGCTCGGCACAACGCCCTGAGCTACCCCCCTGCCTCACTGGGACAAAGCTTCTCCAGGCTGGAGAAAGCCCCGTGCCAGCTTCAACACGAAGCCCTTCGCTCCTCTCTGTTATCCCCCGGGACACCTGAGCCCACCCCTGGCGTGTCCCCATTCCCTGGAGTCACCCATCACCCGGGCTGGATCAACAGCGGCCGCGTGCCAGGAGCCAATTCTGCTCCCCGGACAAACACAGCTTGTTGCCCCAGTTCTGTTTGCTTTAATAAGATAATGAAAAGCTGGGTTTGTGCCAGGGAACAACAAAAAAAACCCCGCCATGTTGCCACCCTGCCAAAGAAGCACTCGTGTCCCTGACTTTTCCAGAGGGTGTCCTTTTAGCACGGCAGTGCCCTCCCCAGGACCGAGTCCCACAGTTCAGGTGGAGGCAGCACCCACCAAACACCATAATTGCAAAACTCAGGCCTGCAACAACCGTTTTACAGGAGTCTTGCTGGGGAACAAACAGCTGGCTGGCACGATCTCAGGTTTAAACACCAACTTAGCACTGGCAGAAAAGCGTAAGCTATGTTGAAAGCAAAGAATATGTCGTTTTATCACTCAGATATGCGTTTCCTATCAAAAGATGAGCATGGAAACCCAGAGAGCAACGTAGACCTCGAAGAGGATGGCAGTTAAACCATCACCTGGAAGCATTATTCCCAAACACAGGCCCCTGCCCCAAAACTGGAATAAAAGTGGATGAAAGGGAATACTACTTTGTAATAAATGAACCAGGGAAAAGGCAGGAGAAGCAGGTGAACAGCTGTGGAAGGTGTGGGACATGGGCTGTGCTTAAGCAGTAAGACCAGTATGGTCTCTACCTGGTACTTGGCATTATGGCCAGCCCTGTCCTAAACTTCCCACTTTCTCATTTTCTTCCTTCAGAGTTGCTTTAAAGTAAGAAAAAAAAGACAGGGGGAAGAAAGGAGGAAAAAAAAAAAAAGGGCAAAAAAAAAAAAGCAGACGAATCACTTTTTTCCCTCCCCCCCCCCCCCCCAAATAATTATTGGGGTTTTTTTGGCCAGGAGGAGATAAGGAATACTGCAGTGTTTGTCATCATTAGGTTAGAGGGACTGCCAAGCTGTAATAGCATTACAGCCGCAGGCATTGTGGGTAATGGCATGCAAATTGCTCCAAAGGCATTGGAAAGGAAGGCCGTCGGCTGAGCAATGTGAAAAGGACACTCTTCAAGCGCTCTTCCTGATGTAACTTTTGCGCTCTGCTTTTTGGGATGCTCTTGCACAAGTTCGCAGGTAAAGCTGCTGATCCGCCCCGGGGGCTGCAGTTCCGTGTGAATTCCTGCATCCTGTGGTAGGTCCCGGCAGCATTTGACCTGTGGGGACAGCCTGGGGGCAAGGGGGGCTGCCATCCCTTACTCCTCAGAGTTCACCTTTGTGAACTCTCCAGAGTACTCGGGAGAACGACCAAAGGATGGAATAGCCGGAGTGAAAGGTAAGCCCTGGGCAGCAGAGCCTCGCTCCACTAGGAGTGATGCCAGCAGCAAGAAAAAAGGGGTGAAGCTGCTCATCCACAGCCCAGATGGCACATGCAATGTCAGGCTTGGCTATCAGAGCTCAGAAACCATTGGAATCTCACTCTCCCAACATCACCACCTGTTTCAGTCTGCTGAGAGAAGAGGGCCCAGCCTCTCGCCTCATACCCTTGACCCAGGGGGAATAAATATCCCCCCATTTAATCCAGCTCTGTCCAGTCCCTCGAGTGACCTAAGAATGCCTTCTGTTGAGTTCAAGGGTCTTCTCATCAAGGACTGCAGCAGCAGCTAATTTTTTCCTCTGTCTTTTTTTCCCCCGTGCAATTAAGTGCAGCTCCCTAATTGGAGTGTTGCGAACTATTTATAGCTTTATAATGACCGTTTACTACGGCAGCACTTAGATATTAGATAGGGGAGAAAAAAAACACGTCAGGAGCCTGGGAGGAAAGGTCAGCAGCTTGGGAAGGCAAAGCAGGGAGAGGCAGCAAGGGGAAAGAAATGCTGTTATTCCCTTTCCCGCTGCTGAGGAGCAGAGGGATGAATCTCCACGCTCCAAGTTCACTAAGCACCAAGATTAGAGAATTTCTCTGTCCAGTCCAAACCTGGGGTTTACGGGCAAAGCCAGGTTTTACGGCTAAGAATGCAAGGGCACCTCTGCAGCCCTGATTTCTGGGGAGCATGCAGAAGCCAACAGATGTTTCCCAGATTCTCCCAATGTTTTGTTTGCCAGTTGAACTCTTTGATACAAAGCCCATGCGTTTCAGGAACTATTCCTTTTCTCCGTGCCCGTATGCTGTTTGTAGGGTGATTAATCACAGTCTGAGGTGTGAGATCTAATTGCTTTTCTGTGTTTTAGTAAGTGGAAGAAGGGTCCCATGACAGGAGGTCGGGACTAGATGACCTTCAGGGTCCCTTCCAACCCAAATCATTCCTGAATTCTGTGAAACACCATTTATATGTATATAAGCAATCAAGAGTGGAGACCACAGAGCTCTTCAGGAACAGCATCTTTACAACACTGTGACATGAGTTTGTCCAAAAAAGATGTTTCCACTCATACCGCTGCGAGCAAAAAACCTCTTGCAACAAGCAAGGATGTGACAACATTAGGGGAATCTTATTTATTGTAGGTTTTTCCCTCCATCTCCTTCTGACAGGTGCTCTCAGAGGGAGACAAACTACAACTGATCTTCATCTTTTTGACCCTGATTTCCTAATTCTGAACTACACGAGGAAAAACCTTGCACCAACAGTGACTTACATAAAATTAAATAACAACAACCAAAATCTGTGTTCCCCCAGCAGATGCTCTGAATTTAAGGTGTTGTTTGTCTTTTTTTGGTCTCATTTTTGTTTTTAAAGCAGTTACAATCAAGAGGAGACTCCTTGACAGATGAAGAGAGGCTGGTCCTACCCAACTTGACAGCACCATTTTAATAGGATCTCACTTGGAATCGTTAATAAGACGTCTGGAGCTCGCTTGAGCGATTGGTATGCCAGGACTGAAAACACTCATGGAGAAAGGAGACTCTTGTACACGTCAAGAGTTCTTTGTAAACTAACTTTTTGATGGAAAACCGGAGAAAAGGATGGATACGAAGCGCTCTCAAGGGGAGAAACATGTCAGTGCCTGGAGAGCCCACGGTCCCCCTGGCTCTCTGTCATCAAGGCCTGCCATCTCAGCTGCCTCACATGGACAGCTTAGGGGGAAGGAGATGGAGACTGACCTCTTCCCATGCTTCAAGCAGGATAGCATATATCCCTTTTCCAGCAGCACACACACGCCATTCCTCTTCCTGCTCCAGTTTTTTCTCAGAGGGAAGCCTGGCCACGCTGATGGAGACTCTACCTGAAGGCACACCCAGGTCGCACCTGCCTCCCTTTCCGCTCCTGCTTCGGCAAAGGGTCTGTGCCTCCAGCTTCAAAGGCACGTCTTGAAACTCCCTCTAACAGGAGACTCATTTTTCATGCTGAATGAGATGAAATCCCCACTGTTACCTCATTTACATCTCAATACTGGTAAGTTATAGGTGGCTATTATTTATATACATGTAAGACATCCATTTCTTATTCTGGGGGATACAGTAAGAAGAAAAATACCCATCTCTCTGTTCACCTTTTCTGGATTGTTTCTTTTCTGTTTGTTTCTTTTTTTTTTTTATCCTTTGCTCAAGTTTGACTGTTGCTGAGAATTTGCAAATAAATAAAGGAGTGAACAGCCCCATAAAAGCTGATTGTTTCCCCCTCCTGCAAAGATTGTCTTTGTGAAGAAGATTAAAAATCCTTCCGTGCTGCAGAAGATAAAGGTATCCCTGGGCGAGAATAAGACATAAAAGAGGTTACTACATCCATCTCTTGGCTGTGTGGACTGCTAATTCCCACTGTTTTCATCCCTTCTCAGCCATCTTGACTCTTTCTTCCTCCTCACCATTAAAGGAAAAGTTGCCTTTGCTGAAAGCAGCGTCGGCAGCAACAGTTGGGTCGCGGAGAATATTTGCTTTCCCAGCCAGCTGCTGGGAGATGGGATCTGTGGGACCATCCATAAAGGAAACATCTGCTCACAGCTGGATGTGAGGCAGCAGGTGAGGATTCATGCTCTTGCCTCAGTCCATGGCAGGATTCGGCGGCAAAAGAGCTCACCCCCGAGCTGGAAGTTCCTTGTCCCGCTGAAGCAGTAACTCACCGCTCGGACTCCAAGGAGAGGTGCAGTCACGGGCCCAGGTCACGAGCCTAAAGCTGAAGGTGCAATCCCACGACAGCACCTTCACCTGGCACTGCCAAACCAGCAACCCCGTGGCCCTGCCAAGGCTGAGTTCAGCAAGGCCCTACGGAGAGCCCTGGGGAACACTGACACCTCAAAAGCCCTGCTCTGGAAGTTCAGGAGGTTCCTCCTAAGCCCGTAGATGAGCGGGAGCGCCTCCTCCTCCCAACCCCCGTGGGCTGGAATAGGATCAGATGCAAGAAGAAGGGAGTCATTCCCTGCCAAAGTGCTCCAAGAGCCCCTCAGCACTTTCACTGCTCCTCCCTCCACACGGCCCAGGGACAGCCCGGCAAGCCCGGGAGAAGCCCTCGGGTCCCTCCTCGGGAAGCACCACAGGGAGGCCACACCACAGGGCACGCAGCCGGTGGGTTTTCCTTTCCCTGCCCTCCCAAAGTGCTTTGTCAGTGTTCATTAGAGGCACAGCAGGTTTTCCTGGTTACCTGGGCTATCAGCGAAGCAGCTGCTTTTCTTCCTTGCTGACAACCGACATTCAGCTTAAGGGACTGAAAAGGCCTCCAGACTCAAAGCCTTGTAATGACTCTCCCCTTTCCTTTCTTTCCTCCTTCCCTCTTTCTCTTTAATGGCTTTCACTACAGGGTTTTGGGTTTGTTTTTTTTTTCACCTTGCATGTTGAGCAGAGCGTGGAAGAAATTCTGTATTCTCATTTTCTCTCCTCTTCAACCTCCCTGCACCAGCTCCCTGTTGCAGGGGGGCACCAGCATCTTATTTCCCCTTCCCCTGATAGCTGGGGGTACCCCCCCAGACTGGCCACCAGAGCTGAGGATGGCCGCTCAAATAGACTGCAACACCCAGGAGCTTGATGGACTTCGTAGGGGAGGAAAAAATTGCTCCATTCAGGTACAATCAGATCCTCAGCTCTCCCCTTTCAAAGCCGAGATGAAGAGCTTTTTTAGGCTGGCCCCAGGAAACGTTTTATTTCTCTTTTTTTCCAGCCAAGAGGAGTCGAAAGAAATGGACAACGTTTAGTTTAAGAAATGCCAAACAGGTTAAAAATCCAGCCTCGGACACGTTTCTTCAGTGCTAGGCAGCCGAGCCCAAAGTCTGACTAACACGATTTCTCTCTTTTTCTGAACGATGGGATTCCTTTATTAATTGCCAACCTACAAATGTGATCTTCTTGAGCAGCCTTTGAGCACAACAGGGAAGGGGAGGAGAGCTGGAGCCGTGGTCCTCTAGAGACCCTGAGTAAGGCTGATTGATCGAAATCACTTGAATTTCCCCTCTTATTGAACAGAAGAGTGGTCCTGGTTTGTCTCAGAGATGCAGGGAAACAGTTGGAAAGGAATCAGCAGCCCAGAGCAGCAGTGCCCAAGGAGGTACTCGTACCGATAATTTTTCTCCTTTTTTTTCCTCTCACCTGCAGCAATTTGTGGTGCCTTTGGCACCAAAATCCTTTCTTGCAAGCACAAAAATCAACCCTCTTTATCCTTGCCTAATATTTGCGCAATACGCTGCACACTCCTTAAAATCAAGGGGACCCCAGTGACTGATGTGAAGGTCTCCTCCTCGAGCTGATTGCACGCTGAAGATGCTTCCCATGGGAATGGGGCAGGGGATGAGATGTGTTGGCTCCTTATCCCCAGGGGTGGGGGGCACAGACACCAGCCAAGGCCAGGGGTGGTAGAGAGGAGGCACCACTCGGGTTCTCTGCTTTTGAGGCGGTGGCTGACAGGGAGAATGCCCATGAAGGAACATGGAAGTGATGGAAAAAGTAAGAGCACAAAGAAATACATCACTTCAAATTTCCAGTCCGTTCTGAAATGGAGGGGAACTCTGAGCCATGTCTAAACACGGTTTCTAAGTCCAGAGTCCAAGAAAGACCTGAAGATCCCCAGAATTACCCTTATCAGAGTATGGCAACATCATGTGCCAGGAATGAGAACTACCCAGAAAACAAGAGATGTGTGAATTGTGAGATCTGGGGATTTCTCTTCCAAGAACTTTTAATTTAATGCTTGATTCTTTCGAGAGGGAGAGAGAAAACGCATACCAGGCTAAGAAACACCGCGTGCAGGTTGTGAGCATTTCCCTAGAAGATGAAGGATTTTCATGTTTGCTCTGCTGATTCCCTCTCTGGCCCTGTGCATATTTAATTAACGCCAGCTCTCTATCAGGCGGAGGTTTCGAACATGATCCCCATATCCCAGATGGATGCCCTATGAGTAAGCATTTGCTGCCTGAAAAAGCCCTGTGAAATGTGTCCAGCCAGCTTCCTTCCTTCACTCTAGGCCATCTTTTAACCAGTGATGGACAGAAGCCTCAGCACAGATGAAAGACCTATTGAATTCCTCTTGCTGGAACCCTCCAGGCATTCAAAGGCTTTCCCAAACCATTCCTTGACTAACTTCGGTGAACAGACACAGAAACCGAAGGCAACCATACTTCTGCTGACCTCTTGCTGCCTCCCTTCTCCAGCACCCAAAAAGCTGGCGTGCCTTTGCCCAAATTCTCATCCTTGGTAGGGTCTCCCCTTTCTATTTCTCCTCTACCACAAGCACAAACCCATTCTTTCAATTCCCATAATTCTGGAGATGCCCCTTCCGCTCCCACCACCCAGATGGAACGCCGAAACCCTTCCAGAGAATTTATCCAAGACCTGACTCACTCTAAAAACAAAAAAAACCCCAACAACCTGTAGAGACCGTGTAAAACCTCACGCAGGGCAGCCGTGGTCGTTAAAGCATCTAATTATGTGCTTTGCCATTACTAAGCCTGATTTGATTTAAGCAGCTCCCTGGCTAGAGCTCTGGGATATAACACCATGCTCTGAATCATCGCCGTCCCATCTGCTCCTGTCTTTGCCCTTCCCCACTCGCAGGTAGGATAACACGACGAGCGCCAAGCTAAATATTTAATAGGAGTGCTAATGGCTTTGTTAAGTGAAGCTGGGGCAGGGTGGGGAGCATTCCCGTGGTTTAGGATGACTGGACTGCGTCTGTGCTAACGGGCAACCTGTACAGCCCAGTCCTGGGCTGGTTGTGTCCCCACAATGTGAATACCAGGGCTGTGGGCAGATGGTGCCCAGCACTGACTCAACACTGAACAACAGCTTGCACCAGAACAGCTTTAAAGGAAGAGGTTTTTTGCATGCTTCTTTTCAGCTGAAGGGATCAGGCAGCCCCCCGAAGCTGTGGAAAACCTTCTTGGGATGATGCTGTGGAGCACTTGACCAAGCCAAGGCAACTGAACCCACAACAGCAAGCCTGGCCTTGGAGCGAGCACACGATCTCAGGGCTGGAGCCGCAGCTTGGTGGAGCTGTGCCAAAACTACCCCTTTTCACCTTGCTGGGATTTTCCCAACAGTTTGCAAATCCCATCAACGGGAGATAAAAACACCCACCGACGTTCCAGGGCCAGATGGTAGTTTATGTTTATGAAAACTGCGATTTGTTTTCATGGAAACCAGTAAAAGGATAGCGAGCAAACCTGGAAAAACACGGCTCACCCTTTGGGGAGGAGTGTATTTTATGGACAGCTTTTGTTGCCACCTCTGTCCTACAGCGGGGACACAGTACGTGAGATCACCCTAAAGGCCTGCCCAGGCCAAGAGAGGAACTGTGGGAACCAGAGGCCACTGGCTGAAACTCAGCCTAAATTAGGGAGAAGCGGAAGAGAGGTACCTCACACGATGTGCTGTCTTGCCAGCTCGCCAGCAGAGACAGTTCATCGCTGAGCCTTCATTGTACAGAAAGTGAAACCATGGGCCTGCTCCTCGTGCCTGGTGGATGAGCCTCAAGAACCACTGAGGACCACCCAGCCAGTGAGACAACAAAATAAAAACTAGATACCAGCTCTGTGTCTTAGAGGTATGCAACAGCCCCGCCTTCTTGGCATTTTTCATCAAGTAACAGGCACAAATAGACCAGCAAGAGCAGCTTCTCATGCACTGGGCTTCTCCTGGGGCACTTCCACCTCAGGCTGATCTTTCTCACCAGGTCTCGCCAACAACTGCCCCCGTGGCACAGTGTTGGTTTTGGCTGGACTGATCTCAGCCTGACCCCCTGAGAGCAAGGCCCAGGGCACACAGGCAGCATAAATCCTCTTGGCTCCTGTGGCCCCAGGCCAGGAGTGACATCGGTTCCTGGAGAAGACTCATAAATTTCATCTGAGTTTCCTCCTGCTGAGCTTTCGTTTTGCTTGCAGGGGATCTGCAAATGCTTCATCTGTCATGAGGCTCCCCGTGATGTCATAAATTTGTCATCACAGTGACATCACTGACAGACCAAGCAGGAGGAAAAAGGGCTCCAGGGCTAAGCCCAGGACCTTCTCTCTAACAAGTGGCAGTGATTCACACCGAAATGCCCCCCCCGGAAGCACTCAGAAAACAGGAGGAATTCACACTTTTCAGCCCAGATTTATCCTTTCTATTTAGTAAAGTGAGACCTGGGCAGTGTGGTGGGCTCGGACACGCTGCTTCCAAGAGCAGGCGTTGCATCCCTTAACTCCAGAGGTTCACTCTGCTCATAAAACTGCTAAGCTGTCATGCGGAGGAATGGAATTTCTTGGAAACAGAGCAGCATAAACCCAGAAGCAAAGAGAGATTGTGGAGGGAAACAGGGCTGTGACTAGGCGAGACCTCGTTGGAGGTTGCTGTGGTACTGCACCTTAGCCTGGTGATAGCCCTGTGGCCTCTTTTCCTTAATAAATACGCACGGAATAAAAGGGAAACGCTCAAAAAACTGAGTTCCAGCATTGCTGTTATTTGAAGAGGCTGGTGTCAGCCTCATTGAATTCATGCAGATTCTCCTCCTTATGAGTTCTTGCAAATGTTGAATTTTTTTTTTTTCGTTTGTTTGCATCCTTCAACTGCGGCTCTCCCGGCAGGAGAAGCAGCTTTGGGGGCCAGGTAAATATTTGCTGGCACTGCTGAGTGCCATCATCTGGAAGGACGGCAGGGTGGATTCAGGACTGGTTAAGGATCTGTCTAAGAATAGTCCTCCTTGTCATGCATCCCCTGCCCTTGAACATCCCCCCATCCACCTCCCATGGATGCCTCAGCACCTGGACAGCCCAGCCCTGCGTCTCACATCCTACACACCGATCCTGCTGCCTGCCTTACTTCGGTGCCGCTGCTCGAGGGCCTCATTTCTTGGCAGGTCACCTAGAAATCGGAAAACAACTCCACGAGAGAGCAGATCTCAGGGTGGGAAAACTAAAAGGGTTCCTACGCCACAGCCTGTGATTTTCTGAGAGACGTTCAGCTGCTCTCCGGTGCTCGTTGGGTGGTAGGAAAGGGCAGGGAGAGGACATAATTCTGCTCTGACTTGCTACATCATCAGTTTTCATTAAAATATTCTTCTGCCACATCTTTGTAATTTTTCATTTTGGAGGCAAATTTATTAAAGGTGTACTTCAGCCTGATTAAATTAAATAATGTGGCAATAGCAAATAAGGGGTTTTTTTTTTGTATCTCAGCACACCACTAAAAAAAAAAAAAAAGGTGGGGGGGAAATTGCTGTAATATAAATAGATATTTAATACTGTAACAGAAAGGGGGGGAAATTCCATTCTTCATAAGCTCCCGACACCCATGTGTTATCTTCCCTTGGCCCCACCACCACAAATCACTCTGGAGCCTTGCAGCAAAAATAGCCCAAATGTAAAGCAATATAATATCATGTGTTTTTCAAGATAGGTAATAATACATTTTGCACACAAACAGACCTTCCTAGCACACCAGCAGGTCCCTCCCTAAGCCTCCCTGTGCGGCACTTAACTTCTCAGACTCATTTCAGGGCTATTTCCTGGTCAGAGATGGCTTTGAAAATGAGGCTGAAAAAGGTGTTTCAGCTCAGTTTTGTTTTGATTTCTGCAAGGCAGCAAGAAAGGGCAGGCCCTGTGCTCTGAAATTCTGGACTTGCCTTTGCTACCTTGCCTTAATAGGGGCACTTTGCCCATGTTTTTCCCTCTCAGTCTCTCCCAAATCCATCTTAGCTAGTTTTAGGTGGAAAAGTAGAGCGTTTGGCTGATTTCTTTCCCCTTAGCCCCGATACAGCGTTTGGGTAATTCTAGGGCTATGAACACATGAGCATTTTTTAAGCCATATATCAAACACAAGCTCTCCCCTTCCACAAGCTTTAGATCCAACTGTCCCAGCAGAATGCTCCGATTCAGCCAGGGGAAGAAAGGGAAGGAGGTTTTTCAGAGACATCCAGGTTTTTTCCTCTCCTCCCCCACCCCTCTGAGGACCAGGGGAGCTCCTTTTCCCAAAGCCGCCCCACTGCTGCCATCCAACCACCCAGGAAGGGCACTGGGGGCCTCTGGTCAGGAGCAGGAGGTGGTGCCTGGCCTTGGGGCTGAGAGGTCTCCAAGCCTTTGCTGCCAAGAGTAGGCAACGTATCCTCAACAAATAGAGGAAAAACTTGGCAAGTTTTGGGGGTTTGGTTGGTTGGTTGGTTTTTTTTTGGT
>VXAY01001837.1:1287121-1367474 GCA_013399855.1 Oxyruncus cristatus
TTTTTTTTTTTGGATTGAGAACTTCCCATCAGTTTCTGCCACAGCCAGCCCATGCCTCTCCAGTGCCAGTAGCTAGAGATGATCAGGAAGGAAGCAGACAGACATCTCCAACGTTCCTCACCCAAGGAAAGCCTCAGTGGGCTTCTCCTGATGGGAAACAGAGTCAAAAAGGTGCTGCACCCTCCCCTTCTCCACTCAGCAACCACTGTGTGGAAAGCTGCTGAGCAAAAGGCACCCATCCTTGGCAGAGCTTCATCCCCTCGGGCACACACACAGGCAGAAGCACCCAGTGGATGTCCCCTCCAGATACCTGTTGCCCCATCCCCATTCTTTCTCTTGGCCCACTCATTTCCCCACAAGAGGCAAACCCAAACTGCTGCAGCCTTGCAGGTGGCGGAACACAACCACGACACAACACATCCCTGGAGATGGCAGGCAGGGACACGGAGCACGTCCCTTTCGTGGCAGCCAGAGGCCTGCTACCAAGGGCACTTGGTCCCAAGCCAAAATCAACCTTCACCAGCTTTGCTAGCACAGCCCAAATCTCACCTTCCCTGTTTATAAACAGAAGCAGATGCAGGGTTGAGGGAGTTTGGGTTCTTCGGGAAGCGCTAAGCTCGGCTTTGAGAGGTAAGGCACCTCCGCGTTCCTTACATGTTTTTAACCAGCACTGAGAGCTGGACGTGCTTTTAAACAACACTAATGATCAGTCATCAGCTACTTGGAAGATTTCCATAGCAGCATTTGACTACTGGAGAGCGATCAAGTCGATGAAGGCTTGCCAAGTTCTGGGCACTTGGCTGGCAGGAGAAATGTTTAGAGCTTCAGGGAAGACTCAGCGCAGCTTTTGATCCCGTCTAGTCCCGATGGAGTTAAGCAAAAACAACGCTTTCCTCCTCTCTCCCTCCCAACCACCATTTTCCTACATTTAATAATAGACAAAGGGGGCCATACGTGTGGTTTTGACACATTCCTGCAATGCCATTTTTAATGGAGTTGGCCCCCAAATGTTGTTGTTTCCCTGTTGGCCACATGTCTGCCTGAATTTTAGGCTCTTCCCTAAATCTCGCAAGTTCTCTGCTTCCTGCAGCTCTCTGCTGTTATTTGCTATCGTGTTTTTGAGATATATTTCTTTGTCCCACTTCTCCCTGAAACGTCCAGTTTGCTCCCACTTCGGTGCCCCATGAAACAAATGCTCCCTGTGCCTTTGGTCTCACCCAGCGTGGTTTTTTTCATGGGTGTGCATGTCCTGAGCATCCTTTGCTGGCTCACTCCCTCCTCCCTCCCTGTCCTATCCTATCCTACCAGCCTGTGTGTGCACAGAGGAAGAAAAACCTGGACTAATGCTGACACTCTCCATCTGGAAGGCACCAGAGGGGCCGGCAGCAGCTGAAGCATAAACAGCCCTGCCATTTCTTTGGAAAGACTCAGGGTCCAAGGCGAGAAAAAAAAACACAGAAGGAAAAAAAAAAAACCTGGCAACAGCAAGGAAGACAAGAACTTCTGAAGTGGTGAAACAGCCTGCTGGAGTCAGTCTCAGAGTGCAAGAAAAAGGTGGAGATCTCAGAGTGGGAAGCAATCTCTAGGAGCATCTCTCTCCACTGTGGGACCACGGCACTGTCTGGAGGACTGAAGACAAACAAGATGTGTGGTGTTCCCCACTAACAGCACTCCTCTCCCACACAGGACTGTCTCCAGGGATGCAGGCAATAAGAACTGGGAGACCTCTGGATGCTCTGGCAGCAGAGGGTCTATTCAGCTCCAAGGGCAACTCCCCAGCCACCAGTGACCAGGTCTCAGCATCCATCAGCATCCTCACTCGCATTCCCATCCTGCCTCTGGCAAGACAGCTCTGTCAGCTCTTTCCCAGAGGAAGAGCAAAGCATTAAATTAAACACCCTCATGTGTTTCTGAGTTCTTCTACACCCTTTGAGACACAACCTTATTCTTTTACACCTTAGTTCTCGCCTCAGGTGCTGGCCTGAAGTCTGAGATTTGTCCCTCTTGTATTATTTCCTCATTTTCCAGCAGCATCTCAGCCGAGAACCACCTGTGCCAGCCTTTTAATGAGATTTGGGCTCCGCAGGGAGAACACCAGCTCCACACCAGCCAGAGTCTCTGGAGAAAGACCCCATGGATGTTCTCCTGCTGCAGCAGGAGGTCTGCGGGATGAGTACGGGACATGCCTGTCCAGGGATTATCCATGCCTGGACTCAAGCAGAGGCAGAGCAGCGCAGGATTGTTGCAGCCCTAATGAAAACCACTCTGATGATGTCCCCTTCCCAGCAGGCTGGGCTGTGAGCAGGGCATAAACACCCCGCAGGTGGAGGGAGCACCAGCTGTGTTACACATCTCTCGGGCACGTTCACTGCGGTGTTTTATTCCCCCGTCAGGAAAAAAAAAACCCACATCTTAGAGCAGTACAGAACTGATGAGATTGAGGCAAGAGAAAGAGTGATGGAGAACGGTGAACAATAAAACCTGGGAGCAGGCAACAGTTTCTGGAGGAAAATCAGAGAAAATAAAGCTGATGCTTTCAAGATTAATGACTAATGACAAATAATTCTGGCTGTGGAACAGCAACGAAAAGGCAGACTGGAAACAAGAACCAGACAGAAAAACTAGGCATTAGGTCTGATGGCGAATTTAAGGCCATTAATTCATAATTGCAGCCATTACAGCCAGTAGTTTCAAGTGAGTCCAGCAATATTAAGAGCTGCTGCATGTGGTGCCCTTACAAAAGAATCTGGCTGTTATTTAGGGTCCTAAGTGAAGGCTGAACTGCTGAGAAAAGAGCTAATCCTCATCTCACATCACAGGTGTTTATATAGGAATCTCTGCCCTGAAGAAGGAAGGAAGGGGAATACAGAAGGCACACGCGCCCCCACCCCCTTCTGCAGGCACAAAATGAGCCACTTTGCCCACATTTACTAATTCCTGGGCTTTTATTTCCCCCCACATGAGGAGCAGATTCTCTGTCTTTGCCGGGTGCTTCAGAAGGCAGCAAACACCAGTCCCAGCAGCTGACTGTGTCTGTCCTCCCTTGCTTCCCTTTTTCAAAGAGGAAATCAAAGTATTTAATGACATCCAAAGGTCTTTTCCCAACAGCACGGGGTAAAAGGCAGGGCACCAGGTGAAGGAGGATGGTTTTCTTGTGGTTTGAACATGTCCATCCTTCTAAGGAGGTGGTTAATGTGCTGCCCATTATCACATCCCCGTGAATCACTTCTGTTAAATTTAATGAGAAAACTGACAATTCACTGTTACCAGCCCCTTGGAGACAAAGCCTGTCCTTCTCTGCATCATCCATGAGTTACAAAATGGCCAGTTTTGCTCGAATCCTGGAATGTTTACAGCTTGAGGTGAAGGAAACAGAAGGAACACAGTTAAATCTCAAGCAAGATGTGCTCCCCTCAGATCTCGCATTCACAATAGACAGAGGCACTCAAACCAGCCTGACAGGGTATACAAGACACTTGGCAGCCTGGCAAAGCTTTGTTCCTCACAGAGATCAATCAAAGCAAGAGAGAGACTTGTCAGGGAATTGTGGGATCAGCTGTTTTCTCCTGGTCTTCTCCTCTCCACTTTATTCACTTCATGTCTTTTTTTTTTTTTTTCCCCAGGTAGGAAATCTCACCTGAGGTTCTGCAAAGCATTTTATCCACTTCACACCCAGCAGGTTTGAAATCAAGAAGCTCTGTCAGTCCCTTGCCAAGTGTGCATTGCACCTTCCAGGAGAGCAATGGCATCATGGCATGGGAGTCATCCCTTTCTCTGGGTGAATGACCAACAGCAAAGCACCGTTTTCTTCACAGCCTTTGGCTTCTCCTCCAGAGTTTTCCCCTCCCCTTTTAGCTGGGATCAGACCTCTTTGTTTTCCCGGTGCTTGGAGCACATTAGAATCCCCAGCTATTAAACTGTATCTATTGATGCACAGAGAACAACCCGTTGACGTGCAACCCGAGCACATCTGATGCCACCGTGAGTAAGAGGAGGAGGGCGATCAAGGCAGGACGGCAAGATGTTGTTTCCACTTTTTTTTTTTTTTTTGCTCATAATCCTATTTTTACACGTGCCTACCAGATGTTCCCCGTATCACACTCGGTACAGCCAGATGGCTCGAGAATCTCTTCCCCATCATGTTATCATCAGCTCCCGATCGTTTCACCAGGGATACGTAATAGCCCCCGTCCGAGGGGAGCGAGGGGCGCGGGGTAATTGCCTGTGCGTCCCGCAAACATCCGCGCGCGCGTCCCCGCGGCACCGCTCCGCGTTCCCGCTCGCGGAGCCCGAGTCGTGGGAGAGGAGTTCCCCCTCGGCCGGCCGAACACCCGGCGATTACTGCGGGAGATAACCAGCAACGTGTCACCGCAACTCAATTACCGCGCCCGCACCGCCGCCCGGACAGGTCAGAGGTTCAGCTTTTACACACATCAGGCTTTAAGACAAGGTTAGAGCCCGCCACAGGATCGAGGTGGGATGGACAGGTGGACAACCGAGCTGCTTCATGCCCCGGACAGAGGCAATCGCTGTGCAGGCAAGAACTGGGGCAGATTCTGTGACCAAAACCTGGGAGCGACTGGGCAGGATCTGAGTCCCGCCATCAGCTACGTTGCCCTGTACGATACACCCAGTGCCTTTAGGACGTGGTTTGGTGCAGACTGGAGACTCAGTGTAGCCTGACCTTACAGCAAAAGGGCAATACTTAGAGCAAAACTATTAGAAACATCAGAATTAGGAAATTTTTAATCAATGGCAAGGGCCAGCACGTTTAGGCCGGGTATTTGATGCCCCACCAAGGTCGGGAGGCAGTGGTGGGTGAAAACGCCCTTCAGCCACGTTACAGAGGCAGCAAAGCCCTGAGCACTGCTGGCTGTGTGGTGCAGGAGCAGGAGAGGAAGCAATTTGAGGAAGCAAATAAAATAGAAATAGCAGATCAAGTCTGAAGGGATTCTTTTTGATAGGCAAGTGACAGTATTAACAACCTGGCAGTTCCCCTGGTGCCCCAACTTCTAAGGTGGTCTCAGGAGGCAGCTGACAGGCAGATCAGCATCAAGAGCCATCTATGCAGTGAAGGAGAGGCTCATGCCTCCAAACCTTCCCATCATCCAACCAAGAAAATGGAGCCCAAGCCTCTGGCTGCACTAATCCAAAGCTCTTCCCTACTCGATTTCCCTCGTTTTCAGATTGCCACTAGCAGGGCAGGCCCGGGAGGGTGCAAAGCCCCGGTTCAAGTGGAGGTCAGGGATGAGGCCGTGCCTCAGAGGGGACAAATCCATCGGGCACCACTGGGATATGGGAGAGCTGGGCCCCTCTGGCAGCTGCCAGCCCCTCCAAAGGGCTCGGAGCAGGGGAAGGCAGCTTTGCCCAGGGATGGCGGGGCCACAGGGCGATGGCTGCAGGGCGGAAGAGAGGGGACCGAGGGGAGAGGGCAAGAGGTGTCCAGTGATATAATTGACTGCTCGACTAATTAAAATTCCTGGGCTGCTAATTGGGGCTGGGATCTGCCTGCTGAATGCTCCCTCAGCGGCTTTGCCCGGAGAGAGGGGAGCCTGCGTGGAGGAGGGGGGTGCAAGTTTGAAAGGACACGGGCCCCTCGTCGGGGCTGGCAGAGCCCAGAGCTGTTTTGTCTGAGCGAGTCGCCAAATTACTTGTGACAAGTGAAGGGGATTGGAAATAATGGGGGTCTGTGAAAAGCCCAGGGCACAGACAGGGGGGATCCATGAGATAATGAGGAGGCAAAGCCCTCGCATGGCTGGGGGCTTCCCACCTCCCAGCAAGGCGGTGGGGACCGGGGTGTGAGGGGACCAGGAGGATGTGTGGGACATCTGTGCGACACTCCAGTCAATATTTGGCATGGAAATGCTCTGCCTGAGGCACAAGGAAAGCAGGGAGTGGCCTGGAGGGGATCGGCCTGGAGCCTTGGCACCCCCTGCTCTGCCTTGGCTCCAGTTTTTAGGACTGGCCTTCAAACCCTCACGTCACATCACCAAAATCATGGTCGCTTTTCCATCTCCCACCCCAGGTTAGGTGTTTTCCACGCACTGATCAGCTGTGCCGGCAGCAGCTACGACATCCCAGCTGCCCACCTGATCCAAATAAACTCCACATCCCCATAGGATCCAGGTGCTCTGGCAGCACCAGGCATGGGAAATCAGCAATCAGACTGCAATAATTAAAATGTTCATTTACATACCAATACCCTAGATATTCTCCACCTCGCATCCCTTTCACAATGATGCAGTATCCAGATCTGGAGCACGTATGAGTGCACACAAGCCAATTTCTTTCTACTCACAAAAAAAAAATAGCCTTTTTTTTTTTTTTTTTTTTTCATGTCTTTATGCTCTGTGTAATACCCAGTTGGTAATTTTAATAACTAATGCAAAGTCCAGAGAATTGTCACACCCTGTGAAGTGAGATGAGTGCCCTATTCGCGCTGATTTGAAGAACAAAAATCCCCCTCATACTCTGGAGACATCCAGGAGATAAAACTTTTGCAAGCACAGTATTGGAATACATCTGACCAACGCTGGAAAGAGGAGCTGGGATGTACCACTTTTGAGAGGATCACCGAGCAGGAAAACATGACACAAAAAGAGAAAAGAACCTGGAACTGACATCAGGTTTTTCACTTTCGCGCACTTTTTTCACATCTGTTTCACTGTGGCCTTCAGGTTGTTTTTTTCAGACAGAACAAAAGTTGCAGGAGCTTGCTCTTCCTCATGCCCCAGCACAGACCTGGTGGGCCATTTCTCCACTGATTCCTTCCTTCATTTTTCCTCTAGAAACTTGTTTTTTTTTTTTTTTTTTCCTTGGCGTGGGATTCCCCTGGAGAAAAGCTTCCAGGGAAGAAGCTGCATATTCCTTGCTCACACCCCCATTGCACCCCACTATTTATCAGGGCACCTGACACCTCAACTCTCCTCCTCCCCAGAGATTGCTGCAGTGGCAGGGACCAGAAGAAGGGGACAAATATGCCCATTTTTCATCATTTCAGTGATTTTTTTGAACAAAGGATGTTACTTTAGCCCCTCAGAAGCTGCAGGCCAGGGAGCTGTTGGATGAGGTGGACATTTTCCACAGCCTTCTTTTCTAGCTCCATCCAGTTGGACTCAAAGCAGATCTCATGTTTCAGCAGCACTGTGGGGACCTCGGGAGGTGCTGACTTCCCGGGTTTTTTTTCCACATCAAGTGATACAAAAGGATAAAACTCATGTTTTAGTGGAGTTTTTTTTCTCCCCTTTACTTCTCTAAACTCGGATTATCGAAGCTCCAGCTGAGCTCTCAAACAGGCACTGTGCAAGTCACATTCTCAGCTTCAAAGTGCTGCAGCAAACCTATGTGGCAGCTCATTTGCTGCCTGGGGTTGTTTTTTAAGCCAGAGATTCCCAAAACTACCTGGAAAACAGAAACCTGATTCCCTCTGGTTCCAGCCCTCCTCTCCCCTGAAGGCCACCTTATTCCCAGCACAAAGCCATGACTCCTGAGCCACTACTTGCCATATTTCCCTGACAAAACACCACCAATTCATGACATGGAGGTTGCATCAAGCTCTCCCGGACTGATTTAGGGGCTCTGATTTTTCCTTTTTAGGAGCAAAATAACAGAAACGCTTTGAAAGTGAAGCCTGCCATAATTGTGGTGGCAGTGCTCCTTTCCTAGAAAGCTCCAAAAGCCATCCTGTGTCATTCTTGAGGTCTTGGTCTCCCTTTTTCATACAGGAAAACTTCAAAGCCCTGATGGGCAAGTGGGGCTGAGGGCTGCCAGAGTCAGCAGCAGCATTCCTGGGTCCTGGGAAGGTGGAGAGAGGGCACAGAGGGGGAGAGGATGGAGCTACAGGATTGTCTGCATTTTTCCTTAACAGTTTGGGGTCAAGCCTGATCCCTGGTGGGGTCAGCTCTTTTACAGTCTAACACGCCCAAGTCAAAGGAGACTGCCTCTTCTCCATGGGAGCCCAGCCAGAGGGAGGCTCTGCAGCTCCTCCAGGAACACAAGGGTCGGAGGTGGATGAAGAAAAGCGTGGGCAAAGGAGGGGACACGGCAGGAGTGCAGGACCTGGTAATGCTGGACAGCAACTGGATACACAGGGCCTGTCCCCTGCCCCGGCAGGGACCCATCCCGTGGGTGGTTATATCCACCACGGGACCCGGTTTGAGAGCAGATCCGCACAGGAGGCGATGTCAAGAGTCACAACAATCACCTAAAAGCCCTTTACATCATCTACAGGATGCTTCTCACCGGCAAAATTACCCCGGAAAATTGAAGTCACGGTGACTCCACCGCACTTTGCAAAACGTTGACATCCCTGATAAGAAAGAAGGGAAGGAAATGAGGAAATCTGTGCAGCTGAGTAATACCTAAACATGCCACACACCGGTGCTGAGAAAGAGGTTTGGGCAAAACAGCGACTGAAAAGGAGATAGAGGGAAAGAAGGGTTGCCCACGCTGCCCAGCTCGCATGAACGGAGTGGGATGTTCCGCGCAAAGAGAAATAAGACATAAACCAGGGAGACGTCAAAGTTATTTT
Source organism: Oxyruncus cristatus (assembly GCA_013399855.1). Taxonomy (NCBI): domain Eukaryota; kingdom Metazoa; phylum Chordata; class Aves; order Passeriformes; family Cotingidae; genus Oxyruncus; species Oxyruncus cristatus. The sequence continues at coordinate 1,295,652 of VXAY01001837.1, forward strand.
TTTTTCCAAATGTAAGCTCCATTACACAAGGCGAAAGGTGTGTATTAACTGCAGTAAAAAAGGAAGCTTTTATAGAGATGGATTTGTCTGGCCCGTCCTCCTTAAACCAGAGGTTATAAATTGTGACGGATCACGGATGTTTTTGGGAAGCGAAGGCAGCACTCTCAGGAAAAAAGGGAATTGAGGAATGGATGTGAAAGTTCTCCAAGGAAAAGGCTTGGGAGACACATTCACCTCAGGCTTTTTCTCCCGCCTTGGAGCTGGTGCCGTTCTGATCCACCGGAGGAGGAAACTTTTTTCACTGTTCTCTTCCTACGGGCTCTGTTTGCAGACCTACAATAAGGATGAGCTTAAAGCCTGTTGTTTGTGGACTACAGATTATGAGAATGGGTTAAAGGATGAAAACACCACATTCCAGCAGCTCTGTTACCTCCCTCTGTGCATCAATCTCGCCGCAAACATTCCAGAGCCCCAGTTCCACCCGGCAAAGCCACTCGAGAATATCAGAGCTCGGAGCAGCAAGTTTGAACAAAAGATAATCATTTTTCTCTCTCCCCTTTCAAGTTTTTGTAACAAAAAAGCCTGTTCCTGTCTGGCCAGGGAACAGATCCGCCCGCCACAGCCAAACTTCAAATATTTTCTGATTGACCTCGCCCTGTAAAATAGTCACCGTTAAAGTGTTCTAAGAATAATTCTCAGAAATCATGAGTCACTGTCTGATTTCGGCAGAAAGGGCTAAAATGATTAAAATTATTCACTATGAGTTATTCACTGATAATTACACTGTAGTTAGAGATCTCCGTGTAGACAGGTCATTACGAGCAAACCGCTCGTGCACAGTTAATATTTCACCAAAGCCCCCACTTTTGTCACTACACATCATATATAATGAAGCAGAAATATTGGTGGCCATTGGAGGCAATCAGAGAGAGATTAAATGTGGAGGGAAACTGCTGCTATTTTTAATTCTCAAACAGCTTTGCCAAGTGAAGCACCAGTCAGAGCATCACTTTCTCCTGTTTCGGAGCCAGCCAGGATGAGTTCCTTGGAGAAACACAGCACAGGCAGCAAGGAGAGAAGGAACTGAGCTGGCAGCCACAGAGCAAATTTACCTTTTGCTCTTCTTTTGCAGATGGCTGCTGGGAATCTTTCTAAATTCAGGCTCTTCAGGACTGCAGACAGTTCAGTCTTGCTTGTCCACCTGCTGCTCAGACAGAGCTATTTTGGCAACCAAACTGCTGTTTACCTGCCATTGCACTAGCAGGGGTGGCACAAAAACCTGGCAGAGAAGAGAAGGCCACCCTGAGAGCTTCTCACCTGCCAGGGAAGTGGGTAGAGAGCTCATCTCCCCCATGCTTCCAGGCAAGGATTCTGGGGTTTGTCACAAAGAGCCACTTCAGCGCAGCTGAGCTGACACCATCTCCTGCAGAATAACCAAAACAGCCCTTAAAGTCTGCCTGGGCTCTATCCCAGAGTGCTCCCAGCTCACCTGGTTGCTTCCCTTTCCTTTTCTCTCACCAGCTTGGCCTCAGTGATGCTGGGATGTAGAAACAGCCGGTGGCTTCCCTCCAGCCCAGTCCCACAGAACGCACTGCCAGCCAGGACGAGGTCCTCAGGCACAGCTCCAAGAGCACAGCCCGGACCCCCACCAGCTTCTGCAGCATCCAACAGGCTCTCCCAGACATTCACCCACAGCTCAGAGGTTTCAGCCTCCTCTGGGAGGCTCTCATTGCCCAAATAAATCCACATGCCCAATGCTGTGAATATAAACTCCTCATTTTGATGGTCACACAACGTGGCACAAGCGCTTGCCGCAGGCAGGAGGACCAGGGCAGCTATAGTACACTGGGCTCCTATCTTGGAAACATCCCATGTTTTCCAGCTGTGCTGTCACACAAACACAGCTAACTAATCACCAACTTTTCTGGGCAGGGCTTGTGTGTCATCAGAGGAGAAGTACACGAGTCACCCGGTTTCCCCAGCGCTTGCTAAATCTGAGAAGGTACAACTGGTTCTTAGGGTGCATTTTTCTGGGGACAGCCCCGTGAAAATAACACCTCTCAGACACTCCCAGCTTGGGAAAAAGAGAGCAGAAAGGTCTGTGTGAGACTATGTGTTTCTCTGAGACAATTCTGGCAGGGTAGAGAGGATGAACAGGGAGATGCTGGAGTCGCTCCCATGTCTCTGTGGGATTTTATCACACAGGGCTGGGGCTGCAAGACTGTAAGTGTTGCTTTATTGCTAATAACCAGTCATCCCATCCTTTGTTTCAGTCACTGCGCTTCACAGACACAGGCAATGGATTTAAGGCCAAAACCTCTCAGCAGACCATCTGTCACGAGAAGTGGGAAGGGTTGAGGGCAGAAAAGATCTGGACACATGCAACCGGGAATCCTGGCTGGAAAAAAATGTACTTTCTCCCTTTTTCTGTCACTCTGATGGGACACACCAGAGCTGGGGATGACTGTGTCCTGTGTGATGCAGGCAGGCAAGGCAGAGGTTGGGGACACTGGGATGCAGCTGTGTTGCCACACTCCACAGGGCCCTTCAATTGCATGTGGAGCAGGTGAGAAGTTTAACATAATCAAAGACTTACAGCTCAGTTACTCATCCTGTTAAATAGTCATCCTCAGCCCACCTCAGATGGGCTGTCTTAGTTGCACTCGATACCCACAAGCTTTTGTTAATTGGAAAAGGCTGCCAGCAATCATTTCATGCATTACCTCAACATCCTATCCTATTCAGCTGCTCTGTGCAAGAACCACTTCCATACCTTGCCTCTCCCTGAACCTTTCCCCATCCTTCCCTCTCCTGCCAGAGCCAGTGGCAGGCCACTCATGACGTGGATGCACCCTGTGTCACTACAGAATACTGTTTGCTGTTTAGTTCCCTGTTTTCCTGGTAATTCCTATCATTTTAGTCACTTCCTCTGACTGCTGCTGAGAAGAGAGTTGGTATTTTCATCCAGCTCTCTATTATAGCCATCAGATCTCATTGGCCAGTGGTAACAGCCAGTGCTGAGCCCATTACAGCCTGTATAAAATTAGGATTGTTTTCTCCCCGGTGAAGGCAACAAAGGAAAACAAAGGGACTCGCTCAAAAATCACACAGTTGTTGTCCCTCTCCTTATCCTGAAGTCCTCAATTCTGCCCTCTTGGAGGAGCGCAATGGGTTTCCATACTTTTCTCCTTTGGTTTGGCTTTTTTTCCTGACCAAAACTCCTCACATTTCTGGCTCTTTACCTCGGGGAAGTTGAGGCAAAGGGCTTTCAAGGATGGAGTCATGTATAGTGTTACCTCAGTGCCGTGTTTTAAGACATTTCTCGGGCTTTTATGCTCACCCTCACTCTTTTTCCACACCAGCATTGATTACAGCAGGTAATTGTTTTCTAATTGGCCCGCAGCTGCTTATCTATCTTAGATAATTAAAGTGAAGAAGTAGAAATAAGAAAAGAAAACGGAACTTTACTCTTAAGTAGCCGCCTATCGACTGCCTCGATCGATCGGGAGGTCACTTCGGGCAGACACGCGAGTGGGGCACGTCCTTGACTGAAACACACACCCCGACAGACCCAGCGAGACACGGCCCAGCCTCTCACTCCTGCTTCTCTCCCAAGGCCCACCTTTACTTCTTCCTGCACCACCTTTATTTGTGACTACACACTCGACAAACTCGGCCGTACGGCATCTGCGCGAGGCGCTGCAAGGTGCCAACAAACGCCTCCGGTTTGGAGGACACCACCCAACCATCAGTCTCCCTCCAGGAGGCCACGCAGTGAATGTCAGAGGGTGCTACAGACTGGTTTGGCTGGGCTGGCAGGAGCACACACGGACTCGGTATCTTCAGGATCTCCACTCCCTTGTCAAGTTGGATTGAAACCAGACAAGGAAACTATCAACTGCTCAACCACGGCGCTAGAAAATCGTCGGGAAGGGTGGAGCCAGAGCACAGCCCGATGCACAGCCTGATTCCCCTGTCAAGGAAGGAATCCCAGAGCCTCCTCATCGCAAACCTGCTGGGTTTCACCTCCAAACCCACCCAGCTGTGTTTAATAGCAAGTGCATCAAGGCACTCCATCTTCTCACAAATGCTGACACCAGTCATAACTCAGACTCCCTTCTGGAAAGCACTTGCTGCCCAAAGCAATCAAGAAATTTTCCAAGAAGCGTAAGAGCTCGGAATGAGGCTGTTCTTTGTAGGGGGAGCTCGAGTTAAAATCCAGTTCCCCGCTAACTCAGCAAGCAGGGCTCAGGTAGAGCCTTTGAAAGGCAACTCAAAGCAGCTGGGCCGAGATGGCAGAAGGTGTTAGACCTGACCCAATCTGAACAGCCAGCACATGCTGCACACCTCAGACGACTAAAAACCACGCACACTGATCCCACCAAACCTGGCAAAACAGGGCAGGCAAGTCATTATCAGAGCTGAGAAGGAAAGCTAATGAGGGTCTGCTGGCTCTCAGCTTTAGCTTTGCACTTGGGCAAGATGTACAGTTTAGAGCTTGACCTTCTAAGAGCAGAAGTCCTGACTATCTTCCAACATCCACCTCGTGCAACTTCCAAACCCAGCTGGGATGCTGGGCTCTGCAGAGGACAGCAAAAACCCCAGCACCTGAGTTTCAAGCAAACAGAGAAGTGGGGCAGAAACCACCCAGAAACCACAGCAGAGATGTGTTTGTCCTGCTGCAGATGTTCAGGATGCCACCAAAGCTGCTGTACATTTCCCCCATAAACAAAGGAGAGTAAAACACACACTTCCGGGGATTAATTTTTCTTTTAAAATCAAAAAATCTCACCCCAGATTCCCCCATTTCTGACCTCTGCCTAGGAAGGGATCTCAGACGACCAGCAATGAGGACCCGTGAAGGTACACGAGAGGAAAGCCCTCTCCAGCCTGGGCAAGGCTGAAGCTTCAGCGTGGGTTAAGCAACCTGTGTTGACTGCAGCTGTGTAATTTCTGTGTACATCACCCAGAGACCTCAGCACAGCGACACTGAGGTGACAGACACAAATTCCACCCCCCCAATAGAGAGGTGACTTCCAACACCCCACTTCCAAAGATCGCCTGGTGAACTAAGGAGGTCCTGTTCCATCAGCCACCCAGAACCCCCACATTACATTCTCTTAGCGCACAGCATGATAAAAATTCAGAACCAATTTCAGCAAAGTGCTTTTTAACTAAACTGCATGGTTTTATTTGCTCTTTCCCCCCACCCCCCTCTGCAAATCATACTGGAAATGCTCCAAGCAGGAACCTTCTTTGTGTCTGTGCATGTAAAACTTCCAAGTACATGCTAATTCAGTTTAATTATGGATTTACTTCACTGGCTGCATTGCTAATGCCAGCAACAGCCAGTATTTGCAGCCAAGGCAATGAGGGAAAAGGAACGCAAGGTTTTCCGCGCTCATGTCCCTCTCAAACCCCGTCCCTGTGTCCCCATCCATTCAGAACTTGGTGTGCAGGAACACCACAAAGATAACCTGCTCTTTATTTGTACAATTTATTAGATAATCTCCTTCTAATCGAGAACTAATTAAAGGAAGTGAATGCTTGGTTGGAAACGGGGATTAAAATGTGGATAATTATCATAAACGCTGCATTTGTTGTTCCAGCCCGCTCTGCTCTCCTCCTCCCCTCTCCCTTTCCCCCCAGTGCCTCTCCCAGCCTGCTCCTGATAATGCTCAGACTGTCTCAGAGGGGGTTTGCTTTCACAATCAATTATTTTCTTTTTTGTCTCCCTCACTAATGTTTCGTTTGTGTGAGAACATTAGCGAGAACTATTTTCTTTGCCTTGTAAATTCATTTAGACGACAGTGACAGAAGGTGGGGAGGTGGCAGCTGTAGGAGAAAAAAAGAAAGGAAACAGGAACATTAAACCGAAGCTTATAAATTATTTCATCTTCTCCAGACAATCCAGATCTGTCACTGCTGTGTGTGAGGGGATTTTATTTTATTTTTTTTTTCCTGTCCAGGAGTTCCTCACAGGCACGAGACACTGATGTATGTGGGAGGCTGATGGGAGAGTCTCTGCACAGCTCTTTTTGCCTGCTCACCTGCCAAGAGCTGCTAGCAAGGACCACGGTCACTGTGGTCTCATCAGACACAGTATCTAGGTCACAGCCAGCAAGGAAAAATTTAGTTTAACTAGTCCTGCTTGGCTAAAGCACATTTTAAAGCCTGTATCCATGCAGACAGAGCCTACTGCTTTGTTGTAGTGTCCACTCAGGACCACTTCTTGCTCAGACAAACATTTTGAGAAGCAGGAGATGGCTCATGGCAAGCCACACCACCTCAAAATGAGGTTTTTTAGCCCAAGAAGCTCTTGCACTAGACTGATGTGAGGCTCTGTTCCCTCAGTGGCATCCTGCAAGCCCATGGCTGATGACCCTGTGGACGGGAAGAACAGATGCCACAGGACACAGAGGACTCCTCTCTCCCTGGATCAGATGTTAACCATGAGAACATAAATAATTATTCCTTTAAAAGTTCCGTGAGCAGAAGAAGAGGTGGAAAATGGGATAAAACAGGCATGTAGAGAGCAGGTCCCTTGACAGAACAAGACATAGGATGCTGTTGGAACCATGGCCAAGATGCAGCAAAACCATGGTGGGTTTTCACAAAATGCGTGGGACAATTTTTTGTGTCTGGATTTTCTGAGGATTAGGCAATAAACAAAGTGCTAAAAGCACAGAAGTGACAGGCAGATATTTTCTTTTTTTTCTTTGCTTCTAAGGAGGAGAAAGTCTCTTCCTGCCTGACCTGTACCTGGCATGCCACAGTCCAACCTGATGGCCTATCAGCCTTCAATCAGCCCCTCAGATTTTAATGGAAAGGATGTGACAACCCCCAGCTTAAAAAAAAAAAAAAACCAAACAAAACCAAACCACACAGCCCTTTGAAACACTGTCATTTAGTTTGCTTAAGTGATTTTGCTTTTGGTAGCCTTTCTACCAATCCTGAGAAGAAGTGATGCTCAGAGGGGCTGGCAAAGGGCATGGAGAGGTTTCCTGTTCAAGGCCAGCGTATCCCACACACCACCACTGCCACCAGGGATTGTCCCCACTCAGTGGGGACAGCAAAACAGCCCCTTCACAAAGAGCACAAGATTTTGATGCCAATCCATTCCACGGCTTAGGGAAAGTACCTCTGACTTAAGGCCTTGCCTAGCTTTGGCACAGTTCAAACCAGGCCAAGCATAGATTCCCCCCGCCCGCCCCAGATCGGGGAACTCTGGATTTACATCCAGCCAGGAGAGAAGCCCTGTGTACAAACACACAAGGGATTAGTGTATTATTAGTTCTGAAAAATTTGAACTATTACATTTCAAAGAGATATGTAACACATAAGCATCTGGGCTCATATATTTTTCCCCTCATCCCTCCTGCCTTGAAGGAAGGTCTTGCTCTCCAAGAATCTAGGCAAGAAAAACACTCCAACAAAGTGAAAAGCAACCTGGCTGGTGATTTATATAAAAGATGACATCTCCAGAAATCCCAGACTTCAAAGGGGCAGCTTTCAGCTCGTGACTGTCCACTTCCTCCAGCCCTCAAGGCTAGTGTCAGGATTTTACAGCCACGGGAATCATTTGATCTCTCCAAATGGCAGCTCAGTGGTCTAGCACACTTCTGGATGTCAGAAAAGCATGCACTGCCACCAGCAACATTCTGCAGGGGTTAGTCTTTCAAAGGACAGATTGAGGTGAAACAATCGAAAGATTCAGTGGCAGGAGGAGGAGGAGTGGGGGAAAAAGGGTATTTTAAAGGACAGTCGCGTGCTGAGAGACGTCGTGGTCCCGTTTACGCTGTGCTGGAGCACAGGGGTGGCGGCACAGGGGGATGTCAGGGGTCCCGAGGTGTGATGGCCACGCATCCACCTCCAAGGACTCCTCCTCATCTCACACAGCAGCCTGTGGCTCCTGCTGGAGGTGCATGGAGCCCGTTTACAGGCCTGGGGAAAGCACACGGGACCGGGCACAGGAGAGCAGGTCTGCCCTGCCACCATCCGCCTCCCCCGGCTCCAGAACACGCTGCGGGTCCCAGCCCTCCCCCAGGACACGCCAGGGGAGGGGACGGAAGAAGCTGCCAGGATAAGTAATTGGCTGCCTGCTGGTGAGAACTCTTAATTAGAGGCTTTTCAGCAACTAAATGTTTATATGGCGTTAATGTATTTACTCTGGTGCATACACACTGTAATAACAGAGCACCCTTCCTATGCCTCAGCAATTAGAGAGGTGTATTGCAAACAAACAGACCCACCACCTCCCACGGACGGGATGGGGATGGGCTCACACCGTCCCTTTCCCCAAGGCCCAGAGCGCCCCTGAGGGATGGGACGGCCACAGCTTTCCCAGGGCAATGCCGGGGAGCTGGAGCAGGGTCCCTTAGTCCAAGCGGGCAAAAATCTTTCCCCCATCCAGCCCAGAAAACAGCAGATTGAGCCCAGTCTTCACACTGCACACGGGGAAAACCAGCTCTTTCTAAGCAGGGCACTGAATTGTGCACTGGCTGCAGTTTCTGAACAGATTGGAGATGTTGCGCTGCCGCAGTTTAATAGAGTCAGTATTTATTCCTGTGTGGAGAAAAACTCCATTATCTGGCTTATTAATTGTTAGTTAAGTAATGGGAAGGTGCCCAGAGCAGGAGATGAGCCCTCATCACTTGTTATTAGCTTAGAAACCAGCAGAAATAAAATAACTGAAGATAAATTATCACAAGTGCTGCCCCGAGTACCGCAAACTGACAGATCTACTCAGAGGGGAATTCGCCGAGCACTCTCGGGGGGAAGGAGCAGGGAAGAGAGAGCAACAGTCAGTCCAACTGGATACTTCTATTTTTAATGAAAAGATTTCATCATCTTGCGTTTTGAACACCACTTTTCATGGCTGGGATCACATGGATATTCATGGCTGAGAGGGTATATCCCTGCTCCTGGAGGAAAACTCAATGTATTAGTCTATCACTGACAGATTTTTTGCATTGGTAGCTTAATGCTGCACGAGAAGAAGAAGCAGCTTGCACCTTGCAGCTGCAGACAGTCTGGCCTGGTCACTGCAGAGCTGCAATAGCCTCAATAAATACAGGCAACCCCGTTACCAGCAGCAGGGTCTGGAGCAGGGAGGGCAGTCTCTGCAAAACAGGGATGCCAAGCAGCAGCCAAAAAAACAACAATGAAAAGATACGAGACTCTGTCTTGAACCCCAGAGAGGTAAAAGCATCCAAGTTTCTCCAACCTCGTGACAGCTACCGCACGTAAACCAGTAAAATCCAGCTACGTGCAGGGCATCCACAATCATTTCCCCCAAAATCCACCTTCCAGTGGTGGCCACAGAGTCTCAATTTGCTGGTCCCCATGCAGGGTTTTGAGCTGATTGTCCACTCAGGAAGAGAATTCCTGTCTGTGCACAACAAGAGGGAGGGACAGGAGGCTCCCAGCCACACAGAGAGGAAGGTCTTGGATCCAGAGCCAAGAGTAGGGTGCCCACAGGGAACTGGATCGGCAAAAGTCGCCGTGCATTTATCAGACCCCCAGTTCCAGAGGAAAGCAGAACACCATGAAACACAGCATGAAGAAATTTATCCAAGCTAATGCATTTTGTGATATAATTCAGAAGAGGCAGAGTTCAAACAAAAAGGAAACTTAGTTGCTCCAGTCCTTGCAGCCATTTGCCCAGAAAGCTTATCCCAGCAGCCTTGTTACAGCACATGCAATATTTTTACCTGCAGACCTTTCAGTAGGTAAGAGGGGAAAGAATAGGCCATGAGCCTGAGCCAACATGAGCAGCACACTGACATTACCCAGAGCTTTGGGCTAACCTTGCACACTGGAGCTGAGATTGAACCACCCTCTCGTCCAGGAGAGCACAGAAGCACCTGAGGCAGCTCCCCACACTCTGCTCCCCAAGGAGGCAGCTCCAAGCAGCAAAATAGACATTTATGGATCCTCCAGACTGAGGGTCCAGCCCCAGATTGCTCCTTCCCTGATACTTTACAGCGGTTAAAAAATTAATCTTAGAATCACAGAATCGTGGTTTAGGCTCTCAGGGACCCTAAAAATCATCTTATTCCACCCCCCTGCCATGGGCAGGGACTCCTTCCACTACCCCACGTTGCTCCAAGCCCCGTCCAACCTGCCCTTGCAGGCTTTATTCACGTGCTTCACTTGATCACTAAACACCAGTGTTCCTAAGGCGGTCAATGATCTCTGAAGAATTAATTGTTCTGATTTCACTCTCCATATGCAGAGTTTCCCCCCCTGCAGACACACAGCACCCTGAAGCCACCCCAAGAGCCCAGAACAAGCCCTGCTCACACCACAAAGTCCTTTTTCTAAGGAAGGTTTATGAGAGTTGTGCCACTTTCCTAGCCTTGCCGCTTCAGGTAAGCATCTCTTACTCCATGTTTCATTTAATCCCTTCTAGCAATACAGCAATAAACACTGTTTCATCTGCATCCTGCAACACAGCACCCTAGATCCAAGCTCATTCCCGAAAGTATTTGTTTGTCAGAGAAAAGCCAGCCCTGGAGAACTCCAAAAACACTGCATCTAGCTCAGCCTCTTCACTTCCATGTGATTCTCAAGGCAAAACAGAAGAATTCCTTAGGAGCAACAGTGCTCTGAGAAATAAATTCACTCAAATCTGCTCCCACGTCCACACTCCCCAGATATTTCTCACCTGCTATCCCATGCCTTCAAGTTTCCTCCAACTTCAGCTACCAGAACAAAGCAGAAAACTTCAGGAGTGCTTCACTCCTGGTTTTATAAGCTCTTGCAGGCACAAAACTGCTCACAGGTGGGCTAAGCGAGGCAGCCCAATTAGGCCTCCCTAACAAGATCCTTTAATTTAAGTGGATACAGGTGTACCTTTCATTTTCTGAAGGTGCTTCCTTTGCTGCATCTTCACAGAGAGGGTGCTCTACCTCCAAATTGCTTATCAATCGAAGAATGCTTTGCAAATGCTGTATTTTCCTGCACCTATCTTGTAACTTTCAGGGTCTATAACTCATTTGAAAGTGCTGGTGCTTGAAAAGGAGCTCACTGTTCATGGGGACTACCTAACACCACAGAGGTAGATGAGCTTCAGGTGAGATGAAAGGAGACAGACAAGCCAGAGAGAAGCTTTCCTCATATTATCTCTGAATATTGATAATCTGGGTTATTACTGCATCACAGGACTCTTCTCATGGATAAATTGTAAGGTTTATACGTGAAAATGCAGCACCTGCTATCAGTGTAAGTGGGACTTTTCACAAGGGCATGGAGTGATAGGACAAGGAGAAATGGTTTTGGCTGACAGAGGGGAGGGTTAGATTAAATTTTTGGAAGGAATCCTTCCCTGGAAGGGTGGTGAGGCCCTGGCACAGGTTGCCCAGAGAGGTTGTGGATTCCCCATCCCTCAAGGTGTCCAAGGCCAGGTTGGATGAGGCTTGGAGCAACCCTGGTCTAATGGAAGGTGTCCCTGCCTGTGGCAGGGGGTTGGAACAGGATGACTTTTTAAGGTTCCTTCCAATCCAGTCTGTTCTGGGATCCTATGATTTATTTTTTCCTGGATACGGGCTGCACTATGTCCTGATCCCAGATGGAAACAAGGCCCCCTGGCTGCCATTCACACCTCACCCATGGGAAGTGATGTTACCTCTCTGACTTCTCCCTTCCCAGCCTAGCTTGCTCAGCTTCTGAACATAAGACCATTTGTGCTTAATGAAAAGGTTTTTTTTCATCGTTCAGGGGCAGTTGGTGCCGTCCCTGCAGGTGCAGTTGTGTCCCTCTGTAACTCCATTCCCTTGCAAGTCTCCTCTCCGGAGTGCTGGGGGGTGGGAAGAGCTGCACTGCAGTGAGTTTGTGCTAAAACTTTTGCAAGGATGTAGCTTAGTAGGCTGACAGGTAGAGCCAGGGAGCACTGAAGACATGGAGAGGACTTCAGCATCGGAGGTGGAGCGGGATGTGTGCCAGGAAAAAAGATCCATGTCAAAGGGAGCTGCCCCAGCTCTTCCTCTCATTGCTCCAGAGGCAATTTTGTCTCGGAGGAAACTCGCACGTACACGGTGATTTTGTGAGAGGCAGGGACCAGAAAGGTAGGCAGGATGAAAATCAATCAGGATTTGTCAAATACACCAGAGAACTCATTTTTATGAGATAAGTGCCTTCAGAGGAAGCGTTGGTAGACACCTACCACATGTTCAGCCTGCTTAGTGGCAAAGTATGCAACATTAATCACTGTCGCTCCAAGGGGCTGGGTTCCAGCTGAACCACCTTCCTCCTTCAGCCATCCTCTTCCCCCCTCTCCCCTCCCAGCAAGAGGAGTTGCATCCACAGACCTGTGAACCTGCAAATCAGGCTGATGCTCTTGGCAGCTGCTGTACCAACCCATCACTGACTTGGTTGAGCTGCCTGCTGTGCTCCAGCCAGTCATACGCTGAATGGATGCCCATTTTATTCAAGATAATTAGCAGCGTGGGCCAAAACAGTGTTAGAGCTGCCTCCTGCCTCTTAGCAGATGAAGTTCATGTGCTGCTGTCCTGCTGCAGTGGGACCTTGCCCTTGGAAGCCGCACGCAAGTGATAAAGTGACTGGCTTGGCAGACACCTTTTTCTCAGAAAAAAATGTCAGCAGCCAGTGGAGATGGTTTGACTGTCTGTGCTGACAGCTGAGCGCTCAGGAGCTCTGAGGAAAGAGTGGCTGGAGAGAAAGAGCAGACCATGGGAATCCAGAGCAGCACTGGAACAGAAGAGCCTTCAAGGACCCAAGTTGTCTAAGTAAGCTATAGAACAGGAAAAAGTGATGTGCTTCCAGGATGTTATCTCCATCCTCCTCCACCTGCCTCCTGCTCCTGTGGAGCATCCTGTGCTGCCGGGAGGCTTTGTGGTGTCTTACACACACCCATCCTGAAGATGAGTGAGGGGATTTCATCACAGCGGGGTCAGAGGACAGCCCTGTCCTGAGGGGGATTCACAATGGCCTTCCCTTTTTCCATGTGTCAACACGTTTGCAGGCTGTTAATTTATTTTTTTTTCCCTTGTTGTACTGCAGATCTTGTTCGCCCATTTTAATAGCCTGATTTAAGGGTCTCAGCTCTTATTTTCGAGGCGTGCCCCCAGGCAGTCACACTGGATAACACCTGCGAGGTTAAATATTGCACCTGGGCGGTGAGGGAAACTGGTTTGTGGCAATAGGTGTGAGGAGCCTGGGGATTGCACTGCTAAGAGTAGAAGGAGAGAAAGAAATGGCTAGGAAGGCATAAAAAAGACCCTATTTTCAGGTCTTAAGCCAGTTACCATCTTTAGGGATTAGCTCCAGCTCGGGAGCAAATTGCCCTAAGCCCTCCTGCCACAGGGCTCTGCTCTGCACCACTGCCGCTGTCCCAGGGCCACGGGATTAGGGAGATGAGGCTCCCCTGGATCTGTTCCTTGCAGCAATGGTGACACCCATTGCACGAGGAGATGAGCAGCATTTCCAGAGCCTCCTGGCCAGGCAGGATGACACCCCTTGATTTAACAGAACAGCAAAGAGGGACCACAAACCCACTTCCACTCCCGCTATCGCCAGGAGAGTTATTGAGTCAAGAGGTGCAGTCTCCTGCTCTTGCTGATCCAGGCTCAATTTGCCAGGCAGGGCTTGCTGGGGTTTATTTTCTGCTTCCCCCCTCCCCACTCCATGCATCTTCCCTGGCTCTCAAAAGCTTTCTGTTAGGAGGTTGGAACAGCAGCCGCCCCGTGCTCGCGGCCCTTCCCCATACCCCCTTCTCTCCAGGTGACTGAAGATGCTGCCACAATTTTGGGAATACCTTTTTTCCCCGCCATGTAACCTCACAGTTGACTTGCTTGTCTGTGTGACACCAGCCACGAGTCCTGCACCCAACACAAGGGGCAGCTGCCAGAGCTGTAGGTATACAAGGGCCTTGAGACTCGATTACAGGTGGCAGCACAGGTTGCATTTTGGAAAAGCAGATCCCAACTGGACACAGAAGACCCAAGGGGGTGTCTGAATCTTTTCTAGAGGAGAGATTCAACTTCCAAACCACCCTGCTCCCTTCCCCGCAGCAGGGACTGCTGGTGGCACACACCACAAACCTGAGGAAATTGGGGTGAGATCCTTCTATGCCAGGCAGAGGAAAATAACAGAGCCAAAGGGAAGCAAGACCAAGCAAACACCATCCCCACTTCCCCCTTTCAGGGTTGTTTTATAAGGGAATCTGCAGAATCACAAGAATCTGAGTTTTTTGGTTTATAAAGGCCCTGCGGTCCCATGCCAGGGATGGCACCAAATCCAGAAGTTGCCCAGCAGGGAGGTAACTCCTGTGTGTTTTGGGGTCAGTTACCCCGTGCCGTGGCAGTCTGGGGACAAGACGGGCTTAGAGCAGCACATGTCATCCCACAGGGGCTTTTATGAGCCATCCACTCAGAGCTCAGGAGTGAGGAAAGTCCAAAATTAATTCAACAGGTTGTAGCAGTGAGGGCAATCGAGGACCTAGAGCTTCATTTTATGGAGCTGCTGTCAGCAGCCAAATAAGAGACGGTGGCACAACTCTGTGCAAGTCTGGGGCACCAGAAAATAACATACCCAGCATATTCTGTGGTTATTGGACAAGGAGAGAAGGGAAGAGAAGGGAAATTAATAAAACTCAGGCTGCCAATGCCCCAGGCTGCTCTTCTCTCATCCTAAAAAGGGGCAAGGATTCTGAAAATTAGGTGGAGTTGATCAGCATTAAACATTTGAAAGTCAAGGGTTTTAACTCGGGTTTATCTTTCGCTCTCAATTCCTACATCAGAGAAAGCAAAAAGCTTTTGAATGCTGTATATACAAACATTTTTTATGCCTTTTCATTTTTGCAGTGAATAAAAGCTTGACTCCTACATCAAACCCTCCAGACACCAGTCAGTCAAACCCCTGCCAAGGTTATCCCATGGCTTATGGACTATGAGAGAAATGGATTGTTGCATGGCAGGAATCACAAAAAAAACCCCACTTATTTATGGGTTCAGGGAGTTCAAGGGATGACCTATAGGCTGTGGTATCTTCTGGCTCTCTCTGGCTCCAAAAAGGCACAAGCCAGGATGAGCTGAAGTCTTGTTCTCACCCATAGGCCCAGGAGCACTTTGGAAAGGCTAGTCAGAGGGATGTTGTCACCATCTTCCACCCTGGGTTACCTCCTGCTGTCAGAATTTGGTGACCCCCAAGCAGAGGTGCCGAAAGGGAGGGTGAGGACGCTCCCTAATCTGCTCCAGCACAGCGTCCAACCAAACAGTGAAATCTCGGCTGCTTCTCCCCACTCCTTCTGCTCAGAAGCCAGGGATTTATCCAGAACAAAGGAGAAGCAGAGCAAAAAAAAAAAAAAAAAAAAACCACGAAGGCTTTGGATACAAGTATTTATTTGCAGGTGCTAAATGATTTCTTGATTAATTCTGCAACCTGCTACTCACTCCTCTCCAGCCCTCGTCGCTCGGCATTTCACGGGGAAAGTGTTTTAGTTCAACAAAGAGAACTTTCAGGCTGAAATGTGCCTGGTGTGGGCAGCAGGGCAGTAATTGGCTCGAAAAAGCAAAACAGTGAGGAAGAACATGCAACTAATCTGAAACCCTTTAAGCCAGATAAAGGCTTTGGTTTGCCATCAGCACGTGTCTAAACTTTTCCAGGCCTAATAAAGAAGCATTATCGCTGTAGCAGATGTTAAATGTGAGTGGTACTTCAAGAGGAGGGGGGGAAAGAGGAGAGAAATAAGCTGTGTATAAGTATAAATACTACAAAAGGCTCTCAAAGTGCAGGGGGACTCTCACGTCCCTCTGTTTTACAGTGGGATAACATCAAAATTAACACGATATGAAGGGAACTGAAAAGAAACATGGAGAGAGACTATTTACAAGGGCCTGGAGTGACAGGACAAAGGGAAGTGGCTTCACTCTGACAGAGGGAAGGGTTAGATGGGAAAAAAATCTTCCCTGTGAGGGTGGGGAGGCCCTGGCACAGGTTGCACAGACAAGCTGTGGCTGCGCCATCCGTGGAAGTGTCCAAGGCCAGGCTGGACAGGGCTTGGAGCAACCTGGGCTAGTGGGAGATGTCCCTGCCCACAGCAGGGGGGTGGAACTAAGTGATTTTTAAGGTCTCTTCCCACCCAGTCATTCTATGATTGTAGGAACACGTGTTTACAGGAAAGGAATTGCTATCCCTGCCTTTCACCAGCAGCCCAAACAGGATTTGAACACAGACTGACTTCCCAAGTCCTCAGCCTTGCCCTTTGCCCCAAGGAGCACACACAGAAATATGTGGCAGATCCAAGGTTTTGGAGATATTAATACCACAAAAAGTGTAAACCATTAGACCAGGCTCCTGCCTGCCAGGGAAAAGCCTGGCTATGGAAGGCCATTGACATCCTGAAATCCAAGGAGCGCTTTTCAGGTTATTTATGATTTACTGCATGATATGGATTCCCCTTTCCAGCCTGGGACCAGCCTTGCTCAGAAACAGAAGAGTCCTGTGCAATTTATTAACCTCTTCCCATCTAAATACAGCAGTACAAAGCAGATAATCAGATCTGTGACAATTTAATTATCACCCTCCTAAGGCAGCTGCCCCATCCTGACCCCGTTGGGGAGAACATGGTGTGCTAAACCCCAGGATTTGGCCAAGATGTGCTGGGAATTCAGCAACAAAACATCTCCACAGGGCCTCCAGGGACAGCATCCTCTGTCTGTCCGTTGCCTTCTTAATGGGACAAAACGGGCTGAACCTCAGACCAGGAATTGAAAAAACACAAAAAGAGCCTTAAAATCTTTGCAGCACCCTGACAGTGGTCCCTGCCTAGGGAAACACATCGAGGGTGGGCCCCTCCATCAGGCCTGAGGAATTCCCTTTTTTTATTGCATCAGGGATGCCAGAGCAGTTCAAGGTGCAACAACTCACAGCCAGCAGGAATGATGTGTTTTCTAGAAAGAAGGGGGCAGGAAGACTCCACTGGCAACATAAGTCACTTCAGATGGTGCTGGCTTAGAGGCCTCTTCCTTTAAATTGATTAATAATGACACATTTAAATGGACAACATAAATTAATTTCTGAATTGCACCATTAGTAAGTAATTAATTTCTTTGCTCTGTGAAACCAAGATATCACTGTTATCTAAATCTATAAAGAGAAGAAATGCTGAACGAGGACTCCATTAATGTAAAAATTGATTTTTCCATTTACCCTCTTCTCAGGTTTTTTTTTTTTTTATCTCCCCCTACCTCCAATGCATTTATTTTTCAAGTGGCTGGGGGTGGGGAGAGTAACCTAATTTATACTTCCAGCGGTAATCAAAACATCATGCATGCTCATTTCAACCAAATGATGTCATTATGAAGGCTGTTAAAGCTGGGGTTGCCTTGGAAACACAAAATACTGATAGTTGAGGTCGGACATCTGAGTTCTCAGTAGGCACAGTAATGAGGGAATGGTGTGGCCCTGCCAGACCTGGCCTGACTGGTCACGCTGGGAAGATCACCCCAAGTTACTCGGGTGGTCTCTTTAGACCTTACCAGGCTGCCATTTTTCCCGTTCCTCCCACCACCTGCCATAATCCATTAGTTTTATGGAGCCAGGAGCAGAGAACCCTCTCGGGCTGACGACGAGCAGAAAGGACAAGCAGCAGGAAGGACCTGCCAGCTGAGGGCTGCGTGCTGCTGGCCACCAGCTGCCTCAGCTCTGCTTTGCCACCCCAAAAGACATACCTGGTGCCTCGTGGTGCAGCCCAGCATGGACATTTACTGGGGTCTCAGGTGGTCTCTGATGATCCAGCTGTAGCCAAGGTGTTAAAATCCTCCTTTCCATACCAAGGGACTCGGTGAATGGTCTAGGACACATCCAGCCTGGGGCGACAGATCGTGTGTTCAGCACCTGGAGGGGAAGGTGCAATAGGACAGGGGAGATTTATTTTGGGTGCCCTGGGTTTTCTTGCAAAGACCAGCAACCTCACAAACAAGACAGACCAAGGCACCTCTGTCGCCTCTTATAGTCTTGGATCCTCCAAAGAGAGGATTCTTTTAGTAAGAGCCATTTTAAAAACAATTCCAGAAATGGAACTGACTTTCTATCTACCACTTGGGGGGCTGGGGGGGGAGGGGAAAAAGCGCCCTAATTTTTTCCTCACAATGAGTGTTTCCTTGGCCATTCTGCTGAGATGGCTTGAGGCAGCTGTGCCTGGTGTCACGGGGCGGATGGTAAGAAACAGCTGACAGCAGTTAGGCAGCGGGTTTTGGGCAGCCTCAGGACTTTGGTCCACCAACAGAAAAGGATGCAGAGAGACGTCATGGTTTTGGGACAGCTCCCTGGGTCTCCTGAGGGAGTTCTGCTCTTCCCAGCTCAAGGTACTGGGAGAGGAAGCTGAGGACTAAACTGGAGATGCATTAGTGCTGCTGATGCAAAGAGCCACTCAGGGCCCTGAGCTGTGCCAAGCCACAATTTCACAGCTCCTTTCAGCTCTTTTTTACCTGCCCTGTCCCAGGAAGAACTCAATGTCATCTCTGATCACATCACACTGAGCTGAAAGCCAAGTTTAGGGTACAGCTCTGAGAGCCAAGTTTGAGGCACAACCTGAACCACATCTCCAAACACAGGTACTGTATCCACGCTCCAAAACAGAGAACAGAGCGAGCCGAATTATTTACAGCAAGTATTTTGGCTGCTTCTTCCCCCCCCCCCCTTCTCTCCTCTTGTTAAAGAGCACAAAACAAAACACACATACAAACAAGTCAATAGGATGAAACATTTACTGGCTGCGCAGGGAGTGTTAAATGAACTCATTTCAGCTCCTCAATTAATATCCGGATGCCCCCAGTCACTGCCAGGGCTTTTTTTTCCCTTTGGTGAGTGTGTAATGACATTAATACCAGCATGTGATCCTTCTCCTCCCTTATTGAGTCACCTTCCCCTTCCACGCAGGAGTTTCTCTTAAGCTTCATCAATTGAAATTGTTGGAATGCACCAAGGAAAAAAAAAAAGAGCATTTCATAACATTGGCAGGAGCATTTCAGGCATGAGCACTTTGAATATTTATTTGCCCTTTGTGTGAGCAATCTCTGCAAGAAAAAGTCGGTGTGGATAAAAGGAATTGCAAATACCAGCGGAGGAGCTCTGGAATTCTCGTTCACGAGAATATTTGCACAGGCTCCTGGGAGAATCAGCAAGCAAGGCAATACAAAAATCTCCTGGAGCATCAACACTTCGGATACTCCCTAATCCTGCTTGTCCGATGGAAAACGTCACTTCCTGGGAGCTGGTTTGTTGATGGGTTTTTTTTTCCCTGGCTTGGGAAGGCTGGAAAAGGACTGGAAAATCCGGGAGAATTATTTTTGCCCAGTTTCTGTGTCATAGTGCCTTGTATTCCCTCTCCTTCTCCTCTCCCACCCACCCTCTCTCCCTTGAGCTGAAACGGGATGAATAAGCTAAACTTCCTTCGGAAGTCCAAAAAAAAAGGGGGAAAAAGAGATGGACAAGCAGCCAGCACTGTTGAAGCCATGGAAAAGCAGGAGACTCACAAGGAAAAGCCAGTCAAGGAGCAATTTAAGGCAGAACTTTATACCACAGCTCTGGATTAGACAAAGTTCCACCTGGGACCAAAGTGAGAACAAATCATTAAGGAACAGAGCCAAAACATCCTTCTACTTGGGAAAGACAAAGCAGGGTAGCAGCATCCACTGAGTTTGAGGGTCAGCAATAAAAGAATGGGGGCTATTTACTCATAATTAGCCTTTATGGGCAAAAAAAATCCTGCAGAATTTCATTCTTGCCACTGAATTTTATAGGGTGGTTCAGAAACTTATTGGAAGGGTATTTTCTTGCCCAGGTTTTCAGAGCATTTCTCTAGAACCCTGTTGGTTTCAGCCCTGTTAAATTCAGTAACTTCCTTAAGGGAGTGCTTTAAGTGTCAGGCTTGATTCAGTTATATAAAGCGATAAGGGAATAATCATTAGACAGTGCACAGGGATGGGAGAAGTGGTTTTATGTGGCCCCAGTCTTATTTAAGAACAGTCTGAATTTATAGATGAGGCTGATGAGAAAGTTGGAAGCAACTAATACAAGCGTAAAAGACAAAAGCCAGGCAGTGCTTTTAGAGAGGGCTGGGACCAACTGGGAGACCACAGAGACACGAGGATTGTTCCAGAAGAGTATTTTAAGTGTTTTTAGATGTTTGCCTTGATTTCATCAAGATGATGTCCCATGTACTCTTCCTGCCGTTCATAATGTAAGCTACAGGCGCTGGAGTTTATGTAAGAGCCTGTGCTGCTTGCTTTGCAATTAACACATCCTGCAATTAACAATCCAAACCACTGAAGTCTTTGATATTTCTTCTTACTTCTAATACAGAATATTTTACTTCTCATATACTGCTGTCACTGTGCCTTAATTTATTCTGACGGTGTGAGCCACAACTAATCCTCCTTCTGAGTGCTGAGCACAGGCACAGACCGAAAACCCAAATCAGCACCTCTCCTTCCAGCTACTCACCTCACATCCTCTCCAGAAAGGGGGAAGTGGATAAATGTGGCCTTCAGGAGACAGGGAATGTGAAGAAGGGTGAGTGTATCACTCCACGTCCTGCTCTGACCAGGAGGCACCTGCAATTTGAAGAGGAGAAAAGGTTGTGAGGTTGGTTTTTCAACGTCGTGCAGCAAAGGAGAGGCAGTTCCCAACAATCAGGTTTCTAGGGGCACATGAGAACTGAGTGACACTCTGATAGACTTTACACCTCCAATATCAAAAAAAAAAAGAAAAAGAAAAAAAAGTGATCAGACAGGTCCACCTCCATTTTCTTCATTGACAGAACAAAATAACACAGTTTTTTCAGCCAGTGATTAAGGAGACTGAAGCTTTCTGCTGCTAACCAAGGGCATTTATCAGCACTTCCCAAAAGATCTGCTTCATAAACAGGTTATCCACAGGTCCCTCACCCACACCTGAGACCCTTCAGGAGGAGGCACCTCATGGCTTCTCAGCCTCTGAGCCTGATCTGTCCCTGTTAGTGGGACCTTTTGGACCGGGTGCTGCTTTCCCAAGTTTGTGTCCAACAGTGCTCAAGACATCCCTGAGCAACACCAGCTCCTGCTTTTTTGTACAAGGGGGACAACTGCAAATGCCCCTTCCCAACCACCCAAATGCCTCATTTATCTCCAAAGTTACGCAGCTCTTCCCAGCCCTGCGCTGGGTGAACATTTCCCAGTCCATCATTCCACACCCTTTTCACGGCTTCTGCGGGTTCATCCCTGGCCAAGAGTGTGAGACGCTCCATTTGTTTTGGCAAGAACATCCCTGGGATTTACACCTGTAATTACACAGGTAACCTTTCCAACGGGGAATTTTAAAATGATCAACGCTAAAGCAACCTACACATTAAATGTGATTAATAAGACACTGGATGACTGCGAGTCTGCACCTCCCTGCTTGTTAAGCGCATCAACTGGAGCGTCCCTGACTGATCCCACCACTGTGAGACACCCAAAAGTGGGCATTCCCATTGGATATAGCCCCTCTTCCCAGGCAGTGTCCATGGGAGGGAGGGTTAGGGTGTGAACAGGCACGGAGGATGACAGCCATCCCCTGAAGTTTCAGGGAGGGTGGAGACTTCTTCCTGCGTCCTTGCTAACACCTCCTCCTGCCCTTGCTGCTCTCTGTCCTTTTGTCCCCTTCCCAGTGGGAGCTGTATGGGTATGGCACAGCCAGAGGGATGCTGAAGAGGTGACAGCAGGATCTCAAGTGACAGGAGACACATGAGCAGGAGCCTGGCTGGGGGACAGGTTAAAGAAGGCGCCTGCTCCCTCAGCGCCAGGCTCTCTCTCCAGAATTGCCTTGCCATCCCCAGGGACACCTAGTGGAACTCTCCTCCTCGCTCCATGAGCAGGCACCAGCTTCACCTGCTACCAAAGCACCCACTATCCGTATAATCAGGGAAAACAGCATCTGTCAGGATATCCATCATGCCCCACAGGACCCCCTCCCTCCACCAGAAAGGGTTGCAGGAGCGTTGGAGGGAGCTTTGCCGAGGAATCCAAGCTTCACGGTGTTCTCGGCAGGTGCACAGCACTATCCAACACTCCTGCACGGAGTGGAGGTTTTACAAAGCTGGCATTTTGCTGCTGGGTTACCCAAAGACAGTAAAAACCAGTCACAGTCAAGCCTGCATTGACCTTCAGTCCATGGCTACAGCACACCAGAATTACAGGAGAGATGCTGATCCCGCTTCCCTATTCTCTGGACAAAGTTATTGCATATAAATTGGGTATTGATCAGAGGCAGAAAATGTAAAGAAACCTCTCTGGGAAATCTGGAGGGTGGAAAGAAATTCAGGGGCTGACAAAAGAGCTGCTTTAATTAGAAAGGGAAGCAAAGTGGTAGGAAGAAAAAATAAACACAACCTCCCCTCTAGAGCCTCCCACTGCGGATCTGAAAATCTGATCAGGAATCGTCTCTCTTAAAGAAACCGGATTTTGGAGCTGGTTTGACTGGGAAACGGAAGCAGGAACAAGAGCTGGCTTCCTCCCTTGACCCAGAACTGATGAGGATGGAGAAAAGAGCAGCTACACTTTCTGCTGCTCCTGGATTTTGCATGGGGAGCAGGGAAAGCCAAGATCACCTAACGAGTGTGTAACAACCATGCTCATTTCTGCCTTCTAGCTCAAAGTGCTTCAGGGTAATTACACATTTTGGACTTATTAGCTGTAATTATTAGGTTCTGTAATCTGTAGAACGTGTTATTAGAGCGTGGGCAACCTCAAGTGGTCTAAATACACTCAGATAAGTTTCTTGTTTGTCTTCTAACTTTTCCTGCCTCAACATTAGATGAGGTGCTGCTTCTCCTGCTGGGAAACCTCACCACCCCCCAGGACCCCTGCAGCCACCACGGGCTGTGGTTCCTGACCTGGGACAGATGGGACACGCATGGGAACATGCACAGCCCTGGCCTGCAGCTGATTAAAGGCTACAGAAGCCTTTTAAAAATTTGGCTCTCACTCATATGGCCAAAATAACACGTGGTGTTCACAGCAGAGTCCCAGCACTCCTTCGGATAAGAACCATTACACCCGGAGCGGCTGGATCAGCTACAGGATTTCAGCTCCTGCCTCCTGCCCCTTTGCCACTGGGCACTGCCAGGACTCCGCCTTCAGCAGGACAGCTTCCAAATCACACAGCTACCAGTGAGCAGGAAATGCAGGGTTTAATGTCAGTTTGGGTCTGCGTGAAACCCCTGCCAGTTCATGGCAGATGGGACCGGTCAGAGGCAGAGCAGGTCCCTGAGAACATCACAGTGCACAGAAATAAACTGCTTTAAGACTCTCCCACCTACCAGACAGGCTTCTCCCTGCCCCAAACTCTGTGTGACTCGCTCCTCCTTTCTCCTGAATTAATCTTGCTGTGTTTTCTCTTCAGCCTCCCCTGATTTCTGGGGCACAGACTGGCCCCACTGCTTGATCCAGTCCATCCCTGCAGCAGTTCCCTCACAGCCCAGATCCCACTTTTGCCCCCCAAATTCAACACAGCCTCCCTATTAACGCCCACCTCCCTTTCCAGATGAGAGAGAGAGAGCTGGCAGCTTGGCCAGAACTGGAAAGGCAGAGTCTGTGGGAAAGCCTGGGATTCCCACACCTCGGACAATTAGCTTCTCCCTACAACATTTCCCAGAGCAGCTTAGCCTTGCCAGTGCAACCTTTTTTTTTTTCTTTCCAAAATCCCTTTAATTTCACACCAGTGCATGAAATGGAAAAGCCAGTCGGCCCATCCATCCCTGCAGAGCCACATACAGCCCTGGATCATCGGGGCTCCTGGTGGCACCATCCCCCTGGTCAGTAAAGAGGGACAACAGGGACCCTTCACCCGAGGCTGGAAACAGCACACAGTGGATGCAGGGAGGTGAAAGATCCCTCTAAGGGGCTGGAAGAGGAGAGGAGGTGAGCCAGCTCACCCCAGTCTCATCACCCAGTGGCCTCGCAGATCCAGGCTTTCCTAAAACCCAGGGGGCTGTGGCAAAGTTGCCCAAGGATAAAGACAGCTCCCCATCGTTTGCCTCAGGTGTGATGCCTCCAAGGGCAGGTGCCACCAGTGACCACAAATCAGATGGTGCTGCAGAGCCCAGCTCTACCTGAATAAACTGCAGTGGCTGTGCCCAAGTCCTGCCTCACCCACCTTTGAGGGGTTTTCCTTTCTCCACAACAGGAGTCTTTAGGAAAGTTTTGCAATCTGTCCTTTTGTGATATAAAGCCAGGTTTTACTTCCTTTTGGTCTCTGCTTATTGTTTTGGCTAAAAAAAATAAAATAAAATCCACTTGCAAGTGGAAAAAAATAAAACCAAAAAAGCCCGTGGGATATCCAGGACTCCAATGTACCCTTCCTTCCTTTCAGAGTCAAGGAGGCATCCAATATTAGGATACCTTACTATCCCACTTGGATCACCACTGAGGCTGGGCCACAGCAGAAGTATCCTCATCCCTAATCTGCTTATGGAAGTACCCCAAAAAGCCAGGCAGGCAGAGGGGGACATCAGGCTCCCCATAGGGGTAGGGACTAGCTGGAATAATCGACCTCTTCCAGAGGCAGCAAGTTCCAACCCGATTAACAGAGCTAATGCATCTCTCCAGGACAAAAAATGCAACACAGCACCACGTGAACAAGAATTTTCATGGCAGTTTTTACTCTAAATTATGCATGACTTCCTTTTCTGAGCCTCCAGTACCTCCTGAAAGAAGCACTCACCTGTGGGAGCCTGGTGGCCACCTCGCCCTGGGCTGAACAGGAGAGCTGTGGTAGACTAAAACCAGAACGTTGTCCTTGGAACCACCTACTGAGAGAAAGAAAAGACAATAATGTGTGACCATCATTTCCTTTTCGTTCCTTTGGGAACCACCATCCCATTCGCGATGCAAACGATGGGCTCCCCAAACAGACAAACTCTCGTTTTTCTTCCCTCTGGGGAAGCCTCTGAGGAGGCTGAAGTCAGTCACTGGGATTGACACAGCCAAAAGAGGGAGGCATGTAGACCACAGCCTCCAAAAGCAGTGCCAGAGGTGCCTGTTGTGGTAGCTCCACGCTTCTGGCCACCAGCCAGCAAGGTGAGATGGCCAGATAATCTGAAAGCATCACTTATCTTTTTGCGTGCTTAACATTTGCCTCCTTATTTCTCTTGTAGCGAAAAGCACCGTCCGACGCTTCGAGATGAGAGCAGATATAATGCCAATCATTAGAGTAGCAATTACTTATCTCACAGGGGCTCCGAGAGGCTTAATCAGTTGATATTTGTAAACCACGACGAGCTGTGGAGATGAAGGATGCAAAGCCTCCAGGACAGCTCACAGCAAAGCCCAAAGCAGCTCTGCTTCGCTGGCTGAGCTCCCCTCAGAGCCCCGGCCGCCCCTCGCCGCTGGCACTGCACGTGGTGGTGCTCAGAGACACCTAAGGGAGCGTCCCCTGCTGTGTGCCAGCCCTCTGGAACCCAGCGGGGATGTGACACTAATGACATCCTTCAGAAACGTAATTAGCCTTCCTTCACGGCGAGGTACATTCGGGAGAGCTCCGGGGCCCGGAGGAGTGGGCTCTGGTGGGTGAGAACTGAGAGGCTTGTGCTCTTGAAAGCTGCACTAGGGAAGGGGGGAAAAAAAAGAGAAAAGAAAACGTTCTAATATTACTTAATTACCCCAAGACACCCTGAGATGTAATTGAGCTTGGAGGGCTAAATGAGGGCTGCGCGTGTGAGACCGGCAGAGGTTGATGCATTTATAATGAGGCCACTTTGCAAGGCAAACTAGGTCCCCACGGAGGGAGAGGAGGGCAAAGAGGAAGGACAACAAGAGGAAGGGGGCTGGGGAAGTATCAAGGTGCCTGAAGATCTGCTGACCTCCAGGCCCTTCCCCTTTGCTCGGGGTGCAGGCCAGGCTGGCTGGAGACAGGATGGGTGTGGGTGTGGATGCAGCAAAGCACGCACCGTGGAATTAACTTGCTCGTGGTCTGGATGCTAAAACCCCGTAAAAACCCCTTGGTACCCAATAAAATGGTCAAGAGCTGCTATATCTCCCTGACAGCGAGACATCTCTCCATCCAGATCCAAACCCGAGTCGTTTCAGCATCTGATCAGCCTCCTCCTTGGGAAGCCTCTGGGTAGGGAGTGGGATGAGACAGGAGAACAAGTTGTCCTCAGGGCAGGGCTGTCTCTGAGATGAGAGGGGAAACCTTCCCCGGAGTGGCCAGTGCTCATCCCCATCGCTGCCATTAACTTTAATGGAAACCAGGCGGCGAAATCCCAGTGCTGGAAAACATCCCTTTTATCCACAACACCAGCGGCCCAGTGAGTGCTCACAAGCCCATTCCAGCCCTGATTTACATACTGTACAGAAGGAGACATTAAAATCCAAACGGTTTATGGTAATTAACACTCATTTAAATATTATACTGGTAACTATCACTTCCAATTCTTCTCAGCCTTGAAGGGGCTCTGTGTGCATGTACATATGTACAGGGAGATTTTAAAGGGATACTACATCTTCTCTCCTGATAGCTGCTTTCCCAGGAGGGAAGAAAAAAAAAAAAAAAAGGATGTCTAATGTTCATTAATTGCCTCACTTCGAGAAATTGCTGTGAAAAGTCGCCACAGGAGAGCGGAATTTTTTTACTATTGTTATTATTTTTGGAAAGAAAGCAATAATGGGAAGCCCTGGCTGTGGCAGGGATGTATTGGCTGAGTATGGCCCTGATGAGGCTGTTTAAGCACCGTGATGGGTAACACAGAGCTATTAACACTGAGCTCCCCGTCACCAGAGGAATGAAGACTATGGAGATCCAACAACCTTTAGGTAGGAACAAAATGCATTATTTATCACCAATTAATCTTTTTTTTTTTCCCCACTTCTTCTCCCAAGCAGTAGGACTGGGGTAGGAGACAGCACTGCCTAACTGGACACCACCTTTGCACTGACCCACTCCTTTGTGATATCAAATATCAACAGGAAGGAAATAGGAAGGTTGTGGATAAATTGATAGGTTGTGGTACAAAATAAAGGTGTGAGGGGTTACAGGTGTCTCCTAGCCCTGTTTTCAAGGCTCAGAGCTGCTCCAGCAAGGCCAGGAAGGCATCGCGCTGCACTACAGTCAAAGGTGGACCACAGCATCCCCAGAGAATGAGGAAGAAGAGAAGATGCCCATTGCTGCAACCTTCAGGCTGCAGTCCAAGCTCTGAGCGCTCTGTCTCTTCCCATCTCCTATGGAGGTTCCTCCTGGGAAGACAAAGGATGCAGAAAGCTGTCCCTCAAGGGATACCAAACAATATCCACTCCAGCATCTACTGGGTGTCCAGGTTACCCAACCCCCTGAACCACAGAGGTGGCAGCTCTCTCAGGGAATAATTCCTGCACAGCATGGGGGAAAGGGCCAGTGGGGTTACTCTTTCCCCCTGAGCCCTGGGAGCATGGACAGGGAATGTGAGAGCTGCACAGCACACTGTGGGATCCAAGTGCCAGGGCAGCTGCCTCTCCAGTCAATCTCCCAGCACAAGCCAAATAACCAGCAAACCCACCAAGGGCAAGGGAACCATGCTCACACCCCATCTGAAAAAAACTATCCAGGACATTTCACAGCTTGGTGCTTCAAAGCATTGCTCCTTTCCTGCCCATCCATGGGAAAACATGGGAACTGGTGACAGAGCCCGGGAGCTGTGGCAATGCCCCTATTACACTAATGATGTTTTCTGCCCAAACCATCCCAGGTGTGGCTCCTCACTGCAAACCAGGAGAATCGCCCCAATCCCTTCAGGCTCGGGCCTGTCCCTTGAGCCACAAATCCCATGGGAAATACCCAGGATTTTCTTGCAGGGGACCAGCAGGTGACGCTGGGAGACATCAGCGAGAGCCCGCGCCCATTCCGATCGCTTGACAAGGTCTTGCAAGATCCATGTTTGCATTAAAAAGAAATTAAAAGGTTTTCCACTCCACTAGCTTGCCCAAAGCCTGCATACTAAACAGTAAATGCTACCTGTGAGGTTGAATAAAACCCTCATAAAAAAAAAAAAAAAGGAAATTAAAAAAAAATAATAAAAAAAGCCAGCAGTCAGTGAATACATCATGAACAATGACATTGGGGAGGCATTGTTCTTCTCCTGCCTGATGGACCATGCTGGAACACCTGTTTCTTATCGTGGAACTGTTAATAACTGTCACCACCAAAATCAGTGCTGAAAATGTGTCATTAAGCTACTCCAACCACCACCTAACTATGGGGGGATGCAGGGGGGGGAAAGCAGCAAAGAGGAATAGAGGCAAAACCAGACCTTGGATAAATGTCAAAAGCATAGTTGTCCATGTGTCCACTGAAAAACCACTTGCCAGTGGGGAGGGGGAAAAAAAAACCACCACCAAACAAATCCATATTATTAGATGGCTCCTGCCTCACCAGCATCTTCTAGCTGGCATGAAAGACACAGCTGGGTAACCATAGGCAATTTTAACTGATTAACTACAGACATTGACCCTTTCAATTAATTCACTGGGGATTTATTTCGTTTTAATCACCTCCTTAAGCTACAGCCTCCCCGCAGAGTCAACAGAAAACCAGTGTCTGGTCCTTTCTCCTCCACCAGCTGTTAAAGGGGTAAGAGGGATGGTTACCCAGGGGGGTTTAAGGTAATCCTGACTCAGGTAGGAATGGATTTAGGAGCTGGACATTCGCAGAAAAACAACTCTTCAGGGATCGCAGGTCTTTATCTTCCCAAAGAGACCTAGAGCAATGCAAAACTTAAATCCCCTACTTCCTTTCAGGCATGGAAATGGACCCGAGTTTTGCAGTGGAGGAAAAAAAAAAAAATCTCTCACTGCCATCTCCTATAGCAAAAAATGGTTATTTCGCCCCAAATCACAACCAGTCTCAGGTTTTCCTCTTTTACGGAGTCATGGAATCACCGAGGCTGGAAAAGACCTCTAAGATCATCAAGTTCAATCATCAACCCAGTACCACCAAGGCTCTCAAGTGCCCATATCCACTTGTTTTCAGAACACTTCCAGGGCTGGTAACTCTACCACTTCCCTGTTCCAGTGCCTAACCACCCCTTCCATGAAGAACTTTTTCCCAATATCAAATCTAAACCTCCCCTTCAAGGCCCTGGTTTGGTCTTGTTTTGGGCTGTTTTTGCCCAGTGGAACCCAGCTGCCACCCAATTTAATCCAGGTTAAGCACATCCATAGAGATTCTGCACTGGCAAAGTAGGCAGAGATAATGAAGGCATCTTGTCCATGGTGGTCTACTGCCCTAATTAGCTGCCTTTTTCCCTCCTATCAAGGACTGATGCTCTTGTGGCATGGATGGAGTTCTCCACTTCGTATAAAAAAAGCATCAGTTGACGGCAGCAACTTCATCTCCTAAATTTGTGTGAAACCCTCAGTTTTCAGGTGGGCAGCATGGGAGCTGACACTGGCTCCATTCACAAGGTGTCACGAAGAATGGTTTGAGCAGAGTCCTATCTGGAAAAACAAAAAAAAAAGAAGTCCATTTCACACTGATATTTTCTGTCAAAATGAAAATACTTTCTGTCAAAATGAAAAATTAGGTGGAAAATTCTGACTAGAGCAACTCTTTGCCTTCAGCCCGGGAATCTGTACAGGGACAGCCTGAGAGCTTCACCCTCCCTGTGCCACAGCCTGAGAGCTTCACCCTTCTTGTGCCACACAGAGAGTCTGGGTCGAGACTATTTATATTTTCTTGAGACATCCGAGCTTATTTTCTCCCACTTCCCCTTGATCCACAGCTCTGTCGCCTGGAAGAATTTAAAAAAGGATCCGCACTTCTCCAGAGGGGCAAGTACATTCAACAAAAAGATGCACCTGAGATGACCTTGAAACAAGCCCAAATTAATCTCTCCAGCGCGAGCCGCTGCAGAGGCAAATCCGTGGCCGGGGCTTTGGAAAAGCTGGATACGGAGGATGGCAGCCTTTATCTTCCTCTCCCTGACAGCCTGAGAAAGGATGGTTCAAAGGAGCAAAACAAAACACTCACCTGCATGACAGAATAGTTAACTTAATCCCCCCGAGGCAAATCCCGTTAGCATGTAAAACTAGGAGTGATAATTGTAACCAGTTTTCAGCCTTTGCTGTAGTGGAAATAATCACTGCAGTGGCGCCTGCCTCGCTGCCCAGAGACTCCTTTTCTCCACAGGTTATTTTAAACAAAGCTAATAAGGGGGAGCAGGAGGGGAGGAGGATGTAAGATTAAAGATGAGGGTGTATTTAAGGCTGGGGTGGGAGGGCAGCCACAGGTTGGTCTGAGTGGCAGCCTCTGCTTGAGAAACAAAGGCAAAACCCCAAGAAAACGGGTAAAACAAGCTGGATTTCACGCAGATGGATTCAGTCAGGCGAGCCTGGTAAATATATTTTTCTGGGAGATAACAGCCTTTTTTTTTTTTTTAATTTTTTTTTTTTAGACAAAAGCCAATCTTTGTCTTTTGTGAGAGAGCTTGACCATCTGGACTTCAGAAACACATTTGATATTGTGCCACATGGGCAAATGATTAGTTAAACTGTAGGAGGGGAACATTATGATAAGAATTATGACTCAAAGAAATGCTTTGCCTAAAAAAAAATAAAAAGATCATAATAGATAATACCAGAAAAGGAGGCAGTTTGGAGGGATTTTGCTGAGCAGGCTGTTCAGTCACTGCTCACGTTCAGTGCTTCCTTAACAACAGGGGACCAACACTCATCAAACTCACTCCTTCGAAGGCAAAACAACACAAAACCAAGAGTTTTGGCATCGTTTGGAAGGAAATGATGACTTTGGGAACCAGACTGGTGCATGTGAAATGACGTTCAGCACTGCAAAATCCAAGGCCAGGTTTAAAAGATCAGTGGCAAGGGTGGAAAATCAGTGACAACAAATGAGAAGACCCACCTGTGTGGCTTAGCTTGTCCTACAGCAGATATGGGGGCCCCGATACAGTGGGATCGTAACAAGGCATCTACAACTCAAAGTATGTCCAGGAGAGAGAGAAAAACCTGTTAACTGCTAGTGAAGAACACCTGCAAGGGATCACATCCTGAGGCACAGCCGCTTCACGGGCACCTCATCGCCCACTTCACCAGGAGCAGGTGAGTCCCCCACCAGTTGCAAGAGACACTTCCCATCCCATGGCAGGGCTTCTCCCAGAGCCCAAAAGTGTCATTTAAGGGCTTCTGGGCTTTATGTTTTACAGCTGCTCAGAAATAAACCGCCTGGGCTTAAATCAAATGGATTGATTTGAGATCGCTCGGCAAGTGCTGGTCCTTGCGGCAGCCGAGCCAGCCAGGCTCAGTCCGGAGTTAAGTACCTCTCACTCACTCTGAGAAGGCTTCACAAGAATACAGCTATCAACAGCTACCTCAGGAAAGCAAAACACTGAGGAACATATGGAATATAAGCTGGTCTTATGTCCTGCCAGCACGGGAGGTCACACAACGCAGCGTCTCCAAACCCACGTCTTCGTCAGCCCTCTCCAATGTGCTGTCGGTTTGCTGGAATCCAAACCCACAGTTTCTCCTTCCTCAGGGCAGAACTACAAGGTCTTTGGAAAGCTGTAAGGGATGAAGCAAAGGGATTTCAACAGAAATTAAACTGAATTGCCTCTGGTGAATTTTCACGACAAGATACTGCAGGCAAACATTATTAAGCCTCCTTAGGTAATGTAATTAGAAGTTCAGCCCCTTTTATCTAAATTTTGCACACGGAAAAATATCCGTCATTGCGTAAAGTGGGGGGAAAAAAGCTTTTCCTTCTATTCTTTTTATTAATAAAGGGGTTTTTTAAAGCCTTCTTTAAGCAGGTGAACATTTCGTGAGGAATCCTGGGCTTGTTCTAAGTGCGTTTGGGTCCCTCCTGAGTAAACCGGGAGACAGGCTTAGGTTCTACATCAAAATATGTGACAATAATCCTCTCCAGGTGGCTGTTCGAGGGAGAAGGCAGCAGCAAAGGCCTCTAAAAGGAAAATTACTCAGCTTTACCCAGCAACTTCTGTGTTTATGGGCAAAACCCACTCACTGTGAGCAAGAATGGTCAGAAATTGAGACAAAATGGGTTTTAGTCAGAGAATGTCAACTTGCCAAACCCAGGATCTCACACAGAGAGGGGAAAAAAGCCATTTCACATGACACATTTATTCACCCAGTGCAGAGATTTTTCAGCGTCATCGTGGAGTTGTCAGCGGTTAAAAAAAGAAACCAAAATAAAAGGAAGAAAATAAGAAAAATAGAACTTCACAAAACACAAATAACCTGGTATGTTGGGTACTGGCCAGGGATGCAGATGGCTCAGATTCAAGCCCTTCAAAGCAGGGATTTGTACCTCTCTGTCTCTAACATTCCCAGCGAGGCCCCAGCCATAAACCAATCCTGGGAGTTTCACTCTCACCTTCTGGTTAAAAAAAAAACAAAGCAATAATTTAGAAGTGTCTTGGTTTCATCTTGATGTAGAAAAAGCCCTTCTTTTGAAATCTCAGGAAGGGCTGTGGGATGAGAAAGAAGCAGGTCCCTTCCCTCCCTGGTTTTGATTACAGCTTATTAGCATCATTGTTTGGTTTAAGGTTTCCCATAAAAATTCCATTCCCAGCGAAGACCTCAGCCGAAAAAGTAAGCAAAGCATTAATAGGAGCTGTCTCTCATTAAGGCCAGTTTCCTAAGGAACAGGAGCTCCTCTGTGTGTGTGTGTGTGTGGACACAGGTCCAGCTCAGCCAAGCCATGTTTAATAACTTTCCCCCCAGTTTTGACACAGGGTAGGAGTCACAAACTCTTGTGTTCCTGAAAACTTGATGAAAACAGATAGTTGCACAAAGGAGGAACAGCCTCCCCAGCCTCACTCTGGGGGGAAAATTATAGGAGATGAAGCTCTGTGCCTTCCCCTGCCAGCAGCAGCACTTGGCCCTTAACAAAATTAATAAATTACTGTCAGTAATAACTGAGACTAAGAGGCAGGAAGGGAGAAAAGAGGCTTTTCTGTGGAGTTTGTCCTTCTCCCGAGAAGGGCCAGTCCACGCAGATGGTCCCCGCCGCTGGCGGGGCCGAGGGCTTTGCCACCACCAGCTCCAAGCAGGTGGTGTGGACACGCCTGAGCTGGAGAAATCTTTTGTAATAAAAGGCTTCTCCCAGAAATTAACTTTAATTAAGGTGCGAGCACCTAATATCTGTATTTGAGATATTAAGCCTTCAGCGGAGCTCATTCCCAGCCTCTTGCCTCGCACCTTCCCCAGCACCTCCTCCTGTCCCCACCCAGCCTCATCTTCCCCTCATCCCCCCCCCGCCACCACCCTTGGGAAGGTGGCCCCAGCTGCTGATTTGCAGGGAAACGTGCAGGAATGTCGCGTCTCGGAGCTCTCGATCCCTCCCGGTGAATCCGACAAGGGGGTTCAAAACTTGTTAAGAGGAGGCTGGTGGGAGGAAAAGCACTGACAGACAGTACAATCGCATAAGCTTCTTTTCCTCGGGAAACCAGGCTAAAAATAATACCCTGCAATTTGACAGCCTCAACCCAGGAGAGCCACCAACGTGTTGGCAAGGGTGAGGAGCAGAGCCTGGATGGGTGCTGCCTTCCTCAGCGGCCAGCGGGCTCGGGGAGGGCACAGGGACAGCACCCACGAGTCCAAACCTCTCCCTCACCCTGCGATGGCACCTGCTGCTGCCCGCCACGGCCACTCCAGACACCAAGGTCCCACCCGAGGGGACAGAGGCACCCAGGATTCGGCGAGCAAAAGGGCTCCTTCAAGATCCCCCGGCTAGGTACCCGCAGCTCGCACGGTTTCACCGCACTGCTGCTGCGTCAGGCTCGGGGGGGAAAAAAAAAAGCTGGTTTACAGCCCAAACCCACGTTCCATCGATGCAAGAGGGAAATCTTGCTGTCACAGCCACAATTCCACATCCCGCTCCGGTGATGGAGGAGTGAAGCCTTTGGTAGTAATTGCTATTCACGGGCGGGGGGAAGAGATTCTGATAGCTTTTATTATCAGGGTCTCCAGACGTAAAACGAATGCCTGCAATATTTATACATGTCATCACTTATAGTAAGTAGCCTGATTTGTCAAACGGAGACAAGATTCGGGGATGTCAATTAGGAGGAGACGGAGGGCGAGGCAGGGGAGGAGAAACCGCGCGCAGGATTCATCAGGGTTGCAGATGCTATCATCTCCCAAATGTCAGCTACAAAACCACAAGTGGTTTTGGCTGGTGAAGAGCCAGAAACGCTGGAGAGAGGTGAGGGCAAGGCAAAGGGTCCTGCTTTGAGGTCGGCCCTCTGCCCCCGGGGTGGGTGCGGGTGCTGGCTGGGAGCCCGCAGAGCTCGGGGAGCAGGAGGAGAGGGAAGGTTTCCTTTGACCGCCCTCTAACGCCGGCTAGAGGGAAAAGGGATGGGTGCTGGGTGACATGGCAGGGAGTAAGGCAGCAGCACAATCCCCACAAGGAGGTGAGAGATGCTGCCATAAGCCTGATGGAGCACAAGAACACACCAAGGACTGAACTGCCTCAGTATACACCCTCACGGGGTATTTTAGGCCACTGTTACTGGCCCCTTTTTCCTCAGAAATCATTAACCCTGCAGAGAAATGATGGACGAAAGTCTTGTTGAAGATTGGGGTGTCCTCCTCCTATAGGGTTAAGTGGCCCCACATGTCCCATTATAGCGGCATCACAGGGATGAGGGATGGGGGTAGAGGAAGAGAGGAGACCTCCAGGGAGTATCATCTTCCAGCAGGATCACCCCAAAGCACCTCAGCCAGCAGTGACATTAAAGACAAACCGGGGAGAAACGTCTGGTTAAAGATCCCTCAGAGATGCAATCACGTGTGATGTTGTTTGCTCATCAAGGCAAAGGAAGGACACTGCAAGAAGCACTTTCAAACAATGAGAGCTTACTCCTCAGCCCAAAAATCAGTAAGGATCGAGGCCAGGTTGGATGGAGCTTGGAGCAGCCTGGTCTAGTAAGAGGTGTCCCTGCCCATGGCAGCAGGGTTGGAACTAGGTGGTCTTTAAGGTCCTTTCCAACCCCAACCATTCTGGGATTCTATGAATTAAATAACTAAAGAGTGTTTTGTCACTGAAAACGGTCACCCATGCAAGGTTTTGTTCTTCACCCTCTCAAGAGACTCAGGACAGGCAACACCCTGAAGTGTCAATACCTTACGTGCTCTTTGAATCAGTGGTAAAGAATGTATCCCGTGGCAAAGAGCTCCACAGGAGGAAGCCACAGTGTGGGACTGCTGCAAAAACACAGCCTCAGAGTGTGCCTCCCTCTGGGAAGCAATGTCACATCTCAGGCAGAAAATACCCAGCAAGACTCCCAAGAATGTCACCCTGTGCCAAAGTCACCATGAGGAGTCTTGCAGGAGAAGGAGCAAATCCCTAAGCAAAGCCAAGGGAAATGCTGACACCGGGATTCGTCTTGCTTAACTTAATAACTGCAGACACCTACATCTGAGCTACTCATTCCACACACCTGTCTCTCTGTAATGAAGAGAAATAGGCACTGTTAGGGCACGAATCGATTTTAGGCGCCCGCAGGAGCAGATAAAACCCGAGCTGAAAGAACTTGTGCAGGGAAGTCGCAGCACCGACGTCCA
The DNA here is from genome assembly GCA_013399855.1 of Oxyruncus cristatus. NCBI lineage: Eukaryota > Metazoa > Chordata > Aves > Passeriformes > Cotingidae > Oxyruncus > Oxyruncus cristatus. Next base: position 1,331,210 of record VXAY01001837.1, read on the forward strand.
GGCCGGCCGTGGAGCAAATCCCTCCCAGCCACGAGCTGGGGGACAGCGGCAGGAACTGGCCTGAGAGCAAGCAAGATGTGTCCTCGCCAGAGGAGAGCTGATGTCTGGAGACAGCCGTGGCTGACAGGCGAGCGCCGACACCCTCCTCTCCGTCAGAGCCTCCCACCTCCGGGGACTGGCCAGGAGGGAACAGGGATGACAGACACATTAGCACCTTCTTCTTGCTGACAGCTTGTTTTCGTCCGAGCTTTCTCTCGTCCTCCGCTAATTATTTCCTTTTGATTTGGAGACTTCAGATGGAATGATGTGGCTGTGGCCTCCAGCTACTGCCGTGGGGCTGAAGAGGGGGAGAAAAGCCCTGAATGACAGGGGACTCAAGAGAAGGAGGAGGCTCACTCTTGTCCTTGCATGCAGAAAGCAGGAGTTTCTCTTTAGAGACGTTTGGTGCATGTTTTTTTGCCATGAGGGTGGTGAAACACCTGAAGAGTTTTCCCAGTGAGGTGGTGGATGCTCTGTCCCTGGGAATATTCAAGGTCAGGTTGAAAGGGGCTTTCAGAAACCTGGTTTAGTGGAAGGTGTCCCTGTCCATAACAGGGGGATTGGCCTTTAAAGGTCCCTTCCAACCCAAATTATTTTATTATTCTATCAATCTTCAGGCCACACCTGAGAGTTACAGTATGCTGCACTGAGTTTTGGGGCTGCACGGATTTGGGACTGACTCGGGGAGACCGCAAAGGGTTGAGGTCCTACAGTAAAAGAGCACATACCAGGTACCCAAGGTGGGAAAAGGGGAACAACGTCTAGAGGCATCCAAAAAGCAGCACAAATATATGCAGGGTAATCTAACAAGCATGTTTTCAACCCTGGAGGGCCAGTCTACCCGCTCAGGCCCTGTGCTGGGCCTGAAGCATAAATCTCTGCGATGCTTCTTTAAATTAATCCATGGGAAGAGACTCACTAAGTGGCAGAAGGTCAGCGAGGGTGATTCAGACCAGTGGTTTGGAGAATTCTTATTCTGACCGATAACCGAAGCTCAGGAAGGAAAAGGGCACACGCTCACAGGAGAGGGAGTCGCTCTCCGCCGGGGAAGGCAAACAGCCTGCCCACAACCACAGCCCCTGTGGGGTGTAAAACGCTCTCTCAGCCCCGCCTGCAGCATCACTGACAGCACTGCTTATCCTGCAGCTTTGGGGTACCACAAGCAAGCAGCCACCAAGATCAACTTCCTGCCCGCTCCCAAAGCATCAGGGCACGCAGGAGACGGCGAGAAAGTGCCCGAGGGAAGGGCCAGAAGCCCCTCATCCCTCGTGTGATGTGAGCCAGGCTGAAAGGACCCCTTCTCTCCACACCCTCCTGGCCAGCGGAGCCGCAGTGACCCGAGGCACCAGTGCAGTAACAGCACATGGGGACCAACGTGGGGCCGGGCCAGGCACCCTCAGGGCACAAATCCTCCACCCGCTCACAGCTTCCTCCAGCCCAGACATTTGTATTAAACGGTCTGTTAGAGATTTGCCGGCAGTTTTCAAGCTCTGACAGCCCTGGTTTTTTTTTTATTTCAGTTGCCTTTAAGCCACCTCGTGGAATTTTCATATATAAATATGGAAATATGCAAAACCCCGCAGATTTATAGGATCCGACACTGCGGTTTAAATGAATCCCCCATGATCTTGTCTTCTGCTCCTGCCCCCTCCCCACAGCGCCCCTTCCCATGGTCTCTGGTGCAGCCGCTCCATGAGGAGCGGTAATCCTTCCCAGGCAGCTCCAGAGACACGTCCTGCCTTCCTCTGCCTCCTAGCCTGCTAATCTCCCGTCATTCACATGGCTGCTCTGCTGCTTCCCTCCCACATCCCTGGCAGTGTCCAAGGCCGGGTCAGACAGGCCTTGGGGGAACCCGGTCTAGTGGAAGGTGTCCCTGCCCATGGCAGGGGGTTTGATCCAGACAGTCCCTTTAAGGTCCCTTCCAACCCAAACCATTCCATGGTTCTGTGATGATTCTATGATTCAGTTTTGAGCTGGACAGGGCAAGGCAGCCCTGGAGATACAACTACAGCCGCAGGCAGTGGAGAATCCACAGCTGCGGGAAAAGCCTTGGTCAGGCCCTGTGTGGCTCCGGAAAAGACGGACCCAAGACGAAAATCTCTTGGGCGTGCAACTCCCACAGGGAAAAAACTCCTCTGCCTACAGCTCCCGTCCCAGGAAAGCCCTGCCATCACTTTGGGGTTAAATCAAAAACTAAAAGCTCTGTCTGGCACCACATTCTCCCTTCCTGCCCGCCTGTGCCGGAGGATCACGAGGGAAAAGCTGACCCGGAGGGGAATTGGTCCCACAGCTGTGATGGGAGCTGAGGGCAAGCTGAGGTTTCTTTACCCTCAGTGAGACAGGAAAATGCAGCACGTCCCTGGGGACGCAGGCCCTTGGCATGGGGCGAGCTCCCGGTGATTCTTTTGGACTGAAAACCCCTCGGGGCCTGCTTGGAAAGATGCCTTTCCTCTTTTCCAAATTACTACAGAGCAGCTGAGCACAACAAAAACCAACCCTGAGCTCACAGCCCTGAAAGCACAGTCCCCCTGGGCAGGGCCATGTGGATCCCACAGAGAAAGGCACAACCAGGGGCTTCTCTGAGCTGCGCAGCCATCCCACGCAAATTAAAAATCACGTAAAAAAAATTATATAAATAAAGACTAAAGTTAACGGTGGCCTATACGAGGCTGATGCTTCCCCCGATTTAAATGAGTGCAGGTCGATTAAAAAAAGAGAAAGTAATAACATATGTTTGTTAGTAGAGTGTTAAAGAAAGCCAAATCAGTGACCTGGAGAAAATCGCTCCTTCAGTATGTGCAACAAGGGCCGGATAAAATCATCTTCCAGCAGCCATATATTTTCTTATAGGTGCCCCATATTCCCCCTGAATTCCAGCTTGTTTAACCAGCTCACTGCAGCGCTGAGAAAGCAGCTGGAGAATGGCTGTGGCACCCTGTCGACCTCTGCCTCTCCCACTTGTTTTGAGAGAGCAATTGGAAGTTTGGCTCCTGAACAAGAGCTTGGTTTGTAAAGCTTTGAGGACACACGGGGAGGAAAGCCCAGAAGAGCTGGGGCTGATTTCCTAAGCACAAGCACAAGCAATGCAGCCTTTGTTTAACAAACTGGGGAGCTGAAAACAGAGAACATCTTTGCCTGGGAGAAGGCAGCACCACTTCCTCACCGAGTTTAGCATTTCTCCTCGACTATTTTGTACCTTTTCTTTTTTTTTCTTTTGGCCTATTTTCTGCATCAAGAGAATTTCAATTTCCCTCCAAAAGCAACTTGATAAAGATCATAAGAAGATAAAAAAGTGGGGGAAAAAAGTGTTGGTACAGCTTTTCCTGAAGCAGATGCCTATAAACAGCTGTACTGGAGCATGTAATTCTTTCAGATAAAGCATATTTGTTATTTTCTAAGACACTTTAAATTTAAACCCACAAGTTCAGTGTTGGGCCTGCATTTGGTTATCAGATTGACACATCCTGATTAACCAAGGAGAATTAACCTCTCGGAGTGCAGAAAAAGCTGATTATTTAAAATAAATCAAAGATTCCTTTCCAGTTCAGATCACACGGACAGTCAGTTATTTTAATGCATTTTTGGCTGCACGCGTCCTGGCATCCATGGGTTTGCTGAGCTGTTCTGCCAGCGACTCCCTGCAAACCCTGAGCTTTTCCTGCACACACCCTTTAGCCAGAGCCTTTCCCCCTGCCAGGATTCACTGGAGGAAAGGCAAAGCACGTCATCCTGGCTCGCCACCTCCCAGCAAGGTGCGCCCAAGCCTCTGCCACGTCTCCTTCACTCCTTTCTCAACCCCTTCCACCCTCTCCCACTTCATCCCCAGCGTGAATCACACTGCTCTCAACTCGTGACACCATTAGCTTTTGCTGTCACCAGAGCTGACAATTCAAAAGGCCCTGGAGAGCTGTCTGCAGAGACACAACAAATGAGAGCTCTTAATTAACACCTCCCTTAACTAAATAAATTAATTTTATGCAGCTGATATGTCGTGTCTTCACAGTTTGAGGGTGACTGAGTAGCTGAAAACACCCCTCTCCTCGGAGCTATTGGAAAGACTTTTTTGCTTGACAGTGTTTCTATAAACAATCCCTGCTCTGAGGTGGCTGTGGGTGTGTGTCAGGCAGTGAAAGGAGGGAGGGATACCTCTGGAAGCAGGCCAGCTAACATCCCTCTGCTCCAGCATCCCTCAGCACTTGGGCTTCCAGGAGAAACACCTCACCTGGACCAGAAGGGGGAAGAAACCCCTCTGCAACGGGAGAGATGTGAGATGTTGGCTCTTGTGTCCTGCAGAGACAAGGCAACCCACCTCCTTCACTTCCCCGGAGCGAAACCAGCTGCAGCTACGCCAACGCGTGGAGAAAAAGCCGGGATGCTTCGCCTCGCAAGTGAAGGCCCCTGAGCACAGTCTTGCAGTGAGTGCTATAAAACCTAACGGCAAAGATTCAAACAAAAAGGACTCTGGCACCTGAGAGTTGGGATTTCAGCCCTCGACCCAAAGGGCTGGACAAAGCAGATCCATCGAGACTTCATATGCAGCATGGATCCTGATGGGTCCATCCCTCAGCCAAAGCACTAAGCAAGGCACAGCTCAGATTTTATACCTACACACACCCTCATCTTCAAATCCACCTTTCCTTTCAGTGCGGCTGACACACACATGTGCACAGTGGCCTTTCCTTTCACCTCTTTTCCCTTCACTTTTCTCTCCCTTTTAACCCCACAAGCAGGGTCCTTCTTGGGAAGGAAGGAAGGAAAGAAGGAAGGAGAGCTGGGCTCTGGTCAGCATGCTCACAACTTGTTTTCTGTGAAGCAGCCACTGGTAACATGATAAAAGCCTCCTCTCTGCCCTGCGATGGCTGAGGGGAAAAAAAAAAAACGTAACCTGAAAGCTTACCAGTAAAAAAGACATTCTCCTCCAGGTCTGAATCACCAGCACAGCTTTCGGTCCTTGAAGAAATGCAATAATCCAAGGGAACAGACTCAAGGCCAAAATCAGATTGTATTATCCAGGTTATCACCAGGGCGCCCTGCAGAGATGCAGCCAAGAATTATTTCCTTCTCCCTCTCTTTCGCCTGGTGGAGCATGACAGAGAGAAAGACTCTTGCTATTTTTTTTTTTCATTCTTTTTTTTAAAGGAAAATAATTAGATTTTTCAAGAGGCTTGGATTGAAAATCAATTTCCCAATTAAAAAGCGTAAGGTTTATAGTTGGTGCAGGATTTAAGCTGGGACTATTTGTTTGCCTTCTGGGATCAGTGCACAACCCCCAAGCGCCATCGTTGTCACTACTGGGACAAAAACTTTTTAAATAACCTTTGGGAGAACTGTTTTCCTGCTCAAAACCAGTTTAAAAGGAGGGGTAACAAAAAAGATTATACCAAGTGAAACTGCAACTGGCAGCCAATATTGAAAGGTGTTATAAAGCAACGTCCACCTTCTTCATACAGGAGCAAGAAAAACAAGTCTCTAACAAATCAGATGCTGGTAGAGGTGGATTCTCTGATGTGTGCTAAGGGGCTGGTTAACTCTGAATTTCCCCCCTGAGGGGGTTACCAACAGCACCTCTTCCTTGCCCGGCTCCTCTGCTCACCTCCAAAGGAATTGGTTCAAGGCTTAAACTCTCTTATCACCCACAAACAGAGCTTGACCTCTGCTGTATTTGCAGCAAGTCCTGTTACTTCGGGGTGATTCAGAGCTAGAAGCTGATTATTACAAGCCAGGAAGGAGCATTCTGAGTTCTGTGGTGTTTACAGCTTTTATCACAGAAAAATCCACCTGCGCCAGCTATAAAAGCAGATAAAATCTCCCAGCGAAGCCTGCTCTCCTCCAGATCCCACGTCACTAACAAGTCCCGGTGTGCTCTGGCAGTGGCCCCCCCAAAGCTGTAACATTTTCCTCCAGTTCAATCTGGCCTGTGATCTTGGCTTAGAGGAGCTCTAGAGACAACCCGAACGCTGCCAGCACAGCACATGGCCGTGCTGACCAGGGTCAGAGCAAGTTGGATCAATGCTTCCTTCACCTCAGCGCCAGCACACACTCACAGCAAAGACCAAGGGGGAAAGGGAAGAAAAGCAGGTTAAAAAAAAAAATTTATATCTCTTTTCGTGTAGCAGGGGAGTTACTTCCCACTCAGAGCACAGGAAGCTCATTCATGGCGGTGCTTCACTCGCTCCCAGGCGTGAGGGAGATTTTTGTCTCCTGCCACTGCAACATAATCACAGAGTCGCAGAATCACAGAATATGCTGAGCTGGAAGGGACCCACAAGGATCACGGAATCCAGCCCTCAGCCCTGCATGGGATCATCCAAACCCTCCTGGAGCTCTGTCAGCCTTGGTGCTGTGCCCACTGCCCTTGGGAGCCTGGTCACCACCCTCTGGGGGAAGAACTTTCTTCTAATATCCAACCTAAACCTCCCCTGGCACAACTTCAGGCCGCTCCCTCAGGTCCTGTCGCTGGTAGATGTTGGTCAGCAAAGCCAACAGTATTCCAGAGAGTGACATCCATCCAAGCCCATTCTGAGGCGGATGGGATTTGCTGCCATAAGAAAATGCTGACTGCTTCCTCTGGGAAAGGGCTGGGCAGCGGGGAACTGCCTGCTCGGGCCAAACCCCAGCAGGCAGGGACCTGAGCCGTTAGGAGAGGGAGGTGTGGGGAATGGGAAGGAGACACTTGAGGAGCACCAAGGTGAAGACACGAGTTGAAGAACAGGAAATCCAGGAAGTGGCCCAAAGATAACTTGGAGGGAGGATTGGTAGCAGAGCAAGGAGCAGTGCTGAGGAAGCCGCAGGAGCCTGAGGGCGAGGAGATGGTGGAAAGCAATCACAACAAAGCAGGGTCGTTGGAGGAGGAGTGCCAGGGGTTGGCACCCGAAGGAGATGAGACTGCACGCAGCCTCACAGGCTTTTAGGGTTTCTCAGAGCCCTGGTGCCACCAGGGAGGATTTGATGAGCTGAAATAAAACCCCTCACCTTGCATTTTGAAAAGTGTCTATCTCCTGCAGCCCAAGAGGGAAGAGAAGAGGAGGGGGAAAAAAGTGCAACCCCCTCATGCAAACTGCAAGGGAGGGAAGGAATTGGGAGACATGCAGAACCCCAAGCTTGACTCACAGCTATTGATAGAATTTAAATGAGTTTGCCTGCAATTGCCTCCTTCCCACAGTTTTTTCCCTCCCCCAGCCCATCCTTTGGTCTTTGACACCCAGAGAACCACTAATTCTAGTGGACCCATTTCACCAAAGCTTGAAAAGACAGTGGAGCTCACCGGGAAGAGCTTTCCCTCCAGGAAAGACATCCCTCCTTTTCTCATCTTCTTGAGGGAAGGGCTTAGCTTGGCTTGGTCCCACCTAAATCCCAGGGCCAGAAGGTCCAATAGTCACGACCCAGCTCAGCTTTTTGATCAAGATGTTCCTCCAAACAAAGAGGGAAAATCCTCTGCCTGCTGAAGAAGGAAGAGTTTCTGGTTTGGAACTTTTACAAAGCTACTGCTTTCACAAGAGAGGGGGATATTCATCCAAGTTCACTTTTCAGTGAAAAAAAAACCTCCCCAAGATAACCCGGAGTTCCGAGGGGAAATAAGCCGAAGGACAAAGCCGTGTGGGACCGCTGGAGGGGACGAGAGCTCAGGCAGCACATCAGCGCCGTTTGGATGCCCTGAGATGACATTGTCACTTTTATCCTCAGCTCTCCTTTCCAATTCCCAGAGAGTGAAGTGAGAGAAGAAGTTTTCTGAGGGCCAGGCAAGCACAAAGTGCACTTTGACAGCGCTACCCACGCAGTGCCTGCTGCCTGCACTCATTGGGACAGCTAAAAGCAGCAGGGATAAGCCCAAGGGAGGCATGGGAAGACCACGGAACGCACACTGTCTGGGGTCCCAACCTTACTGGTGTGGTGCCACTCACCCCCTCTGCTTGAGATGGAATTAGCCCCTTCATTTCATAAGACACAAACCCATGTCTGCCCCCCCTGTCCCACTCTCTCCCCCTCCCCAAGTCATTCTCGGCTCTCAGCCTTACTGGCCGCTTGAGGACTGTGTTTAGAAGCTCACAAATTTCTATTCCTTCATTTTAAACAGTTTTAAAAACCTAATTTTTGCTTCCCTGCTGTCTTCATGGACACACCTCAGCTGAAAAGGCGGCTTCAATGACATATCATTCATCCAGGGCCTGAGAGGGAGCAAAGAGATTGTTCACTTACTCCACAAACAAGCACAGGAAAGCCAATATTCCCTCCCATTCCCGCTGTTCCATTAAACTAATTTTATGCATGAGGTGAGATTGCATCTTTCCTAAAAATAATAATAATAGTAATAATAATGAATACATTTTTCTCCAGTGACAGCATCAGTGATTGGGTTTTGCTTTACCACAAAGTAGACGTTTCCAGAGAGCACATCTAGAAGACTCCTGGTTAAAAGTGCTCCAGGAACGGCCAGAATTAGGAGGTGAAGGAAGTTATGAAGCATTCTGGGTTATTCTGGAGCGGAAAGTTCAAGGACTAACACACCATGTGAAAGACATACACAAACATGTTTCCAAAGCAGTGCCCTTCCGAGGGCAAATTGATGCCTGGAGAATCCACAACTGGACTGAGAGAGCAAACTAAGACCACTGAGGCAGAGATTCACAGGGACTAACTTTGTGAAGGATTATGCTTAAATATGACTCAAATGTGACACAAAATGTGACTCTGGACATGGATGCCAGATTGCACCCTATGGGGAACAAAAGGATATCCAAAGTGAGTAGGGAAATCTCCAATCCCCACATGACCTGCAGAGAGCTTGAGGATGACTCCACTCATTCCTTCCAAGCCCCAAACCCCTGTTGTAATGAGGAAGGGGACATGGGAAGATAAGCAGATAAATCAAGTCCTTGCAGAGGTGCCAAGAAATGCAGAAGCAGCTTTGGAAAGAGAGCACATTGCAAGGAGACATCTCAGGAGAGAGTCTGTCTGTGCCATGCAAGGAAAAGGGCAGAGGAAAAAAGCTTTTAGCACCTGTTTGCTTGCACTCATAAATAAGAAAAGAGGCAACTGCAGTTCGAGAGGACAGTAGACACCAATTTCTCCTTGAATCCTGGTTGCTGTCCCCTCTGTGAACTCCTCACTTCATGGTGGCTGCAGCTGCAGGAGGAGGGAAAAGGCGAGGGAATTGCATCCCACTTCCTAACGGAGGCGGGCACGGAGGAGGCACAGCTCTGATCACACACGCAGACACGTTTCCCAGAAAGGAAAGCTGAGAAACGTATCACCTGTAATTAGAGGGCAAGAGTCGTAAATACAGCAGCGGAATTAAAAGCAGAGGTAAGTCCAGAGCGGAAAAGCAGAGCTTCAACACGGTCAAATCTCCACCCCAGCTGTTTGACCAGCCCTTGGACCTGGTTTGCATTGCCACGGCACTCAGAATTCCCAGCCAAAGGACTTCACACATCCAAGATGATGGTGAGGGCTTAGCTAACAGAGCAACCCTGAGCACGCAGCCCCTCATGCCAGTGAGAGATGGGAAAAACCCCCTTTCCACAAACAGGGATGGAGATGCCTACTCCCAGGATTTGCTTCCAGGGTTGGATGTGTTTGGACAGAGTGCAGTCACTGCAGAGCTGTTACAAGCAAGGTTACAGACACCGTGGCCACTGATTAAAGCACTGAACGTGCTGTGTTAAGCAGAGTGTCTTGCTATTTACAACCCAGCACATGAGGTCAGGGAGCACAGCTCCCTTCAGCCAGAGGCCACAATAAAACCGCTGTTTAACACAAAAGGGTGCCCAGACCACCTTTTCCCCCTGCCACAGGGTGTCCTAACCACCCAAGGCTTTCTATTAGGTGGTTATGACCCACAGCTGTGACCTCCACAGCTCGCCAAAGAAGCCCAGCCAAACTAGCAAGGTCCACATCAGCTTGCCCACCCTCCTTGGAACCCCGTGTCACTTGGCTCTGCATCATCTATCAGGAAAGGCCAGCGAAGAGGGCAAAGTCCTGAATGATAACAAGCAACAAATAAAGGGGGAAATGCAGCAAAGCAGTTAGCAAGCCCGGTTCTCTGGTCACAAGATGGACAGAAGGTCGTTGCAGCACACACAGCAAGCTCTTGGTTTTCCCCTCTCCTGTCGGGCACTCCAGAAGTCTGTATTTTCTCCTGTAGGGGAAAGTTAAGGGTGTTGGCACTCTCTGGCTGTGCTTTAGACTAAAGATACTCCTAACACCAGCTCCTCACTCCCACTCGAGGGTGAGACAGAGCTGGAAGACTTCATCCCTCTGTTGGGAAGATACACCCATAATCTCTACTCAAACAAAGCTGGGCCAAAGATTCACCACCACGCTTGCAAAGGCACTAAACACAACCAGTGCTGGACGAGCTGACCTCCCTGTCAATGCCCGGGTTCACAGCAGAGATGCAAAACCGCCTCTGACAGTCCAGCAGGCGTGGCAGTGAAGCTGTGGAGCAACGCCAAGGCACCGTGACCTCCAAGTCCTGCTGAGGAGACCAGCAGGACTGGAAGCAGCCGACCGCAGGCAGCAGCAGTGCCGGCTGGAGTCAGCCTCCTGGCTAATTCCACTAGGATGCAGAGAGAAGCCACACCATCAGCTATTCCCCAGTTATTTTTAGGACCTGATGACTTTCCTGGAAGCATGCCATGGCGGCGGGTCACAGGGATGACTGCAGGAGGGAGGAGAGAGGCCCCTCTGCCAGCACTGCCCTGGCAGCAGTAGAGGTTTGAAAGGGTTGCTGACAAACACCTGAGCATACGAAGGGTGAACTCCAGCTGCAATCCATCCATCCTCCTCCTCTCTTTCCCCTCTCACCCGTGGAGCAGCAGCCAGTGCCAGCCCCAGGGCTCCCCTCTGCCTGCTCTGTCCCCACACAGCCTGGAGGGGATGCAGGGCTGGCAGCACTGGCACACGGGGACTGCTTCATCTCAAGGCCATGGACAGGAGTCCATAACTGTTACTGAACAGGGAGACCTGGAGACAGGGCATTGCCCTTGGAACGGGATAGAGACAACAGCAAAAAGCCTCACAGGTTGGGTCTCAGGGTGAACCGGCACCTCCAAGGCAAATGGCACCCACCAGTCAGGGTGATCACTGCCCACAGCCCTGACCAACACTTAAGCTGTCCTGGCATCTCCTAGACTGCTGCAGGCCATCAGGAGAAGGAGATCAACACTTCAAGAGGGATTAGGCTGAAAATTAATGACATTTTCCTTCATGCTGCCAGATAGATGCACCAGAGAGGCATGAAGGAAGGCAGCTCCAGCAAGGAATTCAGCCTCGTTTTCCACCTCATCTAACACGTTCCCCCCAAAATGGTCTCAGAAGCAATGCACTGGGACAATGGCAGGAGGAAGAGGAGATGACTGCCCAGCCATGGGAGAGCAGCTGGAGGTGAGCACAGCCTTGCCTTTGGGTTTGAGTTACCACAGAATATTTGCTCTCCACCTGCACTCGGGGGAAACGCTCCCGTGTACGGCACAGCAGGGCTTGCCTGGTGAAATCTTAATGTTGAGGCACCCCAACTGAGCAGAGCCAAGGTAAAGCTAAATAAATAAAGAGAAGGTGTGAGAATCTCAATATTCCTTTTGCTGCTTTAGAAACCAAATCAACAAAGGCAGGAATTCAGAGAGAGAAAAAAACAAAAAAAAGGGATACGCAGCACTTTGCAGTCACTCTACAGATGCACGAGACAAAGGGCTTTTTGGGGGAGAACAAGACACAGCCCAACTGCCTCATACTTGACCTTATAAGGTTTGACCCGGCTGGGATCAGAAGAAATATAATTCTGACAACAATAAATCCGCCTTGGGGCTACATCCTATGGGTCCACAGAGGTGGCGAGGAGCTGGAAGGAGCAGGCAGAAGTTCTGCAATTTAAATTCTTTCCAATTCACACTTGTTAAAGTCTTGCCCCGTCAAAGAGGAGTTTGAGCAGTCCTACCCAGTGCTGTGCCCACGATATCACTCACTGCCACTGCTGGGATTTGTCCCAGGGAGCACCACACAGGTCAGGAGCTCACAGCCCAGATGCCTCCTTGAGGATGCCAGGGAAAACCACGATCCAAACCGAGTGTTCTGCAGGGCTGACTTCTCTCAGCTGGGGACCCCCTCAGTCCTTCCTCAGTGACCCTTCCATGAGGTTTGTCCCCCATCTGGTTGCCCCCCAGCAGGGAGGGAAGCCCAGCACAGCCCAGAGAATTCCCACTGTGCTGAGAAATTCCTCATTTTTATCCTTCCATAAATGATTTATTGAAATTCACCTGCAGCCCAATTATACATCAAAGCGTTAAGAGAATAAAAAACCTTGATGTGTGCAAACTGTTGCTTTACTAAATTAGTTTGCCTGGTTGTATTGTTTAGGATTTTTTTTTTCTAATGCATTCTGATCCCATATTTGCTCTGCTTTGCTGTATGAAAAAAAAAAGAGCTGATAAGAACGAATCTAAAACCTGCAATAATGACAGGGGAGCGGAATAGAGTTTTACGGAAGATGGGCATTAAGGGGGTTAGAAATGCACGTTTTTGAGGCAGCAGGTTGGGAAATGAGGTGAAGCATCACAGCAAAGGGGTTTTATTTTGGCTGCCTTGAACTTCCACATCCCCCCCCACGCCCCACCCCCGGTTTCCCCACGTGATAAGACTGATCCCGATAACTAAACACGTAATTGAAATTAAACGAAGGCGGTGCAAAGTTCAAACACACGCACTTGCTAGTCCTTTGCCAGAGCTGTGTGCGTGCAGAATGGCAGCGTTGGCACCCAGCTTTGCTCCCTCATCAAGAGGAATTGTTGGAATATCTGATGGAGCACGCATAAGGCTCAGGCTGGTTAAGCAGCGACAGTCAGGGAATATGAATGAACACAAGAGTTTTTAAAGGCCTTAGAGGAATTAGGTGCCCAAAACACACACAGGCAGGCACTTAATTCCCCTGAAAATCCAGTATTTCAGCTACCTTGCTGAAAAGATTTCTTTAGATAATCCAGAAAGCTGACATAATACCCAACAAAGGTTTTTAATTTTCCTTTTTTTCTTAGATCCAACATTATGATTCGGTTGCAGGGGGAATTTGGTCTTAGCCTTCTCCTCGCAAGGCCTCCAAGCCTTTTGGGAAGTTTCAAGGTGCATTTCCCAGTTATTATGGTAACAGCTGAAGAAAGGCTCCAGCCTAGTGGAATGGGTACAACCTGCAAGCGGAGAAATCACTTTTCTTCCTCACAAAACCCACTCACGTCCATCCGCTGCCCATACTTTTAGCAAAAAAGTCAGCTTAAACGCTGCGCCACGGCTGCACCTAAACCAGACACAAACATACGATCCCACGAGCCAAAAGCATCACTGGCGCCCTCCTGGAGACGTCCCTGCAGACAAGGTGAGCTCAGCGACCTCGCTGCCCCATCCCCTTCACAATGAGCAAAGGCACACAAAAAGCCAGTGAGGTTATTCCAAAGCATCTCTTGTTTCCCAGCCCTAGAAAGAGCCGTGCAAACGGGATATCTCCCAGAGCTCAGCCGGCAAACTACTGCCGTCAGCCTCCCGAGGCTGCTCGGCATCCACGGGCTTCCAATACTTTGGAATTCCCCAAAGCCCTTCTCTCCATCAGTGGGAAAAGTTATTTTCGGGGCCATATTGTGCCAGGGCTGGAAGCAGGCTCTGATTACCATTTCGTACCTGCTTAACCCAAGCAGGAAATATCAGAGTCCAAGACTCCAGGGAGTCTCTTACCTGTGTGGGGTTTGGCAGAGACGCCTTGGGTGGAGGACACCATCTGCCCCTGTCTGGCCTCCTCCGCGCAAGAAGGACGAACGGACAAAGAGGGATTGGGCACAGAGATTTTTAAAAAAAAAAAATAAATAAATTGCAAAGCGCCAAGAATCCTGCAGGCTTCTGACCATGTGGGGAAGTTATTACTGTTAGAAGAAAGCCACCTGCATCAGAAGGGAGCGAAGCCAGCAACCGAGATACATATCAGGCGACGGGAAGGAGGGTGGGACGTGATGAGAATTGGCATAAATATGAGGCTGAGGCAGGAATCATAGGAAAATAAGGGAAGGAGAACGAGCATTGGGCTGCATGGCATCCCTGGGTCATTGGATCCAGCCCTCCTGCAAGCTCCTGCTGAAAGCAGGAAGGGTTTTATCCCCCTCTATTCCCACAGGAAGGCTGGTCCGCAGCCCGATCACTCTCTAATTGTCACAAACGATCTTCCAGTTTCCAGGCTGAATTTTTTCTGGGCCAGTTTACGTACATTTGTTCTTGTGCCAACACTATCCTCGGGCATAAATAGTTCTCCTTGGCTGATGCTCTCCCCTCCCCACCTTCCGCCAGTGTATTTATAGGCAGCTATCTTCCTCAGCTTTCATTTGGCTAATTTAATTAAGTCAGGCTTTCCTCGTCTCCCCTCCAAACACACATGAGCTCCATTTCTTTTATCGTGTTAGCAGCCCTTTCCCAGCCCTGGCTCTGAGGAAAACACGAGGCACACAATCACCAGCAGTGATCTCTCCTGGAAAACGGATGCTTGTGAGCCGAGTGCCTAATTGCAAACTAACAGAGACAGGCTCGTCTTTTACCCTGTCAGCTATTTTGAATCAGTTAGAGATCATAAATAGTGTTCTGGAGCACAAGCAGGTCCCGTAGTGCTTTGCAGTGTGTTCAGTTTACATTTTGGCTGGGTTGTCTTGCCGTAATCCTGAACCAGTCCTTCTTTTTCCAATTATGCTACAGCACTTTGTAAAACCATATGATGTCCGTCGGATTAAATATTATCCTATTTGGTGTCAGACAGCAGCTCATATTGCAAAAGGAGAAAGCTGTGGCCAGCAGAGGGGAGGACGACGGGAGGTTTCGTTCCTGCTTTTCTTGGGAAAAGGGAAGTCAACAGCAGACTGCATGGGATGGAAATATTGCTGTTTCACTGAGCATTTGAGGAAGTCTGATCCTTCCTAACGACTGAAGATCATGAAAAAGTGGTAAAATGTGGCAACTTGGGGTGGTCCTGTGCAGGGCCAGGAGTTGGACTTGGATGATCCTTGTAGACTCCTTCCAACTCAGGATACCCTATGATTCCATAAGATATACTTAGGTGACTGAGGCCAGGAAACCGGGATTCAAGAATTTTAAGACAACTATTCAAGGAGCCATTTGGGCTGTTTTAAACCTTATTTTAGTAAAAGCTTTCGAATTACGGGAAAAGCTAACAAGTATATAAAGATACATACATAGGATATGGTGAACAAATCCAAAGAGTTTTAGCCAAATTTGATGTAACGCTGGTTTGGGGTGGTGGAATTTACTGATTCCTGGGGCCATCCTGTGCAGAGCCAGGAGCTGGACTTTGCTGATCCTTGTGGGTCCCTTCTAACTTAGGATATTCCACAATTCTATTTTGTTTAAATATATGCCAAACAATGCTAATAATGTTAGCTCTTTCATGCCACGGGTATTTCTCATTTTCTAACTAGATGTTGGTACCTCCTTCAATATGAGTGAAAAGGGGACAGATTAATAAATGCAGCCAACTGCCTGGGGACTCAGAGGTCCTTTCCAGCCTTAATGATTCCATGATTCTGTGACTCACCCAGGATATGGCTCAAACCTGGCTGCAAGGCAGTTGCCATCCTCTTTCCAGGAGGTTTCTGGATTTGACATCTTAAGAAAACCAGAGGCACAGAAACTCAGAATACTGTCTTTGCAGCTGGTGTTAGGCTGACAGTTGAAAAAGGACTCTGTTGAAGAGCAACTCTGCTTTTTAACCCATCTGATAATGTTTCTTAGCCCAGCAAAGACCGGTGTCTGCCTTGTGTAAGCATCTTCTCTCCCCTTCTCACGGTGACCTCGAGCAGCTCTCCAGCTCAACAGCAGCTTTGTTGCACTCCACGCAGAATAACAAACTTCTCGTGCTTCATCTCGGTCTCCTCTTGACATCGACCGGTGCAAGCTGTCCCTGGCATCACCAAAAGCAGAGGTGAAGGGGTACAACACTGCTTCAGTGGCCACTCGCCCCAGAGAGGTGCCACTGCTCTTTGAGGCAGTGCAGAGGGACACGGCGTTGCCCCCACGTGCCGTCACATCGCTGCTGAGCAAGGCACTGTTCCCACGCCGCATCCCCCAACCGCTCGTTGCAGGACTGGAAACAGCTTCGTGGGATGATTTTTGATCACCCAGCAAGCAAGACAGGCTCCCTCCAGCCAGAACTGAGGAGGAAAGGTGCAGCTGGAGACCAATTTGCTGTAGTGCGACCGCCAGAAACAGTGGAGAAAAAAATGGAAATATCCTCCACGAATCCCAAGCCTTTCAATAAATAAGGCAAGCTGCTGTCGAGATGTAAAATACACAGGTGTTATTCGTAGGAAAGCAAGTTGTAGTGGGGTGCAACAGAGCCAGAGGAACAGTTCTCCACAGCCTCTCCCTCTCATTTCTTTGTGGCAATCGCCGTGCTGGCTCCAAAACACAAAAGCCACGACCGTTTCCAGCAGCGTTAGAAACACAACCAACACATCAACCATTTGTCAGAATGACAAAACTAGCAGGAAAAGAGGAGGGGAAATATGTTCTTTTCAAGCACCTCCACGGGGGATTTGCAGAAATTGGGTGATGAAAATTAAGCAAATGGCCAGAATCCTCCAACACAGCACGCTTTGTTTGTGATTTTACACTTCTGTGTTGCCGGGGCTTTTCTGAGCCAACAATTTCTTCTGAAAGGGAGAAATGCCCACTACACAGGACTCAAGGAGGTCTTGTAATGGGTTTTCCTTCAGCTAGAAACAGGCAGATCCAGCACCAACACCTCCCAGCTAAGGGAAGGTTATTAATACCAAAAGAGCAACAGCAAAGCATCCAGCACTGTTGAAATACTAACTTTTAATTGCAACGTGGCAATTCCCTACAACCTGAGCCCTTCTCCCGGCAAATGGGAGAGGGTTGCCCAGGCTTCCCCTGGCTCTTCCAGTGCCACGAGGGAAGGGGCTGAGATGGATGGCCAGCCCCAGGGCATCATGCCTGATTTCCCTCGTTAGCCAGAGCGGTTCAGTGGGACAGAAGGGTGGTTTGTCTCACTCAAGTCCGACGTGAGCAACACGTGATGGCAGCAGGAGGAGGTGTTGCATTTATGGTGAGGGTTATGTGTTGCACCACAGCTATGAAGCCAGGTAGGATGAGCCCTTCCTTATAGAACAACTTATTTTTTATTGTTGTTCCTTCTACAGTGAGCTTTCTCCTTTCCCTATAGGAAGCAGAGGTGGAATTAAGGCTCAAACAGCTGACGCTGGCCAGGCATGGTAGAGGAAAAGGACCTCTTGGTGACAAAGCCTGAGTTGACCACAACCATCCTGAGTCAATGCTTGCACAGCCTGGCCCGAGGGAAAAAAGTTCCCAGAAAAGTTTGGTTTTAACTCGCACAGCTCGGCTTAGCCCTTGAGGTCGATCCTTATTTTTCATTTCCATATTGCTATCACTCCAAAATAAAGCATTCCCCGAGAACTCAATGCCCATAGTGCCGAAGTCAAATCTTACAGCTTGGCTGCAAAGGGGTAGAGAGAAAGAAATCACTAAAAACCACCCTGCTTCCCGTAGAAAATTCTCCTGCAATCTCAATTTTAAAGGCAGGTTAAAACTGGTTTGGGGTTTGGTGGTTTAAGGGAACTTTTTTTTTTTTTCGGAAATCAAACAAAGGCCCCAACCATCACACTGTGACACCCACGGCATGATGAATGTGTGAAGCAGTCACTAAACGTGGCTGCCACGGGCCATAAGAGAAATGAAATATGGGAAAGGGGAAATCAGGGTGGACAGGAGGAGGAGGGAGCAGCCGTGGTGCCTTCAAGGCAGGTGTCTGGCCATGGTGGGAGCCCCCGGCTCAGTGAGCATTAATGGATGCGGAGGGGGGACACTGCCTTGAATTTTCACTGCTCCCTCCAAACCAGCTTCATCCCTCACTCCAAAGGCAAATAAACACATCAGTCCAACACCGAGCTCCTGCTGAGCCCTCACCCTCCAATGACATCCGTGGATCTGGGGGGGGCTTTTCTCGGGAAAAACTCTGTGCCGGCTATTTTTCATCCCGGCCCGCGGCTGCGCCCGGGCTCAGCCCCTCGCTCCAAGGTGGGAAGTGGGCATCTGCCTGTGTGTATAATTGCCCTGTATGTAGGTCAGCCCTGGCTCGTGGGCCCGCTGCAAACACAGATGCATTTTTCTTGCATCCTTAGGCCAGCTGGGAAATGTCACTTCCTCGCTCAGCAATCACTAAACATTTTGCTGCCCTCGGTGCTCACCTGCTCCACGTGCACAGCTCTGCAGCTCTGGGAGAGGGCTGTGAGGCAGGGCTGGAAGGCTGAGAGCAGCTTTCCCCTTTTTTATACATTTTGTTTGATTTTGGGGGTTTTTTAAAGGCACACAGAGTGATTTAGAGACCGAACCAGGGGCAAACACCACTACTCATTACGCATCCCTGCTCTCATCCGTGCCTCTGCAGCGTCCTTTACCTCCCTTTTTATTTTCTCTTGTAAGGGAAACAGTCAAGTTTTTATTTGAAGCTGAAGCCCAAGTAAAGCCCAGAGAGCAGAGAAATGCCTGCACAGGGCTGAGAAGCTGTTGCACATCCCAAAGTCCTGCCCAAGGAGGTGGTGGAGGCTGCCCGTGTAGCCCGTATCTGCATGCAGAAGGAGCTGCACATGTGCCAGAGGGGCTGCTTTCCCTTAGTCCTGGCTCCTCCATCCTCAGGGAGGAACATCTGGAACAGGAGCCGAGTTCACAGACACATGTCTGCTGCTGAATCCCTTGCTAGTTAAAACAAGAGGATTTGGGCAGAGGGCTCACAGCACTGTTTGAAACAAGCACCCTACAGCAAGCACGGATGTGGCAAGTCCTTCCCGACCAGAGTGCAGAGCCCAGGGGAGAAAGATGAAAGGGATGAGTCCAGGAGAGGGAAAGGAGAAGGGAGACTGCGCAGAGCTGAAGCTCTCCAAGAAGGTAGAGGGCAGCTGAAGATGCTTTAAAAGGGACTGTGCTTTCTATCTCCTAGCAACAGATGCCAGCAAAAAACCTAAGGGAGATGATGAGAAGACAGTCTTGGTTGAGGAAACGGGGGCTTTACCAAGTCTCACCCCAATGGATCATCATCCCTCCCCTCCTTGGGCTCCTTACGGACACCAACACCACTGCCCTCGCCACAGCCAGGATGCTTTTTTACCCCCAGTGGCCTGGGTAGGAGGTTTGGGTGTTTTCAGCCCCACTCAGAGCTCCTCTCCTGCTCTCCCCCCAGCCTCACTTGGGGCAATAAGGCCACAGTTTGGGCTGTAGCCCAAGGGCAACCAAAGAGCTTGTCAGCAAAAAGAGGGACCCCAGTATGACACAGAGGATGGTGCTTGGCTGGGAGTGAGCTCTCTGGGGTCTTCTGCTGCTCAGAATGTTAGGTTCCATCTGCTTCCCTGCAAGTGTATCCATCTGCAAACAGGGCAATATTTACAGACCCCAATGCATCTGGCACCAACAGGCTTTAACCCATTAGTAAATGGCTGGAGGACACCACACTCAGGGCTTTTAGAGACATTAGGAGGGGGGGAAAAAAGCCCTGTGTCTCCAGGAAAATCCACCCTGTTCATCTCCGTATCAATTACAGAAGAGGCATTAAAAGGTTTTAGTAATGATTTCTTGTCAATAACCTGGATCTTCGAGTCCCAGTGTTCTTATTCAAACCCTCCTGGGAGCAAGACATCCCAGCAAGAGGGACACACCACAGACACATCACAGCAAAGATAATAGAAAAAGAGATATTGGGCAGAGGGAAAAAAAAAAAAAAAGATCAGAGACAGCAATCTGTGGGAACAGAGACGGATCACGAGTTTAAAGGAAGGTGATTCTTCACTCTACGCCTATACAAATGATTTCCTTCCCTCTGCAGCTCCCTCCTCCCCTCTCTCCCGATGATTTGAAGGCTTTGGGAGCTGCAGTAAGTGTGACTGTTTTTCCGTGCGGCTCGGCCAAAGATTTAAGTAGGCAGGAGGAAAGAACTCTCTTTTTCCATCAGCGTTCAACAGAAAGACAGTAAAAAAAAAAGAAAAAGAAACAAATAAAAACGGGGGTGGGGGGGGAAACGGGGGAGAAAATTCAGGAAAGAGTCCAAGTTGCGAATTGTTAAAAGAAAACACGACCAGGAACATAAAAAAACTGAGAGATGGAGTGGAAAAAAAACACTTCCAGCTCTGAGCCAGCCTCAGACACTTCTCAGGTACGTAAAGTCTTAATGCAGAGATTAGTCTGCAACTGCTGCTGAGCCAGAGCTGGGCAAACTGGCCTGGGAGGAGCCTTCTCCACACCAGGAGAGATCTTCTGATAGTTCCCAGTGGAGAGCTAGGGAGGGACCTCGGCCAACACGTTTGCTCAGCCCTTGGGAGAGATAAAGAGGGGGGAGCTGCTGCTGGTTATGATAAGGCTGCTCCGTGAATGCTGATTATCAGCCTGGCCCTGCCTTGCTAACTCAGACCCCTAAGCCCACAACCCTTTCCCTGACCCTGTAAATCCCTCATATGGGGCCAGGGCTGTTTGAGGCTCTCGTGGCCCATCAGGCCACACTTGCCAGCCCTGCTACCTGAGGAACCAGGGTACACGTGGTCCCCACATCCACCTGTCCTTCCCTTCAATGGTCATTTCCCAATCTGCCCATCCATCAGAACTCCATCCAAAACCTCACTCCACAGAGATCCCCTGTGATGCTCACTGGGTCCCACAAGTCTCATCCCCCCTGGTGAAAGCAGAAAGGGGAGACATTTCTCTTGATTCAGAGGCACAGCAAGCAACTGGGAATTTCTCCCAGGAGGAAATCACACAGGAACTCCACGTAGAGCCCCACAGCAAGGGAAAAGCAGGCCTTTTAGTCTTGCAGATCATGAGATGGTTTACTTTCATTACATCAGGAAAATTTAACAGAAGAAGCTCTTATTGATGCAGTCAAAACTCACCCTCAGACACGTGACGTTGCAGGAACACATTTTTCCTGCCCTTCCTGTGCTCCAACGGCATTCCCAGCTCACAGAAACAGGAACATTGCGGGAGGAGGGCTTGGCTGATTGTTTTTTCTTCTGTCCAGGACCTTCATCTTTCTTTGCCACCAAACATTGCCTGGAGTCCATCCAAAACTTTCCAGGAGCACAGCGTCTTGAGTGTGCATGCCTTGCAGCTTTTCCATTCTTTCTGATGTTATAAAACTGTCTTGTAAAAGCAAAATTAAAGGCTTGAGTGCTGGCCACAAAGCCCTTCCCATGGCCATGTTTTCTGTTGTATGCAACTCCAAGACAGAAGGAGAGGGTGGAGGGTGGGGAGGGGGGAGAGAGGAGGAAGCTTTATGCATTAAACTTCTTTATAAATCTATTGAAGGTATTTCATCACTTCCCGACATTCCTCTATAAAACCCACTCAGCTACGTTTACAAATTATAAAATTAGCTTTATGTGCAGGGGCCAGGCTAATGGCACAGCTAAATCTAGGGAGCAGCAAGATTAGATGCTTCTGCCTTCCTCGTGGTGGGATTTATTTTGCAGCACAGGGAGCAGCATCCATCCTGGGGTGGAAAAAAATTCCCTCCCAAGCCTCAGCTTTTAAAGTTCCACAGAGACTTGACCACTAAGGGGAAAGTTTGGGAGAAGCCACATCTGTGGGGAGCAAATAGGGCTGGATGGCTCAGGGCAACATTTGTGCTCCACGAAGTACTTCTGGAAAATGAGGGAATGTAAAACTTTAATCCTGTGGAAGATAATGGAAGGATACGGGATGGAGGGCGAGGGGTGGAATACTGAGAACATTCAAGAAAAAGGGACAGTTTTCATTAACCCTAATGTCTCAGTGAACATGACAGAGGTGCACTGCTATGGAAGATCCCTGGCAGCTGGACTGCATGTACTTGGTACCCTGCCATGCTGTTCAGGGAAACCTTGGGCAGCACCAACCTAGTTCCCAGTGGTCTCCCATTCCTTGGCCACAGCCCAAAGCACTACCCACCACAGCTCTCTGATGAGTGATAAAAGACCCATTACAGAGGCAGGACCAGCATCAATATGAATTCAGCACAGCACAACTGCCAGGAAGGGAGGGGGGCTGATACACTTCAGCCTCTCCTACCCAGCTTTGGGCTTCATCCCTGCTCACATTCCCTCTCCAGCCCCTCTCCAGGGATTACATGTTGTGCAGAAAGAAGCTTGGTGTCGCTTACCTGGCCCGTGGGGATGCTGCCAGCTTCCCCATGGGCAGTCCAGGCCTGCAGGGAGGATCTCATGGCAGAGCAAGGTCATCTCCTGATGTTTTTGGCCACTTGCTGATCCTCGCAGTGCCAGGGATCAACATTGCAGGGCAGGAGGGAAAAGCATGACACCAATTCCCTCATCTGGAGGAAGAAACAAAAGCTAATCAGCCTCAAGGACAGGGGGCATGAAGAGAACAAGCTTCTTCAAGGCACATTCTCAGCTTCAGTTCCTTGCTCCCTTTTAAAAAAAAATAATTTCCTTTTGTAGCGTGTTAATCACCACAAGTCAGCCTTAGGAAGAGTTATCCATGGAGCTGTGCAGGGACTGCCAGGACACTGTGTTACAGCAGGATGATTTACTTTTATAACCTTTACAGAAAACAAGAGATAAGTACATTAGAAAAACCTGCTCACACACAAACAGCAGCGAGTGCCTGATCCATTCCCACACCCTCCCCTTCGTGCACATGGGCCCAAAGAGCTGCTGCTGGGGTTGCCACCGGGAAAGCCACACAAAATAGCACTGAGACGCACAGGGATGGCTTTGGGAGTGGGTTTTACCTTTCAGAGCACCAGGTCTGCCATCCCGCTGGGCACCAGCACTCAAGGGCCGGAGGCCACCACGAAGTGCCTTGTGCAGCAGCACCCTCGGAGCCTCCCCACTGCTCCCGCTGTGTTCTCCTCTCCAGCAGGCACCAGCCACCAGCAGAAAGCCTCCTGAGCACTCTCAGACACGAGCTTTCCAATGGCTCAGTCACTGGGAGCCCGCAATAAACCGGGAGCCCTCCCCTAACAACCACCCCCACCTGACCTGCAGCTCAAAGGGATGCTCATCCAACAAATGAACAAGATCTCTCCTGCCCTCTGCCTCTCCTCCTCGCCCTCTGAGGAAGAGCTGAAGTGAGCTCTGCACGTGGTATTTATTTCCCTGGCCCCTGGCATTGTGGCCATGCCCAGAGGCCAGGCACCCGAGGGCAGCTATGGCACCTCTCTGCATTTTGGGGAGGCAGTGCCACTTTCCAGCCAATTGGCCTCCCCAGTCTGCAAGGTGCAGTCTGGGACTGCTGCTAAAACAAAAAAAAAAAAAAAAATAAATAAATTCCAATGGCACACGGGGAAAACAGAACAGTTACCTCCAGTCTCTGCTGCAACGAGCCAAACCTCAAAGGGAAAGTGTTCTCCATCCCTAATTTCCATTTGCCCCTGAACTTGCGTCTTGCACCCTCCGGAGCCATCTCCCGTTTCTGCAGAGTTCTGTGGGAGACATCCTGATCTACAGACAGAGAAAGGAGTCTTTGTTCACGAGATAAGAGCCACAAAATGCAAATAAAAAGCCCCAAATAGCACAAGATCAAACAGGGTCCGTATCTACCCTTTCAAAGGCATACAGGCTGCAAAACACCATAAGCAACGGCTTTGTTTGGAACATTAAATATGATACTAAAAACATCTTCTGCGTGAGAATAACATGCATATGAGTTTGTTTATGTTATAAGCTTAATCTCTCCAACAGCAATTCTTTAGAGCTTATTTTGGGCTGAAAAATTAATACTGAGTAATGAATCAAGGTGCAGTGGGTTTGCATGACCCAATTTTGGTAGCAGAGGGCTACAGGGGTGGCTTCTGTGAAGCTTCCAGAAGCTTCTCCTGTGTCTGACGGAGGCAATGCAGGCCATGTGAGGCAGGGTGTCCCACAGAGGGCCACGGTGGAGCAGAGATCCACTTGCAGTCTGTGGAGGACCCCAATTGCAGAGCAGGGGGATGCCTGAAGGAGGCTGTGATCCCATGGGAAGCCTGAGCTGGAGCAGCTCTTGGCAGGACCTGTGGCCCCATGGAGACAGGAACCCACACTGGAGCAGGTTTGCTGGCAGGACCTGTGACCCGTGGGAGGGACCCACGCTGGAGCAGTCTGTGAAGAACAGCAGCCCGTGGGAAGGAGGACTGACTTTGGAAGATTTCATGGAGGACCCTCTCCCATGGGAGGGACCCCCTGCCGAAGCAGGGAAAGTGTGAGGGGGAAGAAGTGGTAAAGACAATGTGTGATGAACTGACCACAACCTGATTCCTCATCCCCCTGTGCTGCTGGGCAGGAGCAGGGAAGTGTTTTCAAGAATTAGTTTTATTCCTCATTACCCTACTCCAATTTGATTGGCAACAAATAAAATTAATTTCCCCAAGTGGAAACCATTTTGCTGAGTGATCCTTCCCTGTCCTGATCTTGACCCACGAGCCTTTCACTGTATTTTCTCTCCCCTGCCCAGCTGAAGAGGGGAGCGATGGAGCAGCTTTGGTGGGCACGTGGCATCCAGCCAGAGCCATCCCACCAAACGAGGCCTTGAGAGGCTGGGAATGATTCCCTTAAGCAGCAGGGAAACACTGCAGAGAGTGCAGTCCTGATTTAATTAAAGTTCTAACCATACTCCAAGCAACACAATCCATCCACCCATCAAGATGATGAAAAGACTGCAAGTTCCCTTCAACTCACCCGGCCACCTCATGAATCTCCTGGTTGGGAAAGCCAGGAAGAACGCAGTCCTCCTTCACTTAATGCTTCAAAGCAGCCACTTCCACGCAAGCAGGAGCTGTTTTGCTGCTCCCACAGGACATGCTGAAGGGAGCTGTACCCATGCAGTGAGCCGGGGAGAGGCTCCAAAGCCTTCTCACAGCGGCAGGGCAGCAAAATCCAGGTTGCTGGTGCCCCATCCCGCAGCTCAGGCCATGTGTTGCTGCCCCTCTGGATGCTCTTCCTCTGTGACATCCAGTTTTTTGGTGTCCCAAAAAGGATCCAAGACACCTCCAGGCTCTGCCACGCCACAGGAGTTACCTTAGGCATTCCTCTTGGGTGCAACGACAGCCTGGGGACCGCTCAGGTGTCACTTTGCTTCCCGTTTCTCCCGCCTTGCGGGGAGAAAAAACCCAGTGGTTTGTTCTCCATTTGCAGAGCAGTGAAGATCCAAGTGGCACTTCGCGGACTCATCCCAAATCCCTGAGGATGGTCATGGCGCCGAGGAGCTGTGCCGGCACCTGAGAGTCGGAGCTCTGAGACAGAAGGACTTCCCCAGCTCGACCTCATCCGCGGCTCTGCAGGTCCATCCCTGGTTCAGGGGAGGTGGCCCGACCCACCTGGAAGGGGAAAAGACACAGGGATTTAAGTTCCACACTCATCCTTAGGCACACAAGGAACGTGCTCCCAAATCCGAGCTCTGGTGACCAAATGAAAAAAAAAAAAAAGCTAATATTTGCTAGAATAGAAATGTCAAACATTTGGCAGCTTTCCTTCTGCCTTGTTTTTTTTTTTAGCTCGTGGGGACTCCAACCGCCTAATAACCGTGTGATCCATGGATTTACTTCTTTTCGGCCGGGGAAACATGCTTGTTTCTTCCTAAACAAAATTTAGAGCAAGGAGAAAGCGGGAAGTGGGGGGGAAACGCTTCACCACTGGGGAAGCTGCAAACATCTTTTTTTTTTTTTTTTTTTTAAATTCCAATTAGCTTCACTCTGGCTCCAAACGTTGCTTCAAAAAGTAGAAGTCAAAGCATCTAATTTCAGAAACGCACAAAGAAGTGGTTTGATTTTTTTCCAATTGCTACTTTCTGTTGTCGTTTTTTTTTGGGTTTTGTTTTTTTTTTTTTTTCCTGGTAGAGTTCAACACAAATAATTTCAGCTGACCTGAAATACTATTTTCAACACATGTAGGCTTTAAAAAAAAAAATAAATAAATAAAAGAAAGAAGGAAAGAAACAAAGTCTAACCCTTTAGTCTGTATTTGTGCAAAACCGCTAATTTTTAGTTGTTGGCTTTCTGCTAGAGATAATCCCACCAAACAAATGGCTGAATAAATTATTCTTCTCACAGGTGTATCCAAAGGGCTGACAGGAAGGACAAGAAAATTAGATGGTGTATCAAAAATCAAAAATATAAAGTGCGTATAGATACAAACCACTGGGAACATTTATAGGAACGGAGCACCGGCATCAGCACTTGGAGGCTTGCATTGCCAAAGCCCTCTTTGCAGTTGGGTTTGCCATCTCAGGCCACTGCATATGTGCTCCCTGTGATCCGAAAAGCACAAATTAAGGAGCCTGATTTTCCCTGGGAGAGCTCGGAGTGACCTTGTCTCTTGGGGGCCGGCGCTGGAGTCCCTTCCTCGCCGAGAGAAGCGGCAGTCCCCCGGGTCGCCCAGCTCCAGGTGCCTGGGGGAGCCTGCTCCGTTTCCTCATTAAATAATTCTGACTCGTGAACACATCAGAAAACTTGCACTGTGCCCTTTGACAGTTTACCTCCGCGGAGGCAAAGTTCGTCCAAGAAAATCCCGTTCCGCAAATCATTCACGGGGCGTTGGTCGTGTTTGTCCTTCCTCCGCCTCGCGCAGACAGCTCCAGGAATTTGTACTATTTTCATTGCCTTCCCCTCACCCTCATCTGTCTTGACCCAGTGAACTTGCAACTTTATCTCATCTCCCTGCAGCGGCAGATCGAGATGGAACTGCTTGGCCTGGCCAAGAAGAATGGGCTTAAATACAATTTTCACCATTTTTGCCCCCTTGCAGACAACCTGCATGTCCATAATACCCCAGTGTGGGCTGGCTTTTGGCCTTCAGAGGGATCTGACCAACAAGGAACAACAGGTACAAGGACATGACTTGAAGGTCAAGCCTTACTGACTATATATATATATATTTGTGTGTATTTGTATATATACGTGTATAAATTTGTATATATATATATAAAATACATATATGTGTGTATTTGTATATATGGGCTTGTATATATTTGTATGTGTGTGTGTGTATATATATATATATATATATATATCCACTGCTTTTATTTATATAGCCCTATTTCTCTTTCCCTTCCAGTATTTTTTTAAATCAGCCAAACTACAGAACTACAAACGTCTCCCATACCCACACATCTCTTGAAGCCACGTGCGAAGCAGAGCACTGAAAAAGGATGATAAAGGTGCTCCTAAAGGTAATCTTAAAGTTGCTCAGCCTTGCACACTTCAGGGCCCATGAGCACACACCTTCTTGGGTCACATCCTGGGGTGAGAAACCAGTTTTTCAGGAACTTTTCCATGCAAGAGAGAAATGACCTCAACACCTGATATTTCCTCAGCCCCCTTCAAACCCTGGCATATATTTGCAGCAAATCTATACATTTATATCTGGCTGCTTAGCAGGGAAAAGCTCTTTCTGAAGAGCTCTTTCCACTGTATATTTTCCTCTGACATAAATATGAATTGAGGTTATGGCCCAGTATGATCTTCCCAGGAAAAAGTGTAGATTACATCAATGTGACCCATTAAAGCAATCTTAAATACCCACTGATGGTTCATTATTGCAAGTTACTTTCCTTCCTGATGTAGAATTTATTCAATATATGGGAGAAAAGAAAAGGTCTCCAGGAAGGCATTGCCTGTGCACCGCATCAATAAAAAGGGATAATGCAAGGGATGGGCTGGACAAGATGGAAGAGGAATTTCCATTTACACAACCCCACGGGATGAATCAAAATACCCCTCCTGAGGGGCATGAAGCCAGGTGAGCTCGGTCTCTTCTCAAGGTGACAAGCAAGAAGACAAGAGGGAATGGCCTCAAGTCACACCAGGGGAGGTTTTGGTTGGATATCAGAAAAAAATTCCTGCGCTGAAAGGGCTGTCAAGCACTGAAACAGGCTGCCCAGGGAAGTGTTGGATTCATCATCCCTGAAAGCATCCAAAAAACCTGTAGGTGTGGTGCTTGGGGACACAGTTTAAGGGTGAGCTTGGCAGTGCTGGGTTAATGGTGGGACTCCATCTCAGAGGTCTTTTCCAACTTAAACAATTCCCTGATTCTAAGGAACAGCACTTTGAGTTGCAAGTTGGGTTTGGGGTTCCCCAAAGTATCACTGCTCGCTCCTTCCTCATGCCCTGTATGGAGCTGGGGAGCTGTGAGGCTCCTCCACTGAGGGGAAAATGGGACTTCACAAACCCTAAAAAACCCCTGTCTTCCTCTGTTTTACTCCTTTCCTCTGCAACCTGAGTCTGAATTTATAAACATTTTGCTGTGAGTCAAGTCTAGAGGGTGGTTTGGTTTTGGTTTTTTGTTTGTTTGGTTGTTTTTTTTTGTTTGTTTTGTTTTGGTTTTTTTCATCTATAAGATTCAACTGAAAAAACCACCAGTCTGGAGAAGAGGGAGTTTATGCTACGGAAAGAAAAACCTCTCAAACCCAAGGCTGAGAGAATCACAGAATTATAGAATGAAAAAATCATTAAGATGGAAGAGACCTGCAAGATCATCTACTCCAGCCTGTGACACATCACCTGACAACCAACCCAGAGCACCGAGTGCCACGTCCAGTTGTTTCCTGAACTACTCTAGAGATGGTGACTCCACCACCACCCTGGGCAGCCCCTTCCAATGTCTGGCCACCCTTTCCATGAAGAAATTCCTCCTGATGTCCAACCTGAACCTCCCCTGGTGCAGCTCGAGGCCGTTTCCTCTCATCCCATCAAGAGGGGAACACATGTGCTTACAGGCTTCTCTCCCTTGCAGACACCCAAACCTGCCCCAAAGAGCCAGGAGGCTCCTGTGGGAACCTCTCCCCTGAATCATTCAGAGGAGGCCTCCCCCCAAACTTCCAGTTGCATCTGCTTCTTTACTTGCTCCAACTCTCCTCCAATTTTCCGTGTTCTTCGTGCACCTAATTAGTGACTCAATTCATTAATATGTTTTGCAGCAGAAGCCTCTTCCCATCTATAAAGTGGCCGTGCCAATTCTCAGCCTTAATTTTAAACAACATCTTTTGTTTAAGCTTTCTGCAGAGAAAACAGCTCGAGACCAAAAGGCTCCTCTGTCTCTTCACAAGACAATTATTCAGAATGTTATCAGCAGATCTTAACACACCTTCATCTCCGTGGAGAATTTCTCCCAACACAGTCCACCCACCCATAGATGCGCTCAGGACTACAATCAATACATGTTAATTAAGCTGTAGCCCCACTCCAATTAAAATTATAGGATCTGAAGGACAGACATTTGTTTTTGTCAGTAAATTAATTTAAGCATTCATTAACTTTAATTTTTAAATTATATATCACTTTAATGATAAATAATTCCTCTCATTACAGAGGAAACATATGGAAGGGGAAGATAAAATGGGAGAGACTCAGACCCAGGGAGGAATATGTTCTCTGGCGCTTCCTTCTCTTTCGGCACATCAGCAACCCCATTTATGTCAGCAAACTGGGCTCTTTTGAAAATTTGGCTGGCAAGTGCAGTGCTGAAATAAGAACAGAGATTCTTTGAGTATCTCACCTCCTTCTCTGCTGGGAACATGAAAGCTGGTCTGTGAAATCTCAGTGTTTTAGAATAGCTGAAACTTTGTACAGGCTACCAAAATAAACACTTCTCTGCGGAAATCAAAATATTACCACGTTAACAGTGGGTTTAATTTATACAGAAAGGGGCAGGTTGTTTCACAGCTTAACCCTTTCTGCACATAACCCAGGCAGAGAGTGCAGATTTTTAAAGTGAGGTTTGTGGCAGCGTCCTACCTTCCCTAGCAGGGCAGTTAATTAAATACAGAGACCAGCAAAATTTTGGGCCTTCTTTTCCCAGCAGATTCTGGGTGGCAAATGATCTGGGCTGCTCCAAAGAAGGGTTGTAACCCTCAACATCTCCACCCCAAGGGCCTGCCCCTAGAGCTCACCTATCACTGTCCATCACATCCACAATGGGAATTTTCTCTGCTCCACCTCAGTGCCAAACTAAGCAAACATCCTGAAGTCTTTTCCTTCTGTATGAAGCAGAACTCAAGACTTGTGTCTGACATCCCAGAGTGCTCCGAGATCAGCAGCTCCTCACCCTGCCAAGCACATCCTGGCATTCCCATAGCCAGGGTTCTGTATAAATAGCAGCCCTACACACCCAGACTCCTCCACACAGACGTGTCGTACCCTGCCTGGGACCTGTCAGATGACAAAAATCAAAATAGATTAACTGAATAAATTATTCACCAGAGACTGCTTTTGCTCCTCGAGCCTTGTGCTGGTCTGGTAAGAATTGATCAGACTTCACAGCCTGTGGTGGCAAACAAATAGCAGAGCAAAATTGTTCAGGGAATAGACTTCCTGACACAAAAAGAGCAAGAAAAGCACCAGGTCTCAACCCTTTTGGGAGCTTTAGACCTGCAGAGCAATTACAGGCTCTTCTTACCACATTTCTTCCTCTGAAACAACTGCTTATTTCTGTTCCTAGCCCAATTTTGCAGCTATCATCACAAACCATTCCTGCTGCGTTTTTAGGACACCACATCTGCTGCAAACTCCTGGGAGACAGGGAGGGAGAGTCCCTCTCTGAGCCCCATTGCAGGGGGCTCGGGGCAAACACACTGCACAAGCACCTCTCTGCTGCCCTTCATCCAAGAGCCAAAGTAGGAAAGAGTCAATGGCACAGCCAGGACTTCCAGAGATAACCCAGCACTCCCAGAAGCCAGACGAGTCACAACTGCTCACACACACATTCGGCAGAGCATCCCAGCCCTCTCAGAGCCAAAAATCACTTCTTCCAGCTCCTCTGCCTCTTGCCACCTCCCGTCTCACACTGTGTCACCCCCCTCCTCCCCACAATGCCACAATTAACTACATTCCCTTCTCAAGATCCATGCCCTGCCCTCCCCTGGAGAACAATCCCTAGCAGGGAGGCTTTGCTGAAGGGATTCCTCCTGCTAGGAGAAGCCCTGCTGCCTGAGTTTCCATGTGTCAGTATAAAAGCAAGCAGGGGATAACCCAGTGCTTTGAGCAGGTGGAGAGCTGGACCTGCAGCTTGGAAAACTTCTTTGGGAGGAACACACGACCTATGGAACAGAAAACGTTTCCTTAAGTGGGGCAGTGAAAGAGAAATTAAGCAAAATGTGACTTCATTAGCAACCTGTTTACTTAACTACTGCAGATATTTGAGCATTTAAAAATAGGCCTTCTCCCCATTTATCTATTAGCTCCTCTTCCATCCAGCTGTGCTGCTGAATTCCCATATTTGTGACATCAGTGCATGTTGCTATAGAGATAATTAATTAATATAACATAATCAAGTCAGCAATTTTACTACTTTGCGGGTTAACATAGCGCTGGAAATAGAGTGGGGAGAACAGCAAAGCTTCCTTCTGAAAAGCCGGGTTTTTAAAGATCCTCTAAGCACTGAGGGTTGGGTCTGAAAATCACTTCCACAGTACACAAAATTTTCCACTTTTGGCATAATCACTGTCATTAGGAGCCTGGAGAAAAATTAGAAAAACAGCAATAAAGAAGGAGAAAGGTTCTGATGAAAAATTGCAGGTGGAAGAAAGAGTTCCCTGAGCACCAATCAAAGCAAAACTCTTCCTCTCATCCTGGTAAAAATTCACCAGCTCAACAGTTCGGGAAGGCTACAAGTCGTGATGTCCTAATGCCTAATCCCAGAGACACAGGGCTTTTTTCCAAGAGCCACCCCAAAAATCAGCGTTCCAGGGGGTGCCTGCCTTCTGTGGAAGAGCAGCTCCTCGTGGGACCTCCTGAGCAAGCTGGTGATGAGCAGGGAGTGGAGACAACCTCTCTGTGTCCCAGAAGACTCGATGTCATACTCAGCCATGAGCCTGTGGCCTTCCCAGCTGCTCCTCAGAGCAAAGGTTTCCTGCCTGTCACAGGTGGGCCACACGAGGAGGGAGAAGGTGAGTCCAGACTCTTTCACCTCTCTCATCCACAGCTGCCTCCTGACAGTCAGGTTGGCATTTACAGCTGACGAGGACACCCGTGACTTGTCAGCGTGTCCAAATAAGACAACTCTGCAATGAGAGCTACAACTCCACCCAGGAGTTTGCCTTCTCACCAAGAACTGGGCCAAAAAAAAAAAAAAAAGGATGCTGTGGAGCATTCAAGTAGGTGCCACATTTGCTGTTTGGTCCGACTCCACCCTTTTGTTAATTTAGAAAATTAAAATCAATCCCCCTTTCAAGCAAGGCCTTATCTTATTACTTGCCCTGTGCTAATTAGAATCTTTTTATATACTTTTCAGTTCAGGGTCTCTGCCTTCTGAGGTTAGAAAGACGAAAGCAGCCCAGATGAAATTAGGTCACTTAACCCTCAGGACGTTCCCATTCCTCAGCAAAGGTTGCTCTGCACACAATGAAGAGAGAGGGGGAAATTCTTTAAGAGACAGACACATGCAGAATAAAGGAGCCAAAGGCTCTATTTTGGGACAAGAGTGACATCATCAAGCAACGTTTCCCTTCCATAACCATCAAGAGTCGTCACGTTGTGGCAAGTTTCACTGCCATGCCATAAGAAGACACCCACACTGCTCAGAGGACTGCCCAGTGAGGAAATACCCAATCAAATTATTATTAAAAAATTAAAAGAGATAATTTAGTAGGAAAATCAGAAGGCCAGAATACTGTTGCCCAATTTATAAGCCATCTCCACAATACACAAAGGTAGAGGGACTTTTCACAAGGACATGGAGTGACAGGACAAGGGGGAACAGCCTTACGCTGAAGGAGGGAAGGTTTGGGTTGGATATTAGAAAGAAATTCTCCCCTGTGAGGGGGGTGAGGCCCTGGCACAGGTTGCCCAGAGAAGCTGTGGCTGCCCCATCCCTGGAACTGTCCAAGGCCAGGACACCCCCGTACTGGACGGGGTTTGAAGCAACCTGGGAGAGTGGAAGGTGTCCCTGCCCGTGGCAGGGGGTGAGACAGGGTTATCTTTAAGGTCCCTTCCAACCCAAGCTATTCCATGTTTTCACACACTACTTCAATAAAACCATGGCAAAACGTGCAGCTTTTATGTCGCATCCATGTACAGCACAGCTGAGGAAAATGAGGACAAAAAAAAAACCACAAACCAACAACCAAGGATTAAACACTTTCTGCTCTGTTTGGAGACTTCAGCATCAGCTACCAATTCTTTCCAGGCTCAGCTACTTTCAATAGGATAAATTGCACGGAGTCACTAAAAATCCAGAGCTTATTGCATACCATCTGCAGGCAGAGAGAGTTCTCTACTCCCTGTTTGCCTGCCAGGCTGCTGCTCTGACCTGTTGCAAGACATCTCTGTGCCTGTCTGCAACACGGTCCCAGAGGAGATGGATCCACCTTACAGGGTCAGTTTGACTGCAGAAAGAGAGGAGCAGAAACCTGTAAGACAATTTTCCTGCCACAATTTGAACAGCAATATCCAAGCCACCAAAAGGTTTTCTTGATCTGCACAAAACCCAGAGCAAAACCCGCTCTTGCAACAACCAGCTGCTGCTGCTGCCTAGGTTTATAACTGGGATAAAGAGGGAACACATTTTCCCTAAAGCCAGACAACCCAACTCAGATAGCAGAGGCAAGAAATCATCTCTGGTGAGAGCAACAATGAGCAATTTAGCTTGATTATATCCTTGCAGATCTTCCTATTTAGAATGGTTTGCATTATTTTGAATGCAAACTGGTGGTGGTTTGTTTTTTTTCCCCCCTGTGCATAGCTCTAGCAACCAAAAGTTGTTATTAGCTCCTGATTAAAAGAGACTTTAAATAAAGAGAGGAAACAACCCCAAACAAAGGAGTGCTGCTGCATCCCAGTCCTGTTGTATCAGACTGACTGCTGCAAATGTCAGTTTTATTTACTGTTTGGAGTCCACTAAGCTCTTTTTGCCTTGTCGGAGAGGTAAAATTGGGAATACTGGGCCAGGTGGCAGAAAAGAACAACAGAGGAGAGGTAAATAAATAAGTAACCATGAGTCCAGGAGGGTCACACTGGCAACATACATGCAAGTTTGCCCACAGATGAAGCAAACAAATTAAATAAGCTTCACTAGTGAGAGCCTGACCTTTTCCATCTTCCCCCCAGCAGAAATCAAAGCTCCTACGGGGACCACGAAGAGGGTTAGAAATAGCAAAGGCAATAAACTCAGGCATCAGAAGCACAGAAGACTGAAGGGGAAAGACAGGCAGGTGAAAGGACAACCTCGGGAACACCCGAAATACTTCAAGTCATCCTCTAGTGCCAGAATACCACGAGACAATCTATCCCACTAAAATACTGGCAGCGGAGGACGTGACCAGGCGAGGCAGGAGCGGGGTTTGGATGCTGAGAGAAGGGGCCCGCTCCGCTTTGTTAGACAGAGACCGGCTCGTTTTGGCGCACGTTTGCTGTGCAGCTTTTAGTGGAACAGAACTCCCCTCTAGCAAGGTGCAGGCAGACACCAAACGAGATTAGTTTGAGCTGTGCAGTCTCGGTGGCATCCAGAGGCACAGGGGACGTCGCCGGCGATTTCAAGCGGCGCGTTCCCAACCCCGGAGACGGCCCAGCCACAGCCTGGAGGGGATGTCTGTGCTGCACAGCCGCCGAGTCCTCTGGCTGAGGGAGAGCCAAGCCATCAGCACAGGGCACTGCCTGGGTTATGCTGTGGTTATATGCGGGGTTTATGTTCATCTCGAGGGCTGTGCCCAGTTCTGGGCCCTCACGGCAGGAGAGACGTTGAGGGGCTGGAGTGGAACAGAGCTGGGGAGGGGCTGGAGCAGCAGGAATGGCTGAAGGAACTGAGAAGGCTCAGACTGGACCTTCTGGCTCTCTGCAACTCCCTGACAGGAGGGGGGAGCCGGGGGTGGGCTCGGGCTCTGCTCCCAGGGAACAAGGGACAGGAGGAGGGGAAACGGCCTCAAGCTGTGCCAGAGGAGGGTCCAGTTGGGTATCGGGAGAAATTTCTTCACAGAGTGGGTGGTCAGGCATTGGAACAAGCTACCAGAGAAGCGGTGGAGTCCCCACTCCTGGCGGTGTTCAAGAAACAACAGGATTGTGACACACAGTGCCATGGTTGGTTCACCTGGTGCTGTTCAGTCAAAGGTTGAACTCAATGATCTTGGAGGTCTTCTCCAACCTAAATGATTCCGTGACTCTGGCCTGTAGCTCCGGCTTAATTAGGCAGGCTGAGCACCACTGGGAGATGACAAAGCAAGACCTGAGCATGGGATGTCACTCTACTCCACCAGCTTGGTCAGTTCAGTCTCCAGCAGGTTCCAGTTTTACAGACACATATTTTAGTCAAGATGATGGGAAATCGGGCAGAAAAGAGGGGACCCACACCCCTGCATCTTTCCTGGCAGTACACACAGCACTCTGCCCTCCCTCAGGCAGGCTAAGGGCTTGATGGTGAGCAAAACCACAGCTCAGAGGAGCTTAAAACTGCTCCCTCAAACCCCACAGCCAAATCCATACCAATGCACAGCTCCTGACTGCCTTCCCATCACAAACAGCACAGGTCCTCACCCCATTCTCCAGCCCTCCAGAGCGGGAAAACTAACTCCAATAAATGCAAAGCAATTCCATTCAATTCCACCTTTTAAAAGCAATGCTTAATTAACTCTGCTGGGGCTTCTTTTGCTCTCACTGCTTGTGTTTCCATGCCACCGAGGTTAGCAAAACACTTTCTCCCTTTGCACAGAGAGGCCCTGGCTTTCCCTCCCTGCTTTGTGCTGGCATCACATTAACCAGACACCAGGCCCTCAGGCACACGGAGCCTGGTCCCAAACTGGAAGGGCTTCTCCTTCAGAAACCTGTGACCAGATGGTAGATTTTTACTGCTCTGGCTGCCCCTCACTTGGACTCCAACCCAGAGCCCTCACTGGGCTCAGGGACTCAGTGAAACAGGAGATACCAAGCTGTCACCCCACAGATCCAGCATGTAGAGTCAGTAATGCTAAACTCACCAGAAAAAAAAAAAAGAGAAAAAAAATAAAAGCAAAGACGGGGGTGGAGGGAGAACAACCAACCCCAGATGTTTCCAAGCAGCTGGCATTGCTGTTTCTCCCAAGATGCTGATGAAGGCAAACTCTGTGGCTTGACAGACCCCCATCAGCCACCCTCTTCCTGCAAACAGAGAATTCAAATCAGCTCTGTTGGATTTAATCATCTTCTCCCCTTAAATAATAAACTAGGGGCAGGATGGGAAAAGGATTTATTCATGTCACTAACTGTCAAAAAAAAAAAAAAAAACGTTTACTGTGCAAA